>WEIT01031773.1:18889-40204 GCA_013389985.1 Dryoscopus gambensis | reverse complement strand
ATGAAGATGGTGATAGAATACAAACTTTTGGGCACATCTTGCACTGTAACCTAGGACAACTATTTACGTGGATCACACCTGAGTAGTCCACCAAGGCTAGCAATTAGAAAGTGATACACACCCTTTGAGAAAAGGTTTTCATCCCCATAAGTGCCAGAGTTATATTTGTTTACACCATTTCTCTATAAGTTGCTTATGAGATTTCGTGTGGCTATAAGCCAAAAAAATAAAAAAGAATCTTCTTCAGCCTCTCTTCTGCTTCCTTGGTCAGTTATCTAGAGCAAAGAGGAAATTAGATTTGTTTGATGTTATTTGATCTTGATATATCTCTAAGTTGTTTCTTACAATCTTGTTATCCTCCTGGTGTTTACAAATGGATTGTTTAATAATCTGTCCTAGCATCTTTTCAGATACCAAAAATGGCTGTAATTCCCAGCAGTAAATCCACCATATGCACTTAATCTTTTTAAAACACAGATACTGTATTTGCTGTTTTACTGTCTCTTGAGATTTCATTCTTCCTTTGTAAATTTTCCATAGTACTTGTCAATGATTCAGAAACAGTTTTGAGTGTCTTCTTTAAATATATCAAATTTCATCAGAACATGCTATCTCAAATACCTTTATCTACATAATCTTTAATCTTTCTTCATTCAGGCCCATTTTTTATTTGTTAAACATTTCATCACAGTCAAACCCTTTTTTCAAGAATGTTGTTAAAATGAAATTGACCTTTTCAGTCTTTTCTTTTTCATCTTCTACTTGGTTTTCCCATTAGTCACAGTATCCTTTCTTGACAACTATTAAGAAACCCATTTATTTTTTTATCTGATACTTGCTAGGTTAAAGTTTTGGGGTTTTTTTCTTTGCAAATCTGACATCTTCCCCCTCTAAATTCCTATTCTCCTTTTTATCTTATACTGATTTATAAACTTTTGTTTCCATTTGAAATGGTAGGACTTCTTTTTAATGTCAGGTCAAATAATATTTTTCATGCTGTTTTGAGTATATATATGTATTTGTTCATATGTAGTTACCTTTCTTCCACATTCATTCTTGCTGTTCTGCATCCTGGAAATTACCAGTTGCCCTGCAATTCCATTTCTTATTTTGATTTTTGCTTGAAAATCCTTCCCTTGCTACCATATCAACCTGTTTCCAGAGAGTGATGAACTGTTTCCTTTTTAAAATCCATTGTCATGGTTTTGCTATTGTCACTCCTTTATTACCTCACAATCATGCACTCTACCACTTCATTTTCACCCTAATTGTCTGCCACCTTCAGATTCTGGACCAGTACCTTCAGTTAGTCAGAGTCAAATATATTGCCAAGACCAAAAGGCTAAAAATTCATGGCTCAGGGCCCCAAAATTTGTAATATTTTTATGGAAAAGACAGTTTTGGCTTCTTTGATAGTTTTCATCCTCTTGGGTATCTTTGGGTTAAGTTTTCATGCATTTCTCTGCAGTCATACGGGCTAGCAACCTGTTTTCTTAGAAAGTGAAACAAGATTTTAATTCTTATTCTTATTTTCATCTATTATTCTTAAACTGCAAGGCTTTAATACTGATCAGCACAAGACTCTTCACAAAATAAGGATTTTCTACATTAGGTCTATTTATGACTTGTGAAAAGGTAGTATTGTATGAGCATTTGCAATCTCCTGCTGCTGTATTTTCAATATTTGGTTATTGAAAAACTCCCCTTCTTTATGTGTTTTTCATTTCTCACATTGATAAAAAGTTGAATCTACTCTTCCCTCACAAGTAGTTTTTACTACATTATGTGCCCTAAGGCTTTCAATAAACTCAGAGAGTGAAGGCAGTAATGCTGACATTAACCTTTAACATAGCATAAAACACAATGTAATGAAATGAAATAAACTACATGGAATAGTGGAAGGGTCTAATTTCCTATTGTGTATAATTTCATAAAAATCTGTTTTGTGGTCTAATGAATAAAAGTATTTCTTTGTTACAGTATGATGGTATAAAAGTAATTGTTCTCTAGTCAGTCTTAGAAGAAATGTTATTTTTAAATTTATATGGTGCTAATATTTTGTGAAATAGGAAATTCAACTTAAGTCTATAAAAAATTGTAGCCAACGACTTACGATGAGTTTGCTATTCACATTATGTAACAGATTTTTGCTTTGTTTTAAATTAATAATCAAGCATTTGAAGGCTCTCATCTAGTAAAGAATCTAAAACTTTCTCTTTCTTGGCTTTCCATTCATTAAGAACGTTGAGTTACAGATTTCACTTAGAAAATATAACTTAAAGAAGGTTTTTGCTTGCACAGTGTCCTGACTGACAATTCTTTGGGTCTTGCTTATCTCCTGGCAGCTCTTTCTACAAGTGCTGCTTCCCTGCTGAGTCCATCCTCTTCTAGTGAGAATCAAAGCCACATCAAGCTGAGTTATGGAATGCCTCCTGTTTTCAGAAGCCAGGTCACGCAAATAGAATCAGAAAAGAACAATGTGATTCATGTGATTACTTTGGGGCCTGAATGATATTTCCAGGTACTTTGTATGCTGTGGAGCATCAACAGCTCATTTTTCCATGAAAATGTGCTCATAAAATTATTTAATTCATGTAAATTTAGTTTAGTTTATTAGAATCTTTCAAGATTAAAATAAGAAGTGTGGGTTTGAATTCTGTATATTTTTCAGTCATCTCTGTTAAAATAACTATTTAAAATTGTTACTTGATACTCTGTATGATTAATTGTGATGTTGTGGAAGAACCTTCACTTAATGAAGGAAAAATTGGGATTTTTTTCTCAAGAAGAAAGGTATCTTTTAAAAAAAATGCTGAATTGGAACAATCATAGTCTTCCACAGTATGGCTGTTACATGAAAATATAGACTCATTGCTTTCTTTATCCCATTAAAACATTTGAAATTGTACATCTCCACTAAATTCTGAACAGTAGGTAAATACAGCCTAGAAATGTTTTAAAATGGGTGTTGTACTTTGTTTTCTCTAAGGCCCAGAAGTAATCTGAGGGAAGCTCTAATATACAGTGACCAGGCACAAGGAGAATAAGTGGAAGATATAACACGGGTCTGTAACTCTTTTAAGCTGCCTTGGAATGAAAATATATTAAAATCTCTTAGTCATGCAACAGATCACCATTAAGTTGGTCACCAAATGTTAAGGCTGTTTCAGCTTATATTTTAGTGTGCCTAACTACCCAGTGTTGCACTGAATATAGATGTGAATTTCTTGAGAGTTTAACAGAAAATCTAAGACTCAGTGATGGTAAAACTTGCATACATAAACAACTAGGTGTTGCAGTTTATCATTTCCTGCAATGGTATGGCAAGCTGCAGACCTTTCCGGAGAGCACAGCGGGGCTGCCTGCCCCGCACGGCTCCGGCTGCTGTCAGCTCCACAACACAGCGGCGATAAAGGAGGCGAAAAGGCTCCCCACATGGGGACCTCAGAGGATGTTTATTCACGTGGTCCCAAAGGCAGAGAGAACCACACAATGACAGGCTGGTTCCCCACGGCAGAGAGGGAGTCACATGGCACGGGACTGGGTTTTATATGAGTATGGGGGAGGCACAGAGAGCACATGGGCTAACAGTGTCAGGGCACAGGGGCAGTACATGGGCAGGACCTTGACATATAAGGGAAAAGGGGGCAGGGAAATCAACAGGCTGCCAGGGAAACAGAAGTGGGGTACACTGGCATGGTAGGACAAAACATCCTGGGAGGCTTCACCCTAACCTGGGGAGATCTCTCAGGGTCTGTCCCTTTACGGGACTCTTTTGTTCCCTGATTGGCATATTCACTGGTTCTCACAAGTGGGCATTAAAGTTTGCGTGTGTGGCGGTTTGATGCTGGTCAGGCACCAAGCACCACGAAAAACTATTCACTTACTTGTCTCTGCTATAGCTGAGCAGAGAAGGGGAACTAAAACTTCATTTTCATGAGGTGAAATCAGGATTATTGAGGAAAAAGGAACAGAACAAATGCAGTCCAACGAAAAATGTAGGGATTGTTTATAATTATACTAATACGATTCAGTGTCATGATATCAACTTGAAGAAGTGTCAGTATCACACTGATATCACACAAACTCTGTGACTCAATAAAATTATATGGGACAATTTTTTTAAATGCAGAAAGATCAACCATCAGATACAAGGGACTGAACTTTCAGTGAACAATGCATCACAGAAGAAGAAACCTTAAAAATTACTAAAAATTCTAATGAGATATTAGAGACATTCTAATGGCCAGGGACACAAAATATTAGGCACTTCCCTATATCAATGGAGAGTTATTGCTGCATGGATTATGTAGCATAAGACGTGAACAAAAATTTTGCTAATTTTTTACTTTTTCTGTTCTTATTGCAACTTACAATCCATGTACTCTTTAACAGAAGATTGTATGATTTTAGAAATGTATGTGGAGTTAACAATAAAATTCCAGTTTATACAAATCATGCTTGTAGCGGGCCCAGCTATGATATGAGGACAGAGTCTATTCTAAGTAAAGCACTAAAGTTAGAATCCTCAGTAACTGGATTCATTACATTCTTTCTGTGTGGCTGATCTACCGATAGCATCCTTCTGCTATGCAAGATGTCTCTGCTGACATCCAATCAAAGTGTCAGATATCTTCTTGAGCAGATTTAGTAGTCTGACATTTCTTTTTCTGACTCTTGGTCACAGCCATCTGAACCCCAGAACTGCAGATAGAACAGGAGTTAGAAATAAAAAAGCATCTACATTGCCATAAAAGGTAGAAATAACTGCATAGAGTGTTGCTGTTGAAATTTGATGCTTGTTGTGAGTGACAAGAGAACCAAGTGTCATTTTCACCAGGTGTTTTTGATGTGATGATGTGGACTTGGTAAAAGATAATGCCACATTCTACTGCTTCATGTCAGTTATAGATTTTATTCTCTGGTTCAACGGATATTTAAATGTTATCTTTCTGTCTTACCCTAACAATACCTGTCACGGAAGGAGACTAGTCACTCTTGAAAATTTTGGCACAAATTAACTCCTTCTGCAGCTTCATTCTTATAGTTCATGGATCAGATGTTTCACTCAACTTATAGCAGCACATCAACAACAATAGGAGTTATTGATTTGAATCATGAAATTAGTATACCTTTCAACATTAACTTTCATTTTCATCCTTCCTTTTAATGTCTAAGAATGTAGTTTTACTGTATATGATGAACAAACTTCAGTACATATGGGCACATTGACTAATTTATTGACCACGCTATTTAACCTTTATTTTTCCCATGTGATTTTTTGTGATGGAGAACTCTTAACAGGTTTACAAGCCCTATGTGCATTACATTTTAGGGTCCTAGCTACAGCATGTATATCTTTACTTTAGAAAAATGAACTCACTTTAATCCATACTGATATGTTTTTAAGTCACAGGGATACTACGGCATTTGCTGTAAAAATCTAAGTTATTCTGAGTTCTTTGAAGGAAGTTCAGGTAGTTACCTATTTATTTTATGGATCTTCTTCGGAGTTTAGAAACAGTATTGAATGGGCAGTCATCTGGCTTCATAGGAACAATAAAGTCTGAGTTCACTCATAGTTTCTATTGTATTTCTTATTAAAAGCACTGTGAGTTTTAATCCAGCTTTGAGGATAATCAATACCCATGCCCTTCTGCACTGACCCCTTTTTCCCTTCTTTCAGCCAGTAGATATGTAACAGACTCTGAACATTTCCTTCAGCAGTTGTTGTCCTAGATATTGCATCAGCAAGTGGTAGCACTGAGCATGTTTGAATCCAGAGCTGCTTTTCCAGCTTCAGGGTGGTCTTAATATTTCTGACTTTGAGTGATTACTGCAGGAATGGACTGGATCATCATGGTGTGTGAATTAATTCCTTGTAAGACTGAGGCAACTATAGCTGTCCTTTAAGAGACCTGGGATTTTATAAATACTGTAATGTATTGATAATCTTTTAACTATAATGGAAATTTATATAGCTCCTTTCTAGATACCTCCCTATATCCACAAGCTTAATTTTTTACAGAGATCAATACAATCTGAGACCAATGATCCTAAAGTAAAGCAAGAGCACATCTTTCAATAATATGAATTTGAAAACAGTAGTTTAAAACAAACACTCAAATTGAAAGGGAAATTTACCAGGGTATAGTTTTGTTTCAGTCTTTTTGATGAGACGTGATGCATTATCACATCTTCACAATGGATCCTAGACAAATGAAAAGACAATTTAGCATTATTACAGAAAAAAAATATTAAAGACAAGAAAGATATGTCTCTTCTATCCTTTTTAAAAGCTCTGAAAATATAAATTAGTGCCTGTACCTTAAAATTTAGATTTTGGAGCAAAAATCCTCTAGGATATACAGAATGACATAAAACCTCATGGTCTTGAAGGAGATGTTAAGCTTAATGGCTAAAATTCAAAATCTTTAGAAAGAAAATTGCGGTAAACCAGGATTCTCCTTATATGTCCCTTTCTGCTTTACAGTTTGAAGGTAATCTCAGGCAAGCATTTTCAATTAAGAAAACCATGTTTTTGATATGAGTCTGCAGTATAATTTATTTCAATATGCCAAATGATTTGCTAGGAAGAAGTCACTCCAAGCTATATTAAGTCACTTTGATCAGATGAAGAAGGTCTCTTCTGCCCCAATTATGACCTTAGTGACCACAAGCATGAATATAGGACTTTTCTTTCTGATATTTGCCTACCATGTGTGGAAGTAGTTAGAATTTCAGAAAATGAGATGAATATCTCGGCTGTCGATATCTGAGTAGTTGACCAGACATACAGATAATCTGAAGGAATTTGTTTTAAAAAGAGCACCACAATTTGCACCTCTTGAATGCTTTCACTTGATGCCTTAGGGTTTAACTTTCATATTTTTTCAAATCTTGTACTACCTAGTGTGTAACTCTGAAGTCTCTTGTAGCTTGTTAGCTGCTCTCTTAGGCCAGATAGACACAACAAAGCTTCTCTGAGCCTGCTGTCCAAGGACACCCAGATTGTCCTAGGGCAAAAGCTGTGAGCTAGGCCTTCTAGAGAGGTGGGGAAATTAAAGAAAGCTAGTTTTAATTGGTGCATATATGCTGATATGTAAATGGACCAAACCTATAACAGTGTGAAGAACTCGTGACCTGCCGTCCATCTTGGGGTCCTCTTTGGAGAGTGGCCTCTGTCTTCCCAGGGTGTACCTTTGAAGGCCTTTCAATTAAATACCTACCTTTATTCCCTTACTCTTGTCTAGTCTCTGTTTCTAGGTGGCTGGAGAAGGCATCACACTAATATTTAATAAAAGCTGAAAAGTGCAAATTCTGAATGCAATTGAAGTAAGGAGAAGAAAATTCTTCTCCTGACCAGGTATTATCTTGGGTCTACTTATGTAGGGACTTTTAAAACTGACTGAGGAGAAGCATACAGTCAAGGATAAATTATGATTTTGATTGAATGATATTGAGAACTATTTCAATGCAGCATGAAACTGATAAAATCATTCCAAAAATTGGTATTATTTTACAGATCTCTTTGGCTCTGGTGCAGATCAGTGCGCCTTGAGACGAGAGTTAACCCTGAGGAGGAACAGCAGTGTTATAGTAATGAAGTCTTAGTGTTAGAGTTGATTTCAGGAGATCAATTACAGGAATTCAACAGACACCTCCTCAGTACTGCAAGCAAAATACACCTCAATGAGTAAAGCTGACCTTTGTGGCCCAATTGGGATCTCAAACAGGACTGTCCCTCCTCATTATTTTAACCTGGATTGGTTCCATTATTATGATACTACTGTTCTCATCTCTGCTATTCTCTGTCCTTCCTGTTCTTTCTCTTTCAGTACAAAAAGAAACAGCATTGAGCTGTAGTAATTATTCCGTTATATTATAAGGCAAGAATACTCCACTGTAGTTATCTGCTCCTGCCTAAATGGGAGCAATTTCTTTTTTTCTTTTTCTTTTTTTTTTTTTCAGCAAACACACTGCATAAACACAAAACACTACCTTGCCTCAAAAAATTCCCATAGTGTTTTCTTCTTGGAAATTCCCAAGAGATTGCAAATAGTTACAGTGATTTATTGTTCTTTTTTTCTTATTTTTCAAACTTGTTTCTAATTGAACTTGTCTTCCTTCACTTTCCATCTATTAAATCTTTTTATTTTCCAAGTTTGTCATTCCAGCTTCTACACCAACAAAGTAGCTGGCCTTCAGCCAGGTAGACAGTCTAGACATAGCTCTCTGTTGTGGACACCTCTTCCCCTATGAATGACCTTCATTGTTCATTCCTGCTCTGTGGTCTGAACAGAAACGGTGTCTGACAAAACACTGTAATGTAAACATTTATTGGCACAATAAGAAAGATTAGGAACAACGCGTCCATAAGGTGACTCACCCAATCACTGACAAAACCAGGATCATAAGTGATGCCATGTCTCCAGTGGACTACCAGTGATGTGTAGTGTGTGGGTCACCCCGCAGCAGCAGCTGATAGAGCCAAAGCCTTCTGAATGTGTGTGAGAGCCGTGACACACCTTGTCTGCACCGTGGTAGTGTTATCATACAGAATCATACCTTGTGTGACTAATTCCTGCCTACGCTGCTGATACCAGGCAAGGGCTGGGATGTCAGGGAACTGGGTGATGTGCTAGCAGTCTGAACTTAAAAGGATAATTATAATTTTCCTCAGGCAATCCACTTTTTCAAGATAACAATAGTCTAATAAGAAACAATGAGATTCTGCTCCACTTGCTGAAGCTTGATCATGAGGCACTTCAAGTAGACTAAGAGATATTTCTTTACTGAAAATATTTTAAAAAAAGATCGTTTCTTGAATGAATTTCATTATATTGATAATGAGGTGAATATTAATTTTTCACCTTCAAGAGGTATTTTCAACTTTCTTTAAGAAACAATAATGTAAGCAATTATCTTCAGAGCTCTCAAGTGTCATTGTTTTATTTTGGCTTGTTTTCTTTTAATACAAACTCAAATTCTGTCTCATTCTGAATCTTAATGAATGCAACCACTGAAGTTCAGTGAAGAGTCAAAGAGTGAGCAGATGTAAGTCCCTCAAAATACCATAGCCATCAAAACACAAAGAAATTGTTTAATGCAGCACCCTTAATCTAAAATTTAAATTTGAAAAAAATTATCAACTAGGCAAAAATAAAGGTATTTTCCTCTTTTCATGTCCCAAGGCTATTTTGAACTTAATAAAAATTCAAATTTATTTTAAATTCTGTTCTCTCCATGCCAAAAATACTTGCTTTTGCTCATGCTATACCAATCTTAGGTTTACATCTGAAGATTTATCTATATCCAGGAAAAAGAAGTGTTAACTAGCCGAAGTTTCTTTTTCATAGGATACACTAAAAAGCAAACACATCTATACGAAACTGCAATAAATATTTGATTCTGTGTAAATAAATAATGATTCCAATGGCAAAACTGTTAAGTTTTCCACACAAAATGAACAAACTTCACAAATTAAAAAAGGAAAATTAAAGACGCAAGCATTTGTCTGAAATTTTCATTGTATGGGTAGCATAAAAGAAAAGGTTTGAAAGTACAGTGCAAGTTTGTCACCCTCAATCAGTAAGGTCTAAACAGTATTTTAAGAGTGCAATGTTCTAAATGTGACCTCCTATGTCTTTTTTCACCCTGGGAACTCTCAGTAATAGGATCTCCCTCAAAGCCATTTTAGCACCTTAGGATTTCTTTCTGCCCCAATAGAACGTCTCTCTGATCATGGATAGGCTTGGATCACAGTAGGGATGAGAGATCTTAAAAAGGAATGAATTCATGAACAAGCAAATTTTACAGAATTCAAGCCTTTCTGTCTTAATGACACAAACTACTAGTTTTAAAATTATCCCCTGATACTAGTAGTTTTTCTGTCATTTCTCTGTGCTACAGCCCAAGGATCTATGCAAACTCAAAGCTTTATGCTGATAAATTACTGCATTCAGTTCTCATAAGAAAGCGTATCTCTCTTCAGAACTTCATAATGCCTCATGAAATCTGCCAAGGCTTAACATTTCCATTTTCTCAAGCCTCAAAGGAGTTTGTTGTTATCAATAACTATTTCTCCCCTTTGCTTTTAATATTTCAGATTTAAAAGTACAGGTTTGTTTGGCACTTGAACTGTACAGTTTGCAGCTTGCCAGTAAAAATACTGTTGTTGTTGTCCAGAAATCATAGTCAACAAAATATCCAATACTCATAAACCCACAGATCCTGTAAAATGACTCTGTAATAGAGAACTTGAGGATTTATAGCTCTCTCGTGACTCTTGTTTGAGATCCTATCCCAAAAACCACTTATACGTAATCAGATGGAATTTATGCAACCTTATCCAGTAAATGGGCCATGTGAATGTTTCTCTATTATTGCCTCCATAGCTTGCAGTCTACAAAACAGTTGATAGTAATTCTATGCAAAAACAAATTACTGTTCTAAGAATAGAAATCTCAATGGCCTTGACATAAGTATTTTCAAAGTACAGTGGAGCCTAGATCTAAAGAAATGCTTGAGGGATAGAAAATTTGTTTGTTGAACTGTTTTCCCACTAAATTAGTCATTCAGCTCTTTGTTCTGAGGAAAAAAATAAAAAGGAAATTAGTTTGATAAAATGGTTAGGGCTCCTAAATTTATGCTCCTCAAATAAATCCTTTACTATGTTGCTTTCACAGCTGCCCAAAAAGAATATTTTTAATTTGCATCTCAATATCAAATGAAAAATGTTTTGTCACACTGTTTAGAGGGCAGCCAAATATATCACAGTTCTTTGAACTACTTTAGGGAATTAAAATCTGTGTCTTGTACCTATGAGAGTTATATGGATATTTGTAGTCCTAGTGTTGTTTTGTTTAATTTTGCACAGTGTAAGATATTTAGCAATAATTAAGTTGAATTTTTTTCTGCAAATCTTATATCCATCCTACTTAATGACTGAGACATGAAATAACAACAGCACATTAAAAATATGCAGAAATCAACAAAGTTTTTCGTAAAAAGATAAAATAAACTGTCTTTCTGTCATACAATTTTATTTATCTGTATTCATTGCTGCTAAAAAGACAAGAGTTGAATACAGGCTTTCTGATTCAAAATTGTCTGTAATTTTAGTGCTGCATTCATTGCTTATGATTCTGTGCTCAGAAGCTACTGGCTGGTTATATTCACCATTTTATCATTCTGTCTTTCCTCAGTTTGACCTGAACTTTAGTTTTTGCTGTAATATGATTTTTATCTATAGAGTTATCAAAGTTTGGATATGTTAATATGTTTTATTAATATGTTTTTCTTAATATATTTTCATATGATGACCAAAAAAGCTTATATCATACCATGTGTCTTCAATAGCAGGATCTTGACAAGAATTATTGTTCAATATTAAACTCTATACAACTTCAATGAGACAAAGAAAGGCTTTTAGTCTGTTCACTCAGCTACTAAATAACTGCAGTTGCAATCCTAAATATTTCTTCAGCTTGCAAAGAACAGCATGAGACCAAACCCAGCTAGCCAATATTAAATTTGGGAAAGATTGGTCAGTGAGGTTTTTTCTATTACATGATTGCTATCTGCTATATGTAACTTTAATTTTGCTTCAGTAGCCAGTTTATTACATTTGCGTGTACATAATTATTTTAAAGAGATATTTATTACTATTGACGCATTATTTAAATTTTGACAATCACATTACATGAATTTTCCCAAGTTACACTCTATGACAGAAAAAAACCTCAAAACAAATCCTTAGATGATTTATGATGTTTGGATTTCATAGATTACATTTCAGCCACTCTCTTTTTATTTATATTATGTAAAATTATATAAACTAAGGTAAATTTTATCATATGTGCTTGCCAGAAATACCAAGAAGCCACGATATTTTCATAGAAGGGTCCATACTTTACTATTAACCTGCAACTTAACTGAACACTAAAAATGAAAAACTGTAAAGAAACCAAGTTCAGCATTTCATAGAGTACAGATAACATCTATACCAGTATATGATGCCCTGTCTACATTAAATATTATGTGGTTGTTTTCCTTTATGTTTTTTTGGAAAAGGTAGAAGCTAAGGTAAGCCATCTGCACTTGCCAGTGCTAGAATTCTCACCTGCAGTATTGTGATGGTTATTATAAATGAGCAGTACAGCATCATTTATGTGCATCATTCTTGCTCCATCTTTATGTCACTATGGGTCTTTCCATTTTCTTCATTAACCTCTGATAAAAGGTTTTAGTTCAGTTTTGAAATACAGGTAGCACTTTGGTTCCAGCTGAATAAAACAGATCCATTCTGATACTTGTCTCTCTGACGTACCTGCAATAAGGCACATGGTCCAGTGTTTCATCAGGAGTCTCATGTTTATGTGTCTGAAAGACCGGTACAACTTCTGTCACAGAGGGAGAGAGAAAGAAAAACTTTTTCCCTGCTAATGACACTGTTCTAGCTAACAACATTTTGGGAAATCATATTTGCAGTCATGCTTCTCAGGCTTTGAGAGGGAGGACATACTGACAATGCTACAACTCTGATTAAGCAAATATAATTATGGGTTGGGTAGTGTGACATCATTGCCTTTTGGTGTGAATGATAAAATAAACAAATGGAAGATTGTATATACTATGATGCAAAATGGTGAAATTATTACTTATAAAAGTAGATTTTATGATTATAATCAATACATAAGGGTCTGCCTCTGGCTCTCCTTCCTCCTGATCGTTTTTCTTTGCTCTACCATGATCTGCTCCCTGGGCTGCAAGAAAACAGCCTGCTTCACCACTGCCTTCTCCACAGACTACACGGGAATTAATCTCTGCTCCAGTGCCTCCTCCTCCCCCTCCTTCTGCTCTAACATTTCTGTCTGCAGGTTTATTTCTCAAAAATTTGCCCCTCATTCCCCTCTCTGCTGTGCAGCATTATTCCCTTTCTGAAACGTGGTTTCCCCAAGGTGTCACTGCTTTGGCTGTGGGACTCAGCCATGCCCTGTGGTGGATCTGTCAGAGCCACTGGGACTGGTTGTGTCTGCACAGAGGCCTCTGAAGACCCTGCTGCCACTGACTGGGCACCTGCACCCAATATACTATGTTATAGAACAGAAAATGTAATTAAAAGATGAAAGTTACAATTTTAAGATTTATGACTTAAAAATTCAAAATTCTAGCAAAGAAATTTTAAAATTAGGGTAAAAGAAAACTATTTATATTTGAATACTACTGAAAACAAAAAATTGGGGGGGTTCTTCTTTCTTTTTTCTATTTTTTTTTAAATTATTTTCCTGGTTTGGTAGTATCTTCATCAAAATTCTTTGACTTATCTTTCTGTGTTAAATTTACACAATAAGTTAAATATTTTTCCAACATATAAAAAATACACCAATGAAACATTTAGAAACTCCAGAATAGTAAAAGAACAAAATATTAAAGTAGCAACATGCCCATTCATAAAACAGCTATATATCTTTGTGTTATATTTCTCTCTCTGTGTGTTTACAGTTATTTAAAGTCATGTTCTGAACAAGTAGGTGCTAAGCTTTATTGGTGAAAATCACAAGAGGACAATACTCTTAGTGGAAAACATCTGTAAAAATCTGATACCTGAAACCTGCAGAGTTCAGATAAGATTATGAGATGCCTAAATAATTAATTAACTCACAGAATATTTAATTGCATGGTTTGATCTGGCCCACCTATATTAAAGATATAGCCTAGCCAACAGAGTTAACTTGCACCACACTTCTAGTTCTTGGGGTTCTTTGGGGCAAGCCAGACTCTTCGCACAATTTAGGCTGCATCCTCAACTTTTATAGTTGTTTACAATTGTAAGAAACCATAGCAAAACACTGAAGTTACAGAACATCTCATGATTCCAGCTGCATGTTCTTTCTCGCAGCAGATACTCAGTGCCTAAAGTAACTGGAGTTGTCATAACATATCCTAAATTCTGTTGCAATGACCCCCTGCCTATTCCCCAGGTTAGCAGTGGCAGGGGGCTGTAAGGCAACATTAGTAGTTGTCCTAATAGTCCTCTGTANTACGACTTAGGAATATACCATACATTTTGGAAGGGGGAAACAGGACAAACCATTTTAAAGGAAAATGCACAACCACAAAGTTCCTTGTGAGGCTTTTCTCTAAGTACTATAAGGCACCAAGGTCTGCAAGACTGGAGGCGTTTTTCCCCATTATTGGCACAATATAAATCAGCTAGGAAGAGAAACCAGAACATGCTTTTCTCTTTTCTGTGACTGAAAATCAGGCATTTATCATAACCTCAGAGCTGAGAAGATGCATCTTTTATGATAATTTTGTTTTTCATCTTCCTTTCATTTGTTGAGTATTCATTGTTATGTCCAAAAGCTGATCATACCTCTTCTTATTCTTCAGTTACTTGGTGCTTTTTAAACTTTTCACACATGCAAAATAAAATACAGTGATAAAAAGCTGTTGTGTATTTGAGGTTAAATTGCATATTTAAGGTAAGAGAAAATGATCCTTGGTGTGGACTGATTCAAAGAAATAAAGAACGGGAGTGTGAAATAGAAATTACATACTGAACCAGTTTTAACTCAGTTAAGGGGGGAAATATACACCCAGTAGTCAGGACTGTGGGATAAAGGCACCTTCCATTACCACTGTTAAGACAAACATTCATACAAGTTGTTTTAACAAGGGCCAACTAAGTAAAATAAATAGTTTCTTCCTTTACTTGAGCAAATGCTTGTTCACAGCCTATATATGAAATAAATTGAACTATATATTTTTATTTTAGTCAATGCAGCTAATGAGAGATTTAATTTAAATGATTAGATGATTTTTTTTCTTTTCATGAACACATTTAGCATTTATGTTGCTACAACTGGGATTTATATCTCAATTGTAAAAAAGTCCCAGCAGACATGAGCCCTAATTACCTTAAAGTTTGACACATTTTAAAAGAAACCCTTTTTTACAGTGAAATTATGCATTGTCCACATGTAGAAGGTATATAGATCAGTAATATTTTTTAACATTAGGAATTATATATTTCCTCTCCAGACTTTACAAGCCTGCCTATAACCAACTAATTTGATTTAATACACCATAATCAGGGCCTATTGTGCATTTGAATAACCTAGTTTGTTACATAGGAGATGCAAAAGAACTTTTAATAGATTCACCTGCAATTCTGGAAAATTATAAATAATTAATAACTAGTTCCATAATGCAAAATTTCCAATTGAATTGAAAATCATATTTAAAAGCTTTAAAAGCATATTTACTTTGGTACTTCAGTGTTACAATGTGCACAGGCAATGTCAACAGATTGTAAGGATAAAAGAATCCTATTTCTTGTGGGTTAGTAGTAAGAGCTTTTTATCGGAAGGATTATTTATGAGACTCCAACACATAAGGATATGACTTGCAAGGAAGAAATTTGTTTTGTGTTTTCATATACACACCTGCATGTGTATGTATATTATATTTATACATGTATATATCCATATGGTTGTGTTTGGGGGGTTGTTTGTTTGTTTGTTTTAATAATACCATCTGACAATATTAAAGACAGTATTTTAAGATAAAAACAACTTTTTTGTAGAAAATCAATATTATAAATATAAATACATGATTTATTTCTTTATCTGCTTCTCTTCTCAAAAAGAGTAATGAACTAAAGATCTTTGGAGGTAAAACAGCTGACGAAAGCAATATGTTAAGTTTGATTTATTTATTTCTATTTTAAACAACACAGATACTGTGTTTGGAGCACATTAAAACTCTGATAAAATTAAAATAAAGATCATTTATCTTTCTAGATTTTGAAAGCTACAATTCATACTTTTATGCTGCTTGATAAATGCTATCCAGAAGATGCTCAATATTTTTCTAAACTTAGTTGTCCCAATAGTGCTCATTTTTGAAGAAATTTAGTCCAGGATTTGATTTGTTTAGTTTATTTTCCTTATGTGCAATTCATTATTGATCCTTGCACTATTTTTTTTCTTTTTGAAAGAATGCACACTGTAATTATTTAACTTAGCAAAAATAAATACAGAAAGTCATTAACAGTTAACCTGGTCAAAGTTCAAGCAAATAATCTTTGTATAAAACCAAATTGCCCTATTAATTCTTTCCCTTTCTGTTAATTCACATTTACAGATCATAAAATGTAGTATCTGACTCTTCTGCATATGCTCACTAATATACTGTTTCTTTTTAAACATACTTATGCTTGCATTCTTTATCTTTCTGAAACTTGATTTTAGTAATAAACTTTTCCACTATTGTAGGCTCTCACGCTTCCAGTTCTGCAGTATCTGAACTCCTCTGTCAAATATGTATTGAACAGTAAACACCACTTTCACTACCGTTCATTATCTCTACATCTGTGAAGAAATATTAGCTGTGACAGAACCTTTCACTCTGAGAATTCACTTGAAGAGGAGATTTAGGGTGACTACAGACAAGTGACATGTCTGAAAGACCACAGAAGGTAATAGCAATTGCATGTGGGGAGAACAAAATAAATTAGAATGTTGACACAGAGTTGAGAAGCAAATTACTGGGAAAGAGAAGATTGACAATATAGGCGTAGCTTGAAATGAGTGTAAGGACTTTTCTAAGGTGGTGTTTTATAAGAACAGCAATGGACAGCCTGGAGAATTGAAAGTGAAAAAAGAATTATTACAACCTGAAAGAGTGAATAGATGAATAGACAGAATTAGAAGGGTTGGATGGAAAGAAATATTGAAATCAGATAGTGTTCTAAGTTCAAATGTAAAAAGACCTGAAGGATGCAGGGAGATGATGCTTTGTGGATTGTTACCAAGAAAAGCATTCTCAGTATTGATAAAAAAGAAATGGGAGAAGTGGTTGTACAATAGCATTATCATTGTGTCAGCTTGTTAGTAAAATACCCAGGAAAAAATGGCTTCAACAAAGGCAGCCCCTCATAGATAACATTATTTTTTAAAGCAATTAATGTTACTTTGTCAGTGAAACTGTTATGTTCTTGGATATTCCTGCTAAAATATAAAGATACAGACTATTAATTAAGTCTTTAAATAAATTAAAGTAATGCATATGTGTATATTATCATAGTGTTGCAGTTCATCTCTGTCATGTATTTAAATTCAGTACCTATTGACAGAGGAAAGTTTCTGCACAGTATAAAATGAGATATATTACTAGTTTTATTACTGAGATGGCAGTTCCGGTTCTAAACTTGTCCTGGGTGGAAACCTACATGTGAGGCAAGAAGAACAACAAAACTATTATTAAAAAGTTTGCCTTTTTTTCCAAAAGAAAATTATACAGATATTTTGTCTTTATCTTCTGAGATTTTATAACACTCATGATGTAGTTTTTCTTCATCACTTCAGTGGTACTTGCTTTGATACTGAATAAACTGCAGCTCCTAACTACTAAATCCCATAAGTCCACTGATAATTCATATAACCAGTAATGTGCCATTTTCTTAAGAGAGAAGCAAAGAGTGGACCAGCTAAGTGATTATTTGTCAGCCTGCCAGGAAAACAACATCTTACGTGCTTTGTGTGTACCAATAATCTGAATGTATTTCAAATACTCAGATAAATGTATTTTAATTCACAAGGATTTACTACTTTTTCTCAAGTCCATTTCTTATTCAACTCCTGCTGTGGCGTGGAGTGGTGGTGAGTGCCGCAGCCTTCTACAAGGGTTCCCAGCCAGGGGAAGCCGCTTCAGCGCAGAGGGGCCAGACAAAGCGCAAGCACACACACACACTCCCAATGNGATAAATGTATTTTAATTCACAAGGATTTACTACTTTTTCTCAAGTCCATTTCTTATTCAACTCCTGCCGTGGCGTGGAGTGGTGGTGAGTGCCGCAGCCTTCTAGAAGGGTTCCCAGCCAGGGGAAGCCGCTTCAGCGCAGAGGGGCCAGACAAAGCGCAAGCACACACACACACTCCCAATGGAGCGGGGCGCATTCACTCACACGTGGGGAACAGTGCGGCGGCCGGCAGCAAGGAGGAGGGAAGGGTCTTCCATGCAGGGTCCAGCACAGGAGGAGTCCAGAGATGGAAAGGTAAAATGGAGGGCCTGGGTACAGGGAGAAGGGGTGGGCAGAGTATCGGANGCTTTTAGCCCACATACTTGCAATACCCCAAGTCTGATAACTAGCTTAGACCCAAAGTCCCATTATGCCAAGAGACTCAACATCTTGGAAGCCTCGCAGTTGGGGGTCAGAAAGCCCCAGACACCAAGGTCCTCTCCAGAACACATTCAGTAAACCAAGATAGACCCATGAAGGGTCTCCTTGGTTTAGACTCCTCAGGACGGGGGCCTCTCTTGAGCCTCTCACTGGGGAATCTGTGATAGATATGCTAATGTGCAAGGTCTATAACTGTATACGCGAATCATTGTGTGTGTGCATTCTTCTGGGTGCATCTTCCTCCAGGGGGGCACTGTCGGGTGTGCATTTTCAGGGTACATTCGGGAGTGCATCCTGCCTGGATATGGTGCATCTAAGGATCCTTTAATAAATTCCAAGGTAAAACCCTTTTTTCCCCTCTAACCATGTTTGGCTTTTAATTCTAAGCCCAGGGAAAGGCAACACCACAAATGGACCCTCTTTGTTTTGGCCTCTGTGGGCCTATCCTCAGCATCCCTGTGGGATGCAACAAACTCCGGTTTATCAGGCATCTCAGAAATGCTTTCTGTGTGATTGCTTTGCAGTTATATTTTCTTGTAACTATCTCTTTTTTCTCAGCTTTAATGAAAGTGCACATTATACTGAACAGTCTTACTCATAGGCTTGTAATTTTCTCTTCAATTTTTTTCATTTCTGTGTCTGTCAGAAGTTTGCTTTTTCCCTTGAGATGAATACTTTGAAATACCATTCATGCTGATACCTTGCAGACTGTACTTGTGCTAAACAACACCATATTCCTCAAGCAGTCTTATTATGCTGAATAGTTTGGTAGGGTATTATTTTTTTCAGCATAAGCAGGAACAGCAGATTCTCAACTTAAATTGAAGATACTAGGCAATGAGGGAAAAGACTCAGATTTTGAAACACTGAGTTCTAATTTCTGAACACTGAAGACCACCAGTTATCAACTCTTATCATCATCTATGCATTTTAAGTTTTAGATTTTCTTTTTAATTCTATGATATGAGTGAAGTAAATAATGTCTTTAATGTATGTGAAACTTGGAGATGCTATAGTGGAAATATGTTTATATATATTCTATATCTTATATGCTATATAGTAAAATATGAATACATTATAATTTATAGTATTTCTCATAATAGTATATATAGGCTCATATAATCATACAATATATTTAATATATAATACAGTAAGCTTTATAAATATATATTTTTAAATTATACAGTAGATAAATATTGTAGCCAGACTGGACTATTATAGCTGACTGAATGACCATTTTTAAACAGGGTAAATAGCAGGACTCTGGCAACTACTGAGCAGTCAGCCTCACCTCTATGCCCAGAAAGATCATGGAACAGGTTGTCCTGGAAGATATGTTAAGATGGAAGACAGGGAGGTGCTTAGATACAGCCAACACAGCTTCACTGAGGGCAGATTCTGCCTGCCTAATCTAGTGGCATTCTGTGGTGGAGTAACTGCATCCATGGACAAGGGAAGAGCTACGGATGTTGTCCACTTGCACTTCTGTAAGGACTTTGATAGAATCCCCCACAACATTCTTACTTCTACATTGCAGAGATATGGGTTTGATGGATGGACTCTTAGATTGATAAGGATTTGGATGGATGGCCGCACCCAAAGAATTTCAGGCTCAATGTCTAAATGTAAACCCCCAATGAGTGCTATCCCTTCTGTCTCTTCTGGGATCAGTATTTTTTAATATCTTCATTAATTACATAGATAATAGGATAGACTTTTCCATCAGCAAGTCTGCAGATGACACCAAGCTGAGTTGTGCATTTGGTTTGCTAGAAGGAAGGATTCCACCCAGAGGACCTGGATAACCACTCCTTGAGGAGTGGGCCTGTGTGAGGCTTATGAAGCTCAACGGGCCAAATGCAAGGTCCCGCACATGGTTCAGGGCAATCCCCAGCATGAGCACAACTTTTCCATCAGCAAGTCTCAAGTTAATGAATAACTGCAATAACTCTGCAGCCCTGCAGAGAAGAATCTGGGGCTGGATGAAATATTGGACAAGACCCAGCAATGTGAGCATGGAGCCCAGAAAGCCAGTCATATCCTGAGTTGCATAAAAGGTAGTTCAGCCGGAAGATTGAGGGTGGTGATTCTCCCTGCTCTATTCCACTCTTAATAGACCTCACCTGGAGTACAGCATGTATCTCTAGGGTCCCGAACACAGGAAGGATGTGTATGTGTTAGAGCAGGTCCAGATGAGGGCCGTAGAAATGATCAGAGGGCTGGAACGTCTTTCCTAAAAAGAAAGACTGAGACAATTTCAGTATATAAAGGCAGCCGACAGGAAAGATGGAGAAAGGCTTTTTCCAAAGGATATATAGCGATAGTTTAAGGGGCAATGCTTTTGAACCAAAAGAAGATAGATTTACATCAGGCATAAGAAAAATATTTTTATGATGAGGATAGTGAGTGACTGGACCAGGTTGCCCAAAGAAATTGTCTACAGTCCATCACTGAAAATGTTCAATATCAGGTTAGAGGGGGCTTTGAGCAACCTATTCTATTGGAAGGGATTCCTGCTCCTGGCAGGGGAGTTGCTACATGATCTTTCAAGGCCCCTTCCAACCAAAACCATTCTATAATTCTATATTTATATCTATATGGGCCTATATCTATTCACAGATTCACAGATTCACAGAATGTATGGGTTGGAAGAGACCTGCAAGATCATCGAGTCCAACCCGTGCCCTAACACCTCAACTAGATCATGGCATCAAGCGCCATATCCAGTCTTTTTTTAAACACATCCAGGGACGGTGATTCTACCACCTCCCCAGGCAGTCCATTCCAGTACTTTATCACCCTTTCTTTAAAATTTTTTTTCTAATATCCAACCTATATTTCCCTTGACGCAGCTTGAGACTGTGTCCTCTCATTCTGTCAGTTGCTGCCTGGTGAAAGAGACCAACCCCCACCTGACTGCAGCCACCTTTCAGGAAGTTGTAGAGAGCGATAAGGTCACCTCTAAATCTCCTCTTCTCCAGGCTAAACAACCACAGCTCCCTCAGCCGTTCCTCATAGGGCTTGTGTTCCAAGCCCCTCACCAGCCTCACTGCCCTCCTCTGGATGCGCTCAAGCGTCTCAATGTCCTTCCTGAACTGAGGGGCCCAGAACTGGACACAGCACTC
>WEIT01031773.1:896-18840 GCA_013389985.1 Dryoscopus gambensis | reverse complement strand
TATATAAAGGCAATTGATATCTAAATTCCAATTTCCACTTTGTATGTTTAGGTACAAAGGTCATAGTTATAAAAATCCACCTCTCAGCAGCTAAAGCCAGAGGTATTCATCTTCCTAGCTATGTTCCTTTTTAAACCTAACCATCCATGAGATATTATACTCTGTTTCTGAATATATCCAGAAGCAATCTTTTATTTATTAGGACTAGTCTTTTACCTTTCTCACAAAAATACGAAGCTGATCTATAAACCAACCTTCCTCCTTATGTGAGTTCCTGGAAAGGTTTGAAAATGCTAATGTATTTGATTGCCACACAAAAATTAAAGGAAATATTACTCACAAAGGCAGTATAGATCCTCCACCCTATAACAAATACACTAAGTAGCAGGGGATTTCCATAGATTCAACCATTTCCAGAAAAGAAGGCTTCATGACATGTAACGATTACTTGGGAAGACAAATGTCATCACTCTGAACATCCACCCTTCCTATTTCCTTCTTTAGCTTTTATTGATGAGCACAACATGGTCTGTTCACTTGGGGTCATCTGTCCCAGCTGTGTCCCCTCCCAGATTCTTGTGTACCCTCAGTCTACTCACTGGTGGGGGAGGGTGAGAAATAGAAAAGGCCTTGACACTGTATAAATGCTGCTCAGCATTAGCAGAAGTCGTAGTATGTTACCAGCACTTTTTGTGGTCACAGATCTCATCACGGATCACTATAGGCTGACACAATCTTCTATGAAGAAAAGTAACTCTATTGCACCCCAAACCAGTACACAAACACAATCCACAGAGATCAAGATCTGGACCTATCCCTCTTCTGAGTTTTCTAACTCTTGGAATACAGAAGGATGTTCACTCTTCTGCAGAAAAGTTGATTGGAGGTACTGTGTATATGCGAGACAGTAGCTTCCATTTCATGCTGTATTGTGAACCCAGAAGGACATGGGACACTGGAGTGGAGCTCCCGCAGAGACAGGAGATTGGTGATACGTGAGGGAAGCATCTTTGCATTTCCCAGCTCCTACTGAGCTTTTATCAGATAATCAACTTTTGTTTTGGGGGGAAGAATAATAAAAACCAAAACCAGAAACCAACAAAACAAAACATATTAATTAACATCCTTTTAAAAAGTGTTAAATCCTATTATGGCAACTTAGGAAAGCCCCAGGAGGTACAAGGAAGTACCTCCTTATTGTGAAATGTAGGAAAATAGTACTTGATATTCTCAACCATAATATTATATTCAAGTCTGGAGACAGGTAGAATATCCTAAATATAAAGAATTTCACTTTTAACAGGCTATGTGTCTCCACTCCTCCCTTTCTCTCCCTGCACCAAATACTAGTGAATGTCTTTGCTAGAGTACTGAAGTCTTAATGTGTTACTGTAGACATCCTTGTAGCAAAAGGCTGATACACTTCAAATCAAAACTAAATCAAAGTGAGAAGTTTCCTAGGACATACCACAAGGTTGATCACTATCAGAGACTGGTGAGAAATGGATTTACTGGAAGAAAGAAAAGCAAAACAAAAGAAGTCCTCAAAGAAACAGCTAGAGACTGACCTCTTTTCTCTATGGAGTGCAAACTCATAGCACAAGATGTTCTCTGGTTTTCAGCAGCCTAAAGCACTGAAGAAGATGTCAAAAATCACTTAACACCATAAATGAGAGGGGGAGATTTATTCCCATTTCAATTAGACCTGGATAGACTACTTTGATTAACTTCAGTTGCCATCCTATTATTACAGAGCTGTGACTCCTTTCTTGTGTATATTTATTCTATACACTCAGTCGTGTTGCCCTTTGACAATTTTCTTTCTGAAGTGGTTTACACCCTTAGAGTTACCAAAGCAGGGCATGCACACTCTTTCTCTGGAAAAGTGCAGGAACACTTTTTTGCCTTTCCTGTCTCCAGAGATCTAAAATGAAAGCCTAGAGTTCCCCCATTCATCACACTGTGCTTTAAATAGAGTGTAAAAGTATTGGACTATAGGTAAAATAGCAACAGTCTTTCAACATTTTTGCAGGTATTTCTTCTCATTTCTTAAAGTACAAGTGAAGAACGCTGAGGACTAGATTGTGTTTTTAGTTTCTGCTGTCAATAAAAAACAGTCTATAACTGTGGATGCAAAATGATGTAAACACTTAACTATAGATGCTTTGGGTTGCCTGGCTATAAACTGACTCCATCTCAAGGCTGAAGAGCAGCACAGCCATGGTTCAATTAGGGACATTTACTACACAGATTGTCAGACATCATAAGATTCTCCCGGCCATAAAACTTCTTGTGTGCAGAAAATAATTATGAAGCTGCTCTTCTTCAAAAAAAGAATTTAAAAAATCAGAGATGAGAAGAAGAAAAGCAGCCTGTAACTCCCCCTCTCTACATTTCTATTGCTCAGTATTTCTACGGATTTTTAAGGACTGTCTTGTTCTTGTCCTCTGTAGGACAATAATTATCCATTCATAGAATCATAGAAGCATAGAATAGCTTGGGTTGGAAGTGACCTTAAAGATCACCTAGTTCCAACCCACTTGCTGTAAAAGCAGGGCCATTTTTCACTAGATCAGGTTTCTCTGAACGACATTCTATCTGGTCTTGAACACTTCCAGGAGTGGGAACCTCTGCACAACCTGTTTGTGATGTCACCACCCTCATCCTATAACAGGATGATGTTATTTTTACCCTGCCTGTTGTCATTATCCTATTGCCTTCTGCCTCACGTGCTTGACTTCCAACACTTGGGAATTGCTTGCTCCTGTGCCTTTAGCAGGTGATGTTTAAAAAGTGACCAGCACTGATGGGCCTCATCACCTCACCTGCAAAAATATTTTCCTGGGGGACCTTACTCACTAATTCCCTGAGCAGCCTGAAGTCTTCTCTTCTCATGTCCAGAGCTGAAGTTTTGAGGTTTTGAGGAAACTAGCACTAATGGGATCCCTGAATCTACTTCATAAGGTTTTGGCTATAATGTACCACACCTAAAATGTTTCTACACTAATGCAGGAAGCATGAGGAACCACAAGGAGGAGCTCAAGGCTTTGGCCTGGTCCCAGAAATTTGACATCATTGGTATGAGTGAAACCTATTGGGATGAGTCCTGTGACTGGGGTGCCCTGCTGGATCAAGGGCTTCCAGGTTGTGATGAGGCTCAGGGCCACTGGACCAGTTCTTGAACTTGGGAACTCCTCCTGTACAGCTCAATCTCTGCCCTTGTTCTTCAGTCACAGCCACTTGAGCTTCGCCAACTGAGTTGTTAAATTCTATCTTTTAAAGAGGAAACTAAATAAATTTTACTTTCTGCTCCTCTAGGACAGAGAAAGATTTTTACCACTATTTATACTCATGAGAAAGTGAATGCAGTGCATAGTGGTCAACACTGTTTGTTTGACAGAGGCAATGAGCTCAGAAAATGTGCAGGGAAAACACAGAGGTAACATTGAGACGCTGTTGTGTTACTAGACTTCTGTGAAATAGAACTCTGTGGAAACAGCATGATGCAGAAAGGCCTGACCAGCCCTTGCTATCAGTTTAGCCACATTTTTGTTCTAGAGCTTGCAAAGATTATGATTATGCCTAGTCTGTGTACCATTATCTCATCCTTTGTAGCTACTTACCAACCTTTTTAGCACTGAGATTGTGCAAAACCAGTATTTTGCAGTCTTTTTTTTTTATATATATATTTTCATAAAAATTGTGACATAACGGTAGTATAATCCTAGCTTAAATACTGGTGGCAAGAAAGCAGGATTTCTTTTAGGTATTTAAAATCTACTTTAATCATTTTCTTGTATGAGAAAGTGAACCCTCCATGCTTTGAATATTTTACATTCAAAAAGCAAACAAATACTACTCTCTTGAATCCAGTGAAATAAACACTTCTAGTATTTGTTTATGGTAAAGTTTAAAAAAAAAATTAACAAAGGGCAGTCACTTATTGAGTTGGTCTCCCCAAAGAATCCTCATTCTGGGTCATAGTAGTAAAGAAAGCTCTGAAATACATGAGATGTAAACATTCCCAAATTAAAAAAAAAAAAAACAAACAAACAAACAAACAAAAATTAAAACAACAACAATCTCACAATATAAAATATAATATCCTTGAACATTTTTGTTACCTATTACGAAAAATCTCAATAATTTTCCAATAAATTTTATTTTATAAAAAATATCAAATGAATCTACAAGAAAAACCTACTAAAAAGATGGGTAAGAATTTTTAAAAAGTTAATTTTTGCACGTATAAAGTTCTGACAGCAGCTAAGACACATGCTTCTCATCACCTTTCACATGCTTTTATTTTTCACCAGAATTCAAGACCTGATTTATTTGAGGATGCTGGTTTGCTTTGGTTTTATTTTTCCTGACTGCTGAATGAGAAAGCATTGAGGTTGAAATGCCTCTTAATGTCTCTTTTTATGCCTGGTTTTGTTTTTTGTGGGGTAGTTTGGTTGATAGGTTGTGTCTTGGTTTGAAAGACAGGTGTCTGCTAAGGAAGGCAGGAGCCTTCCTTGGAATGGAAAACGTAGCCCCCTTCCCTACAAAATTTGAAATTAAGGGGCTTTCAGACAAAGATATGAGAAATACGAATAACAGTTCTTTACTAATATATAGATATAACAAGGCAAACAGAACACCAGTAACTGTGGCAGTAACAACAGACCCAGCACCCAGTGACANCGCGGCAATGGCGGCTGGGCCGGGCCGGGAAGGGATGGGAGAAAGGCCTCACAAACCCCCTGGGCAGCCGGTCCCGGTGCCCCAGCAGGGCCCTCGGGAACAGCAGTCTGGAACAGCACGGATGAACCCAAAATCCCAGGTAGTAGGCAAGGTGTATCAAACTCCAGAGCTGCAGCAGGAACCTCAGATGTCTTGGCAGGCAGGGTGTGCAGTGCTACAGTGCAGCGAAGGCTCAGAGCAGTGGCAAAGGAACAGCGGGGGCGGAGCAGCCACGGCCCAGCTCCCAGCAGAGCAGAACAGGGGAAGGACTTGGGATGCCGGGATTTTTCCTCTGAGGCACCCGAGCAGAGTGTGAAAAGGTCCCTCTTTTAGTGAGGTAGGGTGTTAAACAGGGTCCCCATACAAACGGCTGCTCCAGCCAGCAAGCTCCACTCACGGTAGGAAGAAGGTAGCAGAAGGCAGAACCCCGCAACAGCAATGAACTGCAGCCTCTCTCCCCTCTGAATGCCCAGAGAAAAGAGAATTAGGAGCTGTACCTAACCTCTTTTTCAAATCTCACAGCATCTCTGCCCCCTACACGAGAGAAAGCCCTAGGTAAAAGAGGACAGCTGGACCCTGCCCTGAGCTGTGGCCAGGTCCTTTTGTCTCTCTTAAGTACCCAGTAATTTGTCTCCTAGCAACATGTATGGGGAAAATTTTTAAAGAGAAAAAGAAAAACAAGAGGAGAACTCCTAAAACCCCAACAGACTGGTTGGTTCTTTGGGGTTTTTTCGTGGTTTTGTTGTTGATGTTGTTGGGGTTTGGGGGGGTTTTTTTGGTTGTTGTTGTTTTGGTGGGGTTTTTGTTTGTTGTTTTTGTTTGTTTGCTTTTTTGGTTTTTGTTTTTTGGGGTTTTTTTTAGCTGAAGAAAAGGTTCATTCAGCTTTACCTAGAACATTTCCTAGTTGGTGGTTGATTTGTTTTACAGTTTTTTTGCTTGTTTGTAATTGGGGTTTTTTTTTAACAGTTATCTATTTAGTCTTACTCTTCTCAGACAGATAAAATAGCAGCTGTATGAGGTAGACTTTTTTCCCCTGTTTGACACACAGCTGTAAATACAGCGAGTGGGCATATCTAATAAAGCTCTTAAAATATTTCCATCTCTTCTGATCAGCAAAAAAGTGCTAAGGGAACCAAGTAGGGAAATAATTTAATTCTTCACTGACATTTTTAAAGTTCACACAACTCAGGAGAGATTCCTAAGGATTGAAAAGCATCAAAGAGAACTTCATTATATTCCTTTAAATGGTCATGAGGGAAAACAGTGAGTTTATAATTTGCTGGGAGAAAATACAAGAACTCTCATATGAAATGTCCAAAGTAAAGTAAACTCATGTAGCTTGATTAAGGATAGTCAACATGGATTCAGACAGGAGAGGTCATGCTTAACTAACCTGCTGGAGTTCTTTGAAGATATTACTGCCACAACAGATAAGGAAAATTCAGTAGATGGTAGTATATTTAGATTTTCAAAAGCACTTAGCAAAGTTCCACATCAGAGATTAATGACTAAAACTAAAGAGTCATAAAAGGAAAGGTAAAATGGAAGAGTAATATAAATGTTTACCTTGATACAAACTGGTTTTCAGCTTGCAAGTAGCTTAGATTGGGGCAGGCCAATAGGTCTTTTTTCAGTACTTCTGTTCATAGTTTCTGTTTGTGTGTTTGCTGCTGCATTTGGGAGCAAAATTTGAAGGGATGGAGGAGATGGATGGTCTGACTGGAAAGAGAAGAAATACATGAGAAAAAGTGAGAGACAGTTAAGCCATATATAAAAAAATATTTAAATATTTCAAATAATTTAACATAGGGTGCTTCTAGACAGGTAACTATAATACAGTTAGCAGTGGTACATAATTGTTTAATCAAAAATTTTTTGGTGTCCCAGGAAATCATAATGAAAATGAAACATGTTTTTTTCTAGTTGCATACCTCAGATAAGAATAATTATAGATTCTTCTCAAGTTGTTTGTCTCGAATAGCACAGTGAGGCATAAGCTTGCTACAGAAAGTTTGAGGGCCTCAATGCAACATGCTACCTGGTGAGTTAAAGACCAGCTGCTTTCTTATTTTGCATAGCTATTTAAATCAGTGTAGAGCACTACTGCTAGCAACAAAGTCTAACAAAATTTTACTTGCAAATTGTCTTAGAAAAGGCAGGGGAGAGTTTAACTAGATTTCAGATGTTTAATAGAAGAAAGAAAGAAAAGAAGAAGAGAGGAAGAGAAACAAGAGAAGAGGAAGGGAAGAAGGGAGGAAGCGAGGAAGGAAGGGAGGAAGGAAGGAAGGAAGGATGGAAGGAAGTTCACATAGCTGAGAAAATCCAGAACAAATTAATCCTCATTTATTTTGAAATTTTCCAGTGGATCTCGAAGCACTAAGGGATAAACTGAATGCCATTTAAATGCTGCTGTTTGTCAAATGTGAAATATCAGTAGAACTTCTTGAATAAAAGAAGTATGGAGTTCCCACATCAATACAGCTAAGAAAGCAAGTCTATATAATCAGAAATGTGAGATAATTTTCTTTACTAGCTTCTAAATTATACCATTAGGTACCTTACCAAGCTGCAATTATGACTTCTTTTTTCTTATTTTTTTGCTTTCCTTCTTTCTTTTGTAACTAATTGGGTAGTAACTCAGTTCATAAAAAATATACCCTAAGTACTCAAATTCATCTCCTATACCTAACTGCATATTGTTTGCAATCAAAGATGATATTAGAGTTGCAATAATCTGTTTTCTATTGTGGTATTACAGAATATTATAAACAGAAAATATTTTTCAGTTCTGCCAGTAGGTGGTACTAGTAGTTTCTAAATTTGATAATAAATGTCTCCAACTTGAGTATTTCACTTTTCTGTCACAGCAAGTAATGTGTTTCTACTCTACTGAAAATAACTTATTTATATTTGATGCACTTGGACTCAAGGGCAGATTTTAATTCAGTTATTATTTCTTTCAGTGGCGATGCCTGTAAAGTATCCCTTAAAATGCAGTTTAGAATTTGTGTGACAAACTGTTACATCTCTTAGATTTCAACTGAAAGGTAATATTAAAATATATTTTATAAAAAGTTTCCCCAGTTTTACAGCATTTGAATTTTCGAGATACAGCTCAGAATCCAGCTTTAAAATTTTTTAGCAATATTTGATATCAGGATTCAGAGGTGAGTCATTCAAGTAGTCCCACTACTTCTTTTTAATTCAATATACAGGCTGCTAAGTCTTGAAAAATTATCTGTTGTTTTGCTGTGTAGGTCTTTTAAGCAGATGGGTGTAAATTAAAATTCCTTTTTTTTTTTCATCTACTTAGGGGACAGTCAGACCCAAATAGCTGCAGAGATACAATAGTAATGCCTACAGAAAATATTCATGCAAGCCAAGGGAATTTCTATAGAAGGGCACAACACCTGAAGCGTGGCAATAGTAGCACTTCTGGCTTTGCTAGTGGGTGACAATAGATGCAAGAAGAAAGTTACTTTGTTGCAGGCTAGTTGCCCTTAATGAACTGAGATAAATACCTCTATGAAACAAAATTACTTAAACAGAATGTGAAGTTTCTTCTGAGAAGTGACATGATTTAAAAAATAATGAGGAGACATTGCTAACTTGGGTGGGATTGAAACCTATTTTCCATTGGAAATGTCAAAGATTAAAAAGAAAAGTCAAACCCCAGGAATTACATAATGCAATGACATATTACTGTAACCTTCAAAGGTTTGATTTTACTCATACAATTGTTGCCACCATGCCAATTGTTCTGTCATTGTCATATTCATATAAACAATAATAATTAAAATGCCAGAAAGTGATGTTATTAGCATGTACCCATGGTTGTGTGATCAGAATTCACTACAACAGTGTGAAGAGATTATGGGTTCCTAAGCAGAAAGACAAAGACATGTTTATGTACTTCTTTCACAGTATCTGTAATGTTTTCATCAGGAGATTTACTTCCAATGTCAGACAGCTTTTCTTAACAGTTGTTATCAGTTCTTGCTTATATTTATGCCTTTTTATTGATAAAATCAAAGAGATTGTGTTCAAGTTGTCTGTTCCTACAGGTGTTTGACAATATCTGGAAAGGATATGTGCTACATTTTGTGTATTCTTTTGAATTTCATGTAAAATGACTGATCTATGATGGGTTATTCACTTGTTTGCAAACCATTGTCTGTCTGCAAACTAAGACCTTTTTTTTGTTATTTTTATTTTAATTTTCATCATTGCAGATTATTGAAGGAAAGGAATGCCCAATTCTCTAAAGGAACCTCATGGGACTTTATCTTCTCTCCTGTTCACCATTCACCTATAAGCATTTGACAGAGGTAACTGCTGTGGTTTACATTCACATATGATAACCACTCTTTACTTCTCATTTTGTTCATGAATTGTTCACGGCCTGAGTTACAAATTTTGGAGGATCCTGAGGTATGAGTGATAAAGTTTCACTGATAAACAAGGTAATGAATGTAAACGTTGAGATAAGCCTGGCTATTGCAGCCTTTCTTCTTGTCAGACTGAATATGCTGCACGATTTCACAGTGTGTGGGGATTCTTATGCTTATACTAAAAATATATTTGGCTGTAGCAGATAGGAGAATTTTTCATTATAATGTGCACACGTATTTTTCGCATTTGGTTTTCAAGATTCTTGATTGATTGTCATCAAGTAGTATAATAAGTAATAAGGCTGTTAGAGGCAGAATTCTCTAATATTTAATTTCGGAGAAGTAATTAACTCATTCAGAACCTGAAAGGGAGGTGTTTGTGGTGTGATGCTATGAGGATTTAAGTATGACAGTCACCTTTAAATAGGGAATTTGGTCCTTTCTAAGACAAGATTTGAAATGGGCAATGTGAGATGGAAATGTGCAAAGTGGAACATCTGGAGGAACATGGAGCAAGATCCTCCCCTACATAAATGCCTCTCAAGGGTATTGTGGGAGCAAGAATTAGTAGTCTGTGTGCTAAGTCAGAAAGTGTGCTAAGTGTGTGCTAAGTTTCTAGTCAGAAAAAGAACAAGAATCTTGAATACTGTCAAGGCATTGAGGGCATCACCAGTCCTGACTGACCCTGCCCAACTCCTTCAGGGCTACCCATACCCTGTCCATGGTCCAGGTCCCCATGTCAGCGTCCCACAGCCCAGCTCAGCCTTCGCCTGTTCCCATCCCACATTCCCAGGGAGGTACCTGATGCCTGGGGCTGTCCTGGTGTCCCCAGCTGCCCTGCTCCTGGATGGTGAATGGGACAGGCCCTGGCTGCCAGACATCACCCTGACAGACCCTAAGGAACCCTCCCCAGCTCCTGAATCTGAGGGAGACCCTGGCCCCTGCAGAACTCCAGGAAGCACTGTGAGACTACAACAGTCTCCAGCCTGGGACTTGAGCAGAACCATTCTGAAGTGAAACTTGATTTTTTGGCATATGATTTCACTCCAAGTTTTTAATATCCAGTAAAATATAATTTGTTTAAACTGTCATTTGTCATGGAAAAACAAACTTATTCTTTTCTTTCATAGCTAAATTACTGAAGATCTCCATAATGGAAGGGGATTTTTAAGGCATTGAGGTTGATGTGATATCTGGATCCTATTTCCAAGTCTCACACTACTCCAAAGTCATGCCAAAGTTGACTAAATGAATCACTGCTTAAAGATAGCTGGCAGCAACAGAAATTCAGGCAGCAAGATTCATTTAACACATTGATCCATTATAGCAATGCAGACTGAGTCATGCTGACTATTATATTACAGCAGAAAATTCAATTATCTGTTTGGTTCCTTGCTGTTTTCCCACCATAAATGGATATTTCTGTGTCTGTACCCACATATGTAAAAATGTATATAATATCTGTATGTCTGCACATATACATGTATTTTCATTTGAACATCTATGCACTGAAATACAGTAGCCTAATATATGTATTGATATATAATAGTGTATACCTCTAGACTATAACTATAACCTAAAATGGTTTTGCTCCAAATATGCAGGAGATTGTCTCTATGTTTATACCTAGATATATATATCTGCAAGCAGAAGAGTCGCTAAAAATATTGTGCATGGGCTGCTACTAATTTAGGAGGATACTCAGTGCACCTGAATCTGCTGCAAAAGGGCTGTTATTCCAAGCAGCCATTAGGGGAGCTTCTAGCATCACTAAATGTTGTCTTATTTAGAAGGGAGCATAGTATTGGTGTTATTTTTTTTAAGATATGTTTTTTGGTTGAAAGGTAAAGACTTAATTTCCAAATTGATTTGAATATTTATTTCTTTTTTAAGTTTAGATAGTATACTAGAAGATCAAAACACTAGCAAATTTATGATAAATATGAATACCTTGAAAATCTAAAATTATCATTTTCTGGAGACTAGTCACAAGGACATTAAAAAACACCTGCTATGTTGCAGATAACACGTCGGAATACGCACAAATACATTTAAGGATGTCATTGAGAATAAGGTCCAACCCTGAATAGTAAGATTAATGTACAATTCTTTGCTTAATCTTTTAGGAATACTTTGACTGCCTCTAAAGCCTAGATTTACTTAAAATGTTTGCAGAAATCCAGCCTTAGTATCTAAAAAGCCTTTTACATTAGGAATGTAGAAGGCATTTATACTTAAAACATTTTTAGTAGAGTTCATTTGTCATTTATACTTTTTATAGTTCTGGTCTGTGAACTTATTCTCTATGGATTGTTACTCTAAAATTTTGTGTTCACTTATTTTCTTTTATCACTTTATTTTCTCTTTCCCGCCCTCTTTAAAATACGAGCATCAATCTCTTGCCTTATTTTCTGTTAGTGTATTTCTTGTTTGTCCTTCTCACCCCAACACTAATTTCAATTGCTTCAGGTTACATTTTAGAAAGATATAATATATATGTATTGAGAAAAAACATAAGCTTAAGAAAGACAAAGTCATGCTGGTTCTCAGAAGGAAAGGAGTGATGCTCCTCAGGAGTTGGTATTGGGACTGTTGCTGTTTAACATCTGTGTTGATGATATGGACAGTGGGATTGAGAGCATCCTCAGCAATTTTGCCAATAACACCAAGCCATGTGGTGGACATGTTGGAGGAAGGGGATGCCATCTGGAGGGACCTGGACAGACTTGAGAGGCGACATGCTGCATACCTCATCAAGTGCAACAAGACCAAGTGCAAGGGCACCTGGGCAATCCCAAATGCAAATACAGGCTGGGCAGAAAATGGATTGAAAGCAGCCCTGAGAAGGTCTTGGGAGTGGACCAGAAGCTCGACACAACGCAGCAAGATGTGCTNGGGGATTCTCTGCCTATAATCCACTCTGGTTGAGACCCCCCCGCTTAAGAGTACTGCATTCAGCTCTAGACATGGACCTCTTGAAGCACGTCCATAGGAGAACCATAAAGAGAATCAGAGGGCTGGAGCACCTCCTCTCTGAAGACAGGATAAGAGAGTTGGGTGTTTTCAGCCTGGAGAAGGCTCTAGGGAGACCTTACAGCACCTTCCAGTACCTAATGGAGGGCTACAAGAAAGCTGGAGAGGGACTTTTTATAGGGACATGTAGTGATAGGGCAGGGGGGAATGACTTTAAAATGAAACAGAGTCGGTTTCAGTTAAATATAAGGAAGAAGTTCATTACTATGAGGATGGTGAAGCATTGGAACATGTTGCATAGAAAAGTTGTGGATGCCCCATCACTTGAAGTGTTCAAAGCTAGGTTAGATGGGGCTTTGAGCAGTGTGGTCAAGTTGAAGGTATCCCTGTCCATGGCAGGGAGGTTGGAACTAGGTGATCTTTAAGGTCCCTTCTAATCCTAACCATTATATTATTATATGATTCTGTAAGAATATTAAGTTGAAATCTACATAACTAATTTTTTATTCCTCAAAAGGAAAATAAAGGTAGAGTAGTGCAGTCCTACTTTGCAGTAGTTGTTTACGTGTAAGATTTACGTATGTAAGTTTAGTTAAAAGATGGCTGATTATGAAAAACTGCAGGCAGGATTTCATTGATAAATACAGAAAAAAAGCTTTAAATTACATTTGGTTTGGTTTGCTCTTTTTTTTCAGTGTCAACTGCAATATTTTTTAATGTTTCTCAAAGTATTATCTAGTTTCATGTACTTCCAGTATCCTATAAATTATTTTCCTATGCTGTAATATTATATTGTAGAGTACATTTAAAGTCAGCAAAGTGTGTAAGCATCTACTCAAGTTTTAAGAATAGGAGAGGTCTATATGGTTTGGATTAGTGAACTCAAGAGGTCTGGTAACATGTTTATATTCTGAACATGAGCTTAACTGTTGTTACATATGGAATCTTTTCTGTAGTACACCTATTGTGAGGAGACCAAAATCTGTTTAGATAATTTCTCCATAGCATTTCTACATTGTGTTTTAGTACATGCAAGTTCTTTTCTTTTTTTTTTGTTTATAGAATGTTTTTTGCTAGTTATTTTAATTAAGAGGACAATCATTATAAGAAAATCTTAGTATATACAAGAATTTCTTAATGGAAAAGTTTTTCAATTTCTTATAGCAATAAACTCTTCAAAATCTTGGACATAGAACTAAATTATGAAAAATGGTTTTATTCCAATTTAAAGTTTATTTAACTCACTCAATAATAAGTTCCTTTGTATTAAAGTCATTTTTTTCTACCTAAATTTAAGCAGCCATTAATATGTTTTTGTGAATACCCACGAGTAAATAGTGTACATTCACTGCTGGTTACAACTAAAAATATTTCCCTTTTGTATTGAATTTTGGTCAATGACTAAAAAATCCTTGCTAAAAAAAAAGATTTTGTGTTCTATCTTTGAAAAAATTCGGAGAGAGCATGGCAAGCAGATCTGACGAAGAGCACTGGCAGAGCTTAGGAATGCAGTTACATTTAAATCATCAATATAAATATTTAAAAAATATTAGAATCCCTTTACCATTCCTAAAAAGTCACCCAAGATCAATGGATTGAAGGTATAAAAAACACTCAGCAATATGAGACCTTATTTTTGACCTGTACTATAGAAATCGTATGAGGTAAATGTTTCCTAATCTTGGCTCTAGCAGCAGTGAGTCGATTGCTATCAATGACTACTAACTTGAAGAGGACATAATGAAAATCTAATTATATAACATAAAGGATTTTTTTGACTTTTGTTCTTTTTAAGGACAGAACTGCCAATTTGGGTGTTTTCATCTTAACACTACTTAGATCCCAAAGCCGAAATCCACTTTTAAGTCAATACTTCTGCGAACATCATGCATAAGGCTTCTCTGCTTGGCCAAGGCGAAATAGGGGGCTTAGGGGAATTGTTTTGGATTTCTGGGGTTTTTTTTCCTGAGAAGAATCACATCTAAATCCAGATATTTTGACATTTGTAATAATTGTTACATGCTTTTACTGAAAGAATTAATTGTCATGGGCTTTAGAATACATATATGTAAGTACAGTTGTGATCTTAGTTATTTCAGCAAGTAAGATTACAACTGTGGACTTCAGGAGAGCTAATTTTAGCCTCTTCTGGGAATCTTGCTGGAAGAATTCATGGGAACAGGCCCTGAAGGGAAGAGAGGTCCAAGAAAGCTAATCCCGTCCAATCTGACCCATTCTGCGGTTCTGTGATTATTTTAGGAGAATTTCTCTCTCTTTGCAGGATCAACAAACAGTGTCTTTCCATAGCTACCATAAACACTTGGACATTATTGAAAAGTCTGTAAGTGTAGTAATCCATGTGTAGTCAAAGTTATTGTTAAATTTAGGCAGTCGCAGAGACAACTGCCCCAAAAACATGAGTGAAAAATTTTGATGGTTTTGGTTGGGATTAATTTTTGGTTGGAATTAATTTTCTTCATAGCAGCTGGTATAGGCCTTATGATTTAGATTTGCGCTGAAAACGGTGTTGACAATTCAGGGATGTTTTAACTATTGCTGAGCAGGGCTTACATAGAATCAAGGTCTTTTCTGCCTCTCAGGCCACCCCATCAGTGAGGAAGGCTGGAGGCGCATAAGGAGTTGGGAGGGGACACATCCAGGACAGCTGACCACAACTGACCCAAGGGATACTCCAGACCATAGGGTGTCATGTCAGCATATAAAAGATGGGGGAAGAAGGAAGGAGGGGACATTTGGAGTGAGGGTGTTTGTCTCCCATCACCGTGACACGTGATGGAACCATGCTTTCCTGGAGATGGCTACACAGCTGCCTGACCATGGGAAGCAGTGAATGATTTCCTTGTTTTGCTTTGCTTGCATGCACAGCTTTTGCTTTACCTCTTAAAAATCCCACTTTTACTCTTTCTGATTCTTTTTCCTATCCAATCAGGGCAGTGAGTGAGAGAGTGAGTGTCTGTGTGGGGCTTTTTTTTCCAACTGGAATTAAACCATGACAGAAATTAAACATAAATCACATGAAATTAATGAGAACAGGTAGCCCAATTATTATACATAAAATGTTAAAATCTTTATAGTATGAACACTTGTGCTGCCTATAGTTAAGGGGGAAGAAGAAAAAGTAAAGAAACCGGCATTTTTCTTCCTGGGAGGTATTACAGAAGAACAAGTGAAGCATAAAGTATTCATGCTGGAGGAACCACATACTGTGGCAAGGCACAGAGAATTCTTAATTGATTCAAGTAAGAAGCAGGCTAAAACAGTTAAAAAGCACAGCTTTTTCCATTTACCTTATTTTTTTTCCATTTTCAAGGCACCTGAATTTTGTTTAAGTACCTAACAAAAAACTGCCAACACCTCATTTCACGCTGCATTTGTAAATGACTTCTTTAAGGCCAGAAATAAGTAGCTACTTGTTAGCAGAAATCTCATTTAGCTGTCAGTAAAAAGGTATCGTAAGAGCATCTAATAAAGTAATAATATTGAATACAGTTCTTAGAGCTTCTGCATGTAAAAAAAGATTGAATCAGGCACGATGTTTAGCAATCACTCAGTACCTATTCAGAAGTTTACAAATGGGTTTAGAAGAAAAGTATCGAAGTACTCTATGAGCTAAAGAAAAAAGACTATTATGCAATTCGTAGATTATTATGAAATTCATAGACTATTATGAAATTCATAGATTATTATGAAATAATGGGGAGTAAAGATTTTCTCATCAATTATTTGTTTTTTGGCAGACTTCATATTATTTAAGACAGCCTTAAAAAGTTAAAATGTCTAATGTTGTTAGTACTGTAGGTTATTCAAAAACAGTTTCATTTGCATTATTTAGCTACCACGTAAATCTCATTATTTATTTATTTTCATCATTGTTTTAAGGCATCAAAGTATTTTTTTCCAACATGAAAAATTTGAATGAGTTGATGTTACAACAGGCAGAACAGGAATAGAGTTGAAACTTTTAAGTTTTCATGGCACAAGAACATGATTTTACATCCAGTTCTATCATATACCTATGGAGCTAAAGTGATGTCCAATTTCTGGTTTTGTGAAATAAACAATTTCTTTTTTAGTCCTGTTTTCAATACAGATGGATACTTTTCATATTTCCCCCTAATAGTTTTTCTTAAGTATGTTATTTTTCTCTCTACCTTTTCACCTTACCTCTTTTGTGATGTGTAACAAAAGCATAGTTTCCGTTTCATAGCTCTTCAAAATTATTCTTATATCACATACTACCTATTATTGAGATTTCACTTCCCGTTCCCAGTTGACTCATCATGGCCAGTCTCCATCATCTACCAGTCAAATTATAAAACATGAATCTATTAAATTTCTCTTGTTATTTATTTATTTCTCGTTAAACTTATGAGGAACTATGTCATTATCCTTCTTCAAATTTCAACCTAAAACCTTCTTTGTCTTGATGCTTATAATAAACTTGTCAGCATTCAGATTCTAATAAGCTAATGACATTGATTTTCATAATACCTTCCTTTACTATTTACTTCCTTCCTCCTGTTTCCATCTCCAACACAGTCCCAGGTCAGAGTGTTATCAGTTTTTGGTTTATAAAGAATTTTACATAGGATGTTGTGGGGAGTTTTGTTGGTTGGTTGGTTGGTTATTTTTGGCCTTTTTTTGGTAGAATGGTATTTATTTCAAAGAATGCAAGTCATTTAACCTCAGCCATCAATAAAGCCCGACACAGCTACTCACTCACTCCCTCACCAGTGGTTTTGGGGAAGAATCAGAAGAGCAAAAGGGAGAAAACTAGTGGTTTGAGATAAAGACAGTTTCATAGGGAAAGCAAAAGCCGTGCAGCAAACAAAGCAAAACAAGGAATTCATGCACAACTTCCTATGGGCAGGCCAGTGTTCACCCATCTCCAGAAATGCAGGGTCCTGCCACACATAACAGTGACTTGGGAATACAAACACCATGACTTTGAACTGTTCTCCCTTCCTTCCTCTTTCCNTCTTTGTGACCCCTACTCAGCAATAGCAGAAACATCTCTATATCATCAACTCTGTGTTCAGCACAAGTCTAAAACACAGCCCTGTGGCAGCCACTGTGAAGAAACTCTACCCCAGCCAAAAGCAGCACAGCAAGTCTAGTCCATAAGTTTTTGTATTTTCCATTTCTTCACTACGCTGCTAAATTGTTATCATTTGAAGATAACTCATTAGCTATAAAAGTTTATCCACATAGCAAGTCTGCATTGCCAAGAAAAACGCATTGAAAAATATGATTTTTCATCTAGAAAAGTATTGCTTTATGTGCAATGTGTGCATCAATAACTCATTTTACATAAGAAAAAAGAAAACTTAAAAGGAAATATGTACTGTAGGCAAAATGCCTCTTATATGGTTTTCATTATCATGGACCATCTCAGCTGAAAGCTGAGCTGAAATTTTAAACATATCAATAAGCTGCTTGGAAAAATGTGGATATGAGTGTTTTCACAATATTCTGGGGGCTTTATCTTTCATAATCATAGGATTATCTTTGAACTTCTGTACTATTTTATCATCTCTTTTCCTAGAAATTTTTGAAGCTGAAAAAGCTCCAAACAAATCTTTTGTGTCGTTACAGCATATAAGTATGGGTCTGTATTTCTTCTAAGTTCAGATATGAGATGCCTCATGTTCATTCTGAGCCGTCTCCGTTTTGTTCTTCTTTGACAGTATTACACAGCAAAAGTCCAGGGGATGTGGGAGGAGACAGTGGACCTCATCTGATTCTGTTATCAGACTTAAATCCTTGTACAGAGAAAAACCTAAGAAATCCTGAAAAATGGAAAAGGAGAAAGATGCCTGAATTTTGTATGGGTA
>WEIT01031771.1:46984-57196 GCA_013389985.1 Dryoscopus gambensis | reverse complement strand
TTACCTCTAAACCAAGCAGTTGAAGAATCAGGAACAAAGTGACTAGATTAATGCAGTGCTATATAAAGAGCTTGCAAGTATGTCTTATCCATAGCTGTGCTTCCAGCATTTTTCCCATAACTCTGTATTTTGGGCTTGCCTGCCCAGTGCAACATCTGCGTGACAGCAGCAAGCTGAGCCTTGATCTTTGGTATTTTACACATGGGACTGTTCACCCTGAGTACTCACTGAGACTGAATGTTAAAACTGTAGAAAAATGATAGCAACAAAACTAATATACAGATTTATTAAATTAATAGATTACAGAAAAAATAGGTAAAATATAGTAAAGAATTTAAATGTTTTTATTTAAATCAAATAAATAGGATTTAAATAATAAATATTTATTTAAATATACCTGTGACACAGAGGCCAGGAGTTACATACCCCAATGCCTCTCCAAAAGGTGCACAATCCAATTATGACAACCTGCAACCTGCACATGTAATCACTAGAAGATGAACAAAGGAAAGAAATTAAGATTACATACCTACACAGGCTATACACATACAGAAAGCTAAGATATTTCAAGTTGATTTAAAAAAAAAAAAAACAAACAACAACAAACCTGCAGGCTATAAATAAGTTGGATACATAGGTCCCCTAATGGCTCACCACATAACTATTATTACCTTGTAGATTTACATGGTCATAATGGTAGAACTGAATTTAGAGATAGATGTGAGAAAAAACTCAAAACAGAACAGGCCAGCATTTGACTAGATTTCTGGTTTGAGTTCTCCTCCACCGACATAGCAATTTTTGTGGTTTTAGGCTATTCCTGGTATGATAACTGTACTTATTTTACCATTATCCTATTTTACACTGACATATCAAAAAAGTTAAGACCATTATCCCTTCCTCCCTTTACACTCCACCTTCAATGGTAGACTTGAAATGCTAGGTTAATGGTTGGACTTGATGACCTTCAAGGTCTTTTCAAAACTAAATGTTTCTCTTATTCTTGTTTTTCTTGTCCACTTTACTTGTCCCTTTGGTGCCCTTGCATTTTGACCTTCTACTGCAATTTAGTTCAACAATTCTCTCCTACACTTCCAACCATTTGGATAATTTAGGACTTAGCACAAATACTAAAAAAATTCATTCCAATAAAAGTGTAAGTTGAATATATACTGGATTGCAGTACAGAAACTTTACCACTGGGGCAAAGAGAATTATATTTCAGTAACACTATTCAAAGAATTTCAAGCCGTACTACCATATGATCTTTCTACTTCTCCAGGAAAAGTGGATTTATATCTTCACATGGCTGCGTCCATGTTTCTTCTGGTTAACACAGTTCCTGCATTAAACACTAAAACCACTCATCTGCTACTCGGTGTTTCCTTGCTACAGTTCCATTGACCACTTCCTGGCAAAATGAAATAGCTCCTCAAGACACAGATGGAGCCATCTATTGAAAGATCCCATTGAGTGAAAACTGAAACATCATGGTTTCAGAAAGCACTGAAAAAGACAGTACTATGTACTTGGAGAAGGGAGAGAAGTCATGAACATGCATTTGAACAGCAAGACAGCATGATCACAACTGCTGATACTGACAGCAGGAATACTACCATAGAAGTTATTGCTTCTACAGTAACAGCTAAATTCTCAGGGCTCCATCCATCCTCTGATACTTCTAGACAAGATTTCAAAGCAACAAATGAGCAGACCAGGAAAACAAATGTAACACTGAAAGTGTTTTTTTTTCAAAATAACATTTAAGTACTGCATTACTGCCTTTCATGGAATAAACTATTTAGTAAGCCTCATGCCTTATTGAAGGCTAGGAATATAGACATGTTAGTGACAAGCAGACTCTTCTGTCGAGAAACAACTGTAGAGTCAAGGTACATAATTGCTGATTTTCTGAGACAAACAAACAAAAAATCCAAAAGCCATAATTCTGAGTACTACCTCGTTTAAGTAATTAATAAATTAACTTGTTATCACTCTTTTCCAGGAAAAGAAGCAAACTTTTCTCTTAAGTTCTGTCGTGACAACTTCCATGGAAACGTTTTCTTCTGCAATTCCAGATGGTAATGAATCTAACTCCCAGAGGTCTGTTCAAAGCATCCAGCCTCACTCATCAGATATCCTCTTTATCTTGTATACTGGCATCTACGATTATGCCACTTTACCTTTTGTTATTCTGTGTTGAATGTCAGTGGCATACTTCCATCTGAATGCCTGATGTACTTTGTGCTCTTGTCAATACGTAAGTGGATTTGAGAAGAAAACTGTGAAATCTAAAGTCAGCTAAAAATGCCCACTTTTTAAAGATAAAATTACTTTTATTTAAAAAATCAAGTGTAATTTCTAGGTTCCAAGTGATAAAAAGATATAAAAATTTGCTTGCCCTAATAAAAAAAAGTATTACAGTTATCAAAGTTATCTCTAATATACAAATCCAACATTAAGAACTTTCAGATCAGTCAAGCTAGAAAGAAAACTGCAAGTTTAGTGCTGGAAAAAGAATATGTTTTTTGGTCATTTACTATGTAAGAATAAAATTTAGATCATTCTCTTCTAATGAATCCCAGAATTTGGTAGACAAGGAATGCTATAATCCCTGGAGAGTGTTTCAGAAATGTTCTGGTTTGCAATGAGTATTCATATCTCTAGTATTAACAGGTCAGTTACTACTTCATATAAGCAGTTTAGTGCTTCATAGCTAGAGTAGATACTACACTCCGGATAAGAAGCAGCTAGTAATGATGAAATCAATTTACTCGTACCAGATCATCACCTCAACAAAGCAGAGTTGCAGATGTGACCAAGATTTGGAGTGCTGTCCAGCTTAGTATTTGCTACTTACTTCAGCCTCACCAGGAGAAAATCCAAACATAACAAATGTTAAGCAACTATTATATTATCAGCCCTTGCAATAATGAATTCTTTATAGGTAGAATAAAACTTACAGTTTTCTACTTTATTTTCTGAGATTAATGAAAACATGAAGTTGTAGGTGCAAACCAAGTTTGCACTTGTTTCATGTTTCATGTTTTAAAATTACTTTCCTTTCCCCCTCACTTTTAACTCCACACTTGTTTGCCTAAAGTAGAAAGAGTAAAAAATCAGTTTTACATTTAATGTATTCATGGAACAAAGGAAGAACGTCTAGAGAGATTTGTGAAAAAATAAAAAAAAAACAAATCAAGAGTAAATATGAACTGCAGTATTTAATGTAGAAGTATTCACACAAGTGGAGACAAGCAGGGGGAAAGTATAGCCCATAAGACAAATATGTTATATATAAACAGAATAGCTTCATTGCTTCCTTTTCACAAAATAGAATATTCCACCTTGTTAAAATGATAAATATATTGGTTAAAAAACCAAGTGTAGGGGCAAGAGCTGTGTTTCCAAAATTCTGAAGCTGTTACATGTGAAATCCCAAAGCTGCAGTGTCAAACCTTCTGTCTGAAGAACATATACTGCCACTTAGCTATAGCAGAAATTCAAGTAGGAGAGAAAGTTGTTTCTTTCCTTCCACAGTCTCTAGTGAGTATGCAGTGCTACTTATACCTTTCATGGTACGTTCTGAAGTAGATAGCAAGAGTCTCTCATTTTTTTAATTGGAAAAGAACATAGAATATCTTCCATGTATAGTAAGTTTGAAAATACTTTTACTGATACAATTTTGAGCTTTAAAGGAAAAGTAATAGGGCTAGAACAGTGTGGTGCTGCCATGCTAGATTTAGAATCTAAGTGAGGAAAGAAAGATATAAATCCGACAGATTTCAAAGACTGGTGGTGAAAGGGGAATTCTCCTTGCATCTATCCTGAAGTTTCAGAGCATGTGTCTAAAACATATTTTTCCTGTTACATTATTAAAGATGTGAAAGAAATCCAAACAGCCAAATTCTCGTCTTCCGTACTGCAAATGATCTGGAACAGGGACTCCTAAAGGAAGCAATGTTTATACTGCTTATCACATGGTAATAGTCCACTCTTATTTGTAAAAACTCTGTCAGTAATGGATTTCAAATAGATCCAGTAGCATTGTTTCAAATGCCTAACACGCACGGATACATAAAGCCTCCATGGCTTCCCAGAACTGCAGGATGTAGGCAGCAAGCACCACAGTTACACCTGTAAATGACCCAATGCCAGTCTGATGGTCAACTTCCCACCTGAGAGGAAGTGACAGCTACTGGATTCTCAGAATTTATTCCATGTGTCAGAATTGTCCAGACAACAAAAAGGCTTCTTAGCAGTCTTAGTACTGATTCCACAAGAGAATCTAAGAAGCTTCAGGAATACGAAAGGCCTACCGAAAGCTTGGGACCTATTAGGTTATATGTGGTGATGTATTTTTCTTTGAATGGTTTGTTCTGTTTCCCCCTTCCAAAATGCATGGTGTATTCCTAAGATGTAACCTGGCCTTTGATCCCTCCCCTATGAGCTTTTCATTGGTTCAAGCCTTGGGCCCGCGGGCCCTTCGAAACTGTGATAAGGGAATGCTCGGAGGACGAGGCTCTCTTTCCGCTTGGATCTTTCCCCCTCTCCCTTCCCCTTCCCTCTCCCCTCTCCCTTCCCCCCCCTTGCCAGCACTGGACCAAAATAAACCCTGACTTCACCATCAAGGAGATACTGTGTTTCTCTTAGGGCTTGCTGCTGCCTGCAAAGGTGTAGCCCAGAGACTGTGGAAGCCCCGGCGAGCTTGCAGCCCCCTTCTTTCTACAGACCCACAGGGAGGGTTGCCCCAGGACTCCTGCCTTCCCTAGGCGGGGGTCACAGCAACAGTTATATGCATTCAAGCACTGAAGAACATGGAATATGGGAGGCACATTGACCTTTAGAATAGTTACAGTTTAACCTTTCTTCACAGTAGCCTCTTATGTAGTAGTACTACAATCTTATAGTTTGGCATGCTTGTGGTCACTTCTCTGAATGAAAATTCTCAAAAAGCAGAGTATTGTCTCTGTACACATTTGTACTTTTATCATTCAGAAATCTAAAATTGATTTATCAGAAATCAGTGAATTACCAATTTAAGCTAAATCAATATACTTGTCTATATACATGCGTGTGTGTGAATATATATGTTTAAATCAATAAGTGAGTTTGAATTAGAGTCACTAAGTAACATAGAAGTACTTAAGTTTTTAGTTACAACATGCTAACTTCTATAAAGTGGCCATCTTCAAATTTGCCAGCTTTCCAGCTACACGAGTTCAAGTCTGGAACACAAAATCAGGTTTTTTTATTTCTGCTTAAGAAGTCTTCCATACAATGAAGCATTATCAGTAGCTATGACTTTGGGAACTACGAAGTCAATACAGTGCTGTAGAGGAAATACTTCCATTACAAATTTATTATTATTATTATTATGCAGTGTGTGTGTGTAGATATACATATATATATGACAAGAAGTACATGATGATATGCTCATTTCAAACTTAGTATGGTTACATTTAAAATCAAGATGAAATTCAAGCTCATCTGAAGAACAATAGCATTTATCTACTTTAAAATTCTCTGATATCCAGTTCAGTAAGCTGTACAACAGCTCAACTCAAAAGATTTAAATACAGATCCCTAAAAATTGCCTTTGCCTCAAAGTCAATTTCATATTTTGGCAGGATCAAAAATAAAACCCAAAACTAAAGATTCTGAGGAGAAAGATATCCTGCATTGCAGGCTTACACTATTCAATGATAATAAAAAGGTTAAACTCAGGCGTGCGCATACACAACTTTGCTGCCTGTAGCCAGGGTTATGAGTATAACTGCATGACAAAGCTCAGCAAAGGCTACTTGAGAAGAGTCATCACTTCTATGACCTTGACACTGGTTGGTCCCACAACTTCTATACAATTTAGTGATGTGCAAGAACAGATGATGGTGCAATACATAGAAATGGCAGCATTTAAAATTCATAGTAGCGTACGGCCATTACTTTTCCCACTGGGCCACTTGAACTTTAATAATATCTGACCTAGTTGGCCAATAAGTTCTAGCAGCAGACAGAGGAAAATTGCCAGTATTAGATACTGTTTGATTTTTCATTTAGGAAGACTTAGAAGTTCCTTTAAGAACAGAGCACCAATTCTTCCTGTAGACACCTAATTTTTTGGTGTCTCTTGTGACAACCAATATATTTTAAAACAACTGCAGACTTTGAACAATCTGTATCAGATGTGAAAAGAATAAATTGCAGAGGTAAGTACAAATAACCAATACAGACAATGATCCCAAATAATGCTAGCTCTTCACAGAGATAAATTACACCTTTGTTCACCTACACCACAAAAATCTAACTTCCAACAGCAATAATGCAAGTGTAACGCAAAATACGCCATATTCAAATGATTACAAAGTGTTTATGATCAATCTCCTGACCTGAAAAGAGAGAACAAAGATGCTATTTTTCCATTCACATATATATGGTTATGATGAGAAGAACAACATCATGCTTTAACAGTGGATAAATACATAATGTATTTAAAAAAACCACACGAATAGAAGAGCAGCAGTTCCATATGAAAAGAAACTACTTTTTCAGTCTTATAATCTTGGTAAGTAAGTAGTGAAAATAGACATTAATTTGCCCAAGATATTGTTCTGATATAATTTCCTTCTGGAATTAAGCAGTGCTTATTGCATGACTGTTTGAAACCTGTTCCAATGCCAAACCCACACAGAGACCTCTATAAGCAAATACTGTTTCACTAATGTTTCAAGTCTCTTCCATTAAAATTTAAAACTATTTTGTAAGGTCAAATTTTCACACTGAAAAATATTTTCAAAGGTAATACAGAAAAAAAGAGATTCACAATAAAGGCTTAAGAAATACATTGCCAGCGCTAAAACATGAAATTAAAATTCCCAAATATTCTGAGATCAGGCTTCAGTGACTATCGAACATCCTCACCTTACAGACTGCAGAACTTGTTTGGTACCCTTTAAGAACCTAGCCAGGAAGTCCACTGACAAAAGAAACTGATAGGAGTCACACAGGATTTATCTCCTGCATACACCTTGATAATCTCAGTACTTGTCCACCACATCTCCATTTCCTGGTATTCTCAAAAATTCTGCTTATAACTCTACCATTAATTTTTTAGAGAAAATTAAATTTAAAAACCCCAGCGCTTGAGACTACCAAAAGTAGATGATTTGTTATGTCCTTGACTTCAACTACTCCAAGTTACATGGCAAGAAGAAAAGTTTCTTAATATCCAGGAAAGAAGCAGTGAACGTCCAAAAGCTGAGGCATACAGCAGCATACCAGAGACTGAGAAAAAATGGCAAAACATCTGTGAACTTCTCATTTGCACTCAACTGTACATCATCCACACTTTATTTCAATTTACTTCAGTTAAGACTGTACCAAAATCATGCTTGGAAGTTTGACATCTTTATCTTAGTAGCACAATCTAAATGTTGAACCATTAGAGAAAAATACACTAAAGTAGTTCCTTATCTGATGTTGGTTGGGCAAAGAAGGATGTTCCTAGGGTGCAGCAGCAATGGACCTCAACAAGCAGTTAAGGCAAAGAAAATACAATTTAAACCAGAGGTTTATCCTTCTCCTTTCTTATCTGCCCTTATGATGGAGCCAAGGTCCACACACTGAAAATATACTCAGTAGGCTATTACTGGAAAGCAATATTTGAAATATTTATTTTGTGTTCATCCCCTCATTTTGTTTGGATTAGTCTTTTGTGCTACTTCCTCTTCCCCAGGAAAAGAAACAGGTCAGGTGAAGTCAAGGTAAGTTTTCCAGATTCCAATCACAAATTTACTTACTGTGGAGAAAGGGGAAAATAATTCTACTTTATAGGGGTTTTTTTTTAACAAAACCATATTGTCCTGTACAAGCTAGATGTTTAAGTTTAAAAAACTATTTTTTATGAATGAATGGCAATTCACAGCTAATTAGATTGTTCATTTTTGTATTAAAAAATTAGCTGAATGTGAAAAGCCTGTGCCAAACTAAATAAATCCCTAAACACCCTTAAACAATTTGCTCCTAAAAATATATAATCAAATTTAGAAAACTATAAACTACATTTAAAATTTATTATTTACAAGCAATTAATTACAAAGACAGCCAGGTGGCTTTCATTACATAAATTACTGTTAATGACACTTGCCTCATGCTGCTACTGTATTTAGCAATTGCATGCATCACATGTCAAGCACACACACTGTTGCATAGCTTTCTCCAGGGTAAAAAGTCAACACCTTAAGTCAAAAAGCTTCCAGTTATCCAATCAAAATTGTTAATTCCTTAAAAAAGTCAAGATCTTATTTATGTTTTTCATTCAGGATATAATTTAAAATATATTCAGGATATAATTTCAAGAATCAAAAACAGATGATACAGAAGTGATAGTTTTTAGTAAATTCCCATTTTGGTTATGATACAGATTTAAGGCAAGAGATTAATCCATTTATAGCTAGTCCCCTTCAGATTTTAGAGCCCTAGACAGTGTTTATAATTTTAAAAAATTACAATTTTTAAGGTATTTGTAATTATTGAACAAAATAAAAGAGAAAAAAAGAAAGTAATCATTGTCTACCTATCCAACAGTGCAGTATTTTGTCTTGTATATCTAAGTTATTGTACCATGCATGCAGATATTTACAAAGCCACTTTCAGCCCCAGGGATATACCTTATTGTGCCACAGACGGAATAAAGTCATTTAATGCCACTACTTACTTCCCCTTGGAAAGACTGCAGAAACACACAAGAAGGTAATCTAGATATTTCTTTTTACTAGTGTTCTTCCAGCACTCTTTTTTTTAAAAAAGCTGTCTACCTAAAACTGGCAGGCAATATGAAGGGAACCTCTGACAAGAGGTGATCACAACATTACATTAGCGTATCCTAAAACTTCTCTAACACTTTCCACTCCTATCAACAGGCTTTTCCTTTCCCTTCCTCCCCTCTCCAGCGGATTTATTTTTCTGGTGTTCCTTATATTGCTCCAAAAATACATACCATGACTATAAGCTTTGTTTCCTGCAGTGCCACTGCAGGAAAGGCTGGTTTCCAGAAGAATTCTTACTCCATACACTAATGGAACAGAATCATCTCTGATATAAACAGTCAATAAGATTGACTATACAGCATCACCTTCACTAAGCACCAAAAATTCACTGGTTTTGGTAGAATGAGCCTATAGGCTTTGATAAATAAATGTGGAAGCCAAGGAAGAAGGAAAAATAATTCAACAAACAGCAGTTCTATGTGAAAATAAACTAAGGATGACCTCAGCACACATCAAGTAGTATGGCATCACACATTGACACTTCTTAAATTTTTGTGACTTATCAAAAACATAATAAAAATATACATTAGCATCTTTATATTAAGTCCATAAGGACTGAATTTAAAAAAAAAATCAATGAGAAGGGTGTTAAATAAACTTCACTGGAATTCATTGAAATTTGACTGCTAATATCCCTCAGGCAGCTTTCAAAAATGCCTTACACAAAACATCCAGCCCTGTCCTCTCATATTTTAAAGTTTTAATATATTACAGTAAAGCAGCAAAGGCCACAGAGCCTTCTTCTCTTTAAGATTAATTTTAATTTGTTCTTCACATTTAAATATCAGGTCTTTATATGTTACCTGATTTCTAAGAGTGGCAAACTAACAGAATTAGGACTTCAGGAAATAGTGAAAAATGAGAAAGAACAAAATGTTCTCAACTGGTATGTTTACATGTCTACATGTTAGTGAGTAACCAACAACTTACATATATACATTATACATGACATATCTTAAAAGACAGTGTATGTTCTTATAAAAGAGTCATTTCCACTTTTTACTAAAGGGCATCAATACCAGGATGTTGAGATCAAGTTTATAGTTTTTAGAAACCAAAAGATGGAGAGTGAAGAAGGGAGTTAAGCCATAAATTAGTACTTTGGTGTGGATATACTTTGTTTTCAAACTTATCATTTTAAGAATTAAAAGATCCCTCTATCAACTTTTATTTAGAAGTTAATTTCTCCTTCCCCATGCCAGTAAAGTTTTAAGGCCAAAAATGGAAAAAATGGCATGAATGTAATTTTTATGACAGCAGATATGCAAATATTTTTGTCTCTCTGTACCCCCAAAGTATTTCATTAATGCACCTCTTTCCACTAAACCAACTGCAAAGAAATATTTGAAGTTATGTGTGCTCATATGTAATCTGTTACCTGGAT
>WEIT01031771.1:33930-44233 GCA_013389985.1 Dryoscopus gambensis | reverse complement strand
GGATAAAGCAAGATACTGAGGTTCAAGAATTCTCCATCACAAAGCAATGAGACTGTCACTATCAATCAGGTTACTAGATATCCTGGTGTGTGCAATGGAAGGGATAATATCTCCTACTCATATCACTAGCATTACTCAAAATGTTATGGGCACAAGAATTTTAAGAAAGGTTGTACAAAAATAAAACATAAGATGGGTAAAAATGCTTTAGGATCGTACAAAACAGAAGTTTTTATCCTAAGTTGTTCACAAACCACAATGTTTTTCCTATGACAGGTGCAGGTTCCTGTTTGGCAAATACAAGTTTGTTGACAAGAAGTTCATTTACTTTGAATTCTTCATTTGAAGTCCATGGACACGGAAGGACTCCTGAGAAACAAGCTGAAAACTAATGACAGAGCATGCCTATGGGAGTTTGAAATCTACTTGTATGGTACCAATTACTCAACCACAAACATGAACAAGGCTTTTAACCATCACCTGATCAGAACACAGAGCACTATCTTTCCATTCTTCTGTCACTGTTGTTAGTTTTTCTTGGTAACAATACTCTGTCAGGCTTATCCTAGAAGACAATTTTATTAGGATCAGTTCCTGTATTCTGTTTTCTTACATAAATTAATCCTTAGCATTATTTCACTCAGTTTAAAGTGTAATACAAGCTTCTGAAACTTTCACATTGCAAACAGGGATGTTACTTTCACCAGGAACTTAAAGGAATGAACAATTAAAAAATTACTCTCATAGAAGCATATATGCTATTTTTTAAATGACGTGATAAGCCATAAGGGGCATATATGAGCACCAAAATGGTTGTAGTCATTAATTTAAGTAATAAATCATAGGTCTTGCCAACAATGACAGCAAACAGATGCAAACAAGAAAATGTATTATTTAATATGTTGTGTGTTATAAAAATGTAAGCGTTTAGGACAGTTCTTAAATTTTTATAATAATATGCATTTAATACATTACTGTTTTGACACATACAAGAATCAAATTTATAGGTATCATTCAGGACTCGCTTTCTCTTCTGTGAACACTGAATGGATTCCTGAGGGAGAAAAAGCTCAAGAAGTCAATGTTCCAAATAGATGTTTGCAACAAAATCGAGTTGTTTTTATTGCTGTCTTGAAGTAAATATCATAAGCATTGAATCTCATTAGAAAACAAAAAACAACTTATCTGCTTTTATGTAAACAAAAGTTTTCCCTGAAAGTTGGAAGGAAAATCAAATAACTGTGACGTTTATCTATATGTATGGACAGCAAAAGATCTTACCATTTACCATAAAGTTAAAAAATAATTTCGTCCAATCCTTACACACAGAATGTCAATATTGAATAATTCTCAATGAGTCTACAAAGTTATAAAAGTAGCAGTTCTATTTTCCATTGTGTCTTATTATTTGTTTCTTATATCAGTTTATATAATACCATGTAATGCTACAATTATTTTCACCAAAAGCATCACTTGCAAAAATGCCAAAAGCAAAACAAAATCTATGTTAGCAATTAAAAACTTGCTCTATTCCATTCCTTCCATTCACAGCCACCCTCTTCTCTGGACCCTGAATGCCAGACAGAATGATGATCTGATTCTGGTACTGACATACGAGAGCATAAGAAAGGCAATTTTGCCTTTTGGCAAGCTCTGCCACACTAAACAGAACCACTGTGCAAACACCTTTCCCAGCACTGCATCTCTGCTGCTGTACAGCCTGCTGCATAAGGCTCCTCTGCAGGAGGGTCAATTGTTTCTAAGATCATCACTGTTTTTTCCAAACATTTTTGTTTTGCTTTAAGGAAACTACTTGGATAATAACAGCCCTGCTTCATTTTGATTTTCAATAAACTCCTGTTATCAGCACAGTTCCTTTCTTGGAAGTGTGTTCAATGCTTTAAAACACTTGAGAAAGCAGTGATCAGAGTATGGAAACTAAATTTTCTTCATTAAATCTACTGAAGCAGATATTAAAAATGCATTTAATATACTGGGGATGGCTGGTGGGCATCACTGACTGTGACAGGCCAGTTACTGATGAGCTGCTGTCAGACGGCCTTCTCAGCAGGGATCTGTGTCTAAGGCTGCTGAAGGACAGCAATATCTTCCCTTGTGTGCAAGCTCTATTCATCTCCCAAGTATTTACTAAATCACAGACCTCTGCACACAAACCCAGTGTTTCAGCGCATGCTAACAAATGATGGATGGCCTAGTCAATTCGTTATGTCCTGAAAGCGTGATTTCCTGCCATTCCAATCATCAAACCTCTAGAGCCTTCAGAGCTGATCAGTCCTGGAGAATATATTTTGCAGGCTCTATTAAAGGAGTAGAGGTTCTTTCCATTAGTCTCAAACTTTTTTTTTTCCCCTGGCTGATTTAAAGAGAACTCTCTCCTTCCAACAGCACCACCGCTACCACTCTTCTGTGTAAAGTATTCAGCAAATGTACCTTTGGTATGGTTAGTGAAATAGCACTCCTAGAACAACAAGCCAGCTAAAAAGACGGATTCTGTTTGTGATTACTATAAATGTGACAATATTTTGTTTAAATTCATCTATATATCTTTAGTATGTAACCTAGACAACCCCCAAAACATTTTGTAACTTAGCTTTTTTGATCAAATACCTTTTACAGCAATGGAGTACTCAAAAGGACCTGTTTTCTTTGTATTAGCCTAGTGAAACGTATCAGAACTCTCTTAATTACATTCCTCTTAAAAGCATAAGACACTTAGGAATAAACTTCCAATGTTCAAAAGATAGGCTAGCTGTCAAAGAAACAAAGCTTCTAGATTTCACCCTTTTCATAGCAAGGCAATATCGTGAACAGTCTTTCTTCTACATGCTAGAAGAGAAATTTTATTTACCTATTCAGTGATCTGTAGGAGCAGAATATACATACCTCATGCCTCTTACCCTGAAACACTGAGCTTCAAATGGAATAGTCCACAGCTGTTGAAGAGTTAGCTGTCTACAACACCCAAGTTTTTAAAGGCAGTGTAACAGATAGGAGTAAAGTTTAGGTAAACAAGTATTTGGTTACTCTGAAGTGCAAAGACCTTGGATTTCTTTGCTTGCTAGGTGTGATCCAGACACAGCCAGTACAAACCAATCCACACTGCCCTACCGTTCACCTCAACCTTGACCTGGAGATTAAACTCACTTTTATTGCACACAAAGGTCATCTGTGTTAGGTCAAAATTCAAAGTCCCTTGTCAGCTAAGGTTGATATATTCCAACCTTTCCTACTCTAATGCATCAAATTTTTCATGGTGAGGTCATATTCAGCAGACAGTTTATTCAGCAATTTATTGTGCCATTGTAATATAGCCCAGAATATGATTGTCCAAAAAACAATGCATGAATAAAATATTTTCCATTCTGATGTAGCAAATCCCCTATGCTCATAAAACTCGAGCCTACACTTGTTTGCAGGCTTCAGAAGAATGATACATTATAGAGCTGTTTCTGAAATACAATCAAGAATTACTATTTCTATCACAATATTCCTTAAATACAAGCAACCTGAATATAATGGTATCCTAAAATCCACAAGTCAATTAAAATGCACATATGGTCAGTATTAAAACTTCCACTTCATCCTTCCTTAACAACCACCATAATCTTGCCCTTAAATCTACAGACATCTGTTGGTCTGTCTGATGACACCAAGCTTGTTTCAGAATGAAATACTTAGAAAAAACTGTGTCACAAGACTTATATTCCTACCCTACTGGTGATAATCACATCCATGGAATTTAAGAAGTGTCAGAAAGTACAACCAAATTAAACCTCACAAAGCAACACAGTAGGGTACATGGTGACCAAGACAACTCTCCCAGCTTTGACATATGAAAGGATTTTCTTTTTTTGTTTTCTTTTTCCTTTTTAAATAATTTTCTGCTCTTTTTCTATTTTCTTTTCTCTTTTTTCTCCCTTTTATTTCTTTTTCTCTTGCATTTTCTCTTTTTTTCCTTTTGTTTTCTCTTTTCTCTGTATTTTTTGTTTCTTTTTTCTCTCTCTTTCTCTTTTTCTTTCTTTTCTTCTGAATTAAACAAGAGCACTTAACACACAGCTCCAACAGACTCAGAATGCATTTTCAAATTGTGGGGAACTTATTTCCACATCTGCTTTAAAAGGCCCCCTCCAATCATTGTATTTCACCATCAAATCTTCAAAGGATACAGGATTGGCTTCTAAGTGGTTTGTATAAATTCCTCAAGGCCAAAAAAGGTTTCCCTTACTCAGCCAAAATGAATTTCACAAGTGTAATAAGTCTTTTTCTGTGTAATTATTTTTTTTTTTTATGAAAAGAACTGTACTCCCATATGGTAGCACTTCACAAACTGGAAGGGGAAAACATTAGGAGAGAAGAAAGAGATTTATCAGTACTCAAGAATTCAAAAAATAAAACCTTAATTTTCCTTGTGTATTTCAAACAAAATTTCAAGAGTAATGTTTAAAATGGGTTTGTATTTTGCTAGGATGGACAACATATGTGGGAGTGCCTGTAAGGATGGTTACACCTATAAAAAATATGACAGAAAACTATGATGGACTTCCCTCAAAATTAACTTTTGTGCTGACACACACTTGTATATTACAGCTACATTTCTATTATTAGGTAATATGCAAACAATACATGATGAAATTGTTTATATAGGCAGAGCATGAATTTATGTCATTGTTAAGTACTGAGAATATAGAAAAAGGGAGCTTAAAATGTGCTTTTAAACTTTGTTTCAAAACAAGTTTCTAGCAGTCATAGGCACAAAGGCATCTTTCTAAATGAGGTTTGCTAGATCAGTGTTTGCAGAGTAATGAAAAATAGCCTCGTTCTTCTGCTTTTCAAAATAATTAATCAACTACTCAGAAGAGCAGGGAGAGCAGGAGAAGTTTGAAGAATAATGTTGGGTTTGCTATGACAAGAACCTTTCTGGGCAGAACAGAGTGCAACTGAAGTGTCACACAGCAGTAGGTTGCCTGCTCGTAAGTACGAACTGTCTAATAATTCTGTGCCTGAGTTCAGAGCTCCGAACTCCGTGAGACATGGAGGCAGCTATGTGCCCTCTGCTCATGAGCCTCACTGCCGATCTGCCTTCCCGGGGAACAGCAGCTCCAAAGAGCACTAGAGCAGAGCACAAGGATTTCTCCTTCCACCTCAACTCAGTCTGCAGGCTCCAGACACCAGAATACAGAATTGGAAAGAAAAAAGAAAAAAGGGGGATGAAAGAGAAGAGTAGTTCCACCTTCCTGTTTCTCACCACAACCATCCTGGGCTCATCAGTACTGCTTGACAATCTAAGCAACTGAACAAAACCAGAATAAAATTATTCACAAAGAAGCAATATATTGCCTTGTAAATAAAACTGGCTTCAAGAGGAAAAGAAGAGGCCTATCCATCCCCAACTCTAAAAAACAAAACCAGAGGCACAATGACACTGGAAAAGAGGAAGAAAAAATGCTTCCTCAGTCTTAAGCAGCTGGTAAAAGAAATAACATTGATACCATATATTTAAACTTCTTTAGGACCTTTGTTTCAATATGAATCATTACAGAGAAAGTGATAAAAATGAGCAAATAATAAACAGATTATTTTTTCCAACTTACATTGTAACACATTATTGTGCAGATACATTTTCTTTTTAAATGAAAATATGGCTGAGATGCTTCCCAGGCCTGGTGTCATTTAATAAAGCTATCAGTAATTTAGAGAAAGCCACACAATTACTGAAAATGTGTGTAAAACTGAAGTGATATTAAGTAATGAAGAACAGAGGTCATGAATGTAGAAGGATGTGCATCCCTTGATATGCTGTGGGAACAAAGAGTGCACATTCCAATAATCAAATATGAAGGTACATACATTAAAACCAAATAGCCATACTCAAGTATATCAGTATGAAGCTGTGCATCACATTTCCCTCTTGTTTACTGGGGAGAAAAAAAAAAAAAGCAAGGAAAATTTTAAAAAGTACTTCTCTTATGCCAGGCTCCCTTACCCTTGTGCTGTGAAAAAAGCTCCTCCTGATCACACGGAAGTAAGTTTTCACACAAGGGACACAAACAGGATGGTACTTTTTCAAATAGATGCACAAAAGTGAAGAACTGCACACAGCAGCTGATAAACACCCTAATATTTCAAAATCCTAATACTTTGAAAAATCTCTATAACACAATTTGCACGTATATAGTCTCAGAAACTAATGCTTCTTTTAAAGGAATACAAGTGAAGGTACCTAAAGGAAAGTTGGGCTAAAGGCACCAAGTTTGTTTAACAACTTGAAAAAAGGAAGAGAAACAACACAGACAAAGGAGAGGAACTCATTTAAGAGTGTTCCCCTCTAAATTGTCTTAAACCAAGATGATGACTCAGTCAAGAAAACTACAATATTCAATCAGAGTTGGATATAAAGAACAGGAAAATATGTACAAGGTATATATTTTAGAAGGGCCTACTCATTAGTCAATCATGTTCTACTAATAAGTTTTAGAAAAAGTTTCTGAGAGAAACAATGTATTCTGCCATACACAGAAGAATTGAAACAACTAAAGCAGAAAACAGCTAAACTGAAGCACTAGAGTACCAGTTTGTGTATGAACTTAACTCTTAGAAGTTGGACTTTTCAGGACAAGTTAAAATAGTCCTTGAAAAAAGGTTAAAGTTTAAAGGTCTAACTTACATCTTGTCACTATAAACAGGTAGTGCTAAGGTGATTTGTATCTAGAAGATTCTACTTGTAGGCAGGTCTAACAACCATTTATGAGAGAAACATGCACTGAAAAGAAAGATTTTAACTTTCTCAGAACATTTCCTGCAATACCCTACATTTCCCACAACCAGTCCTACAATGGCTCATTCAATTTAGACATTAGCTCTCACTGAGAAGAATAGTATCTCAGAAGAACATGAGTCCATAGCTGAAGAGAAAGCTGAAGAATGTAATACAGAAGTAATAAAGAAAATCACAAATTATTAGCAAACAGAAAAACTCAGGTAAGAAACAAAGCAGAAAAGGTGGTAAACTTCAATAGAAAAGCACGACACTGAATATACAGAATTATCAGTCCAGCAGCATATGCTTTAAAAAGATCAAAGAAACTATGGATCAGTGATCCAATATTGGCAGAGATTTATTGTGTTTAGTGCTCAAAATCACATTTTGATAATCCTCAGGTCATCCAAATATCCTACTATTAAATGGGAACATGTTAGGAGACAACTGCTAGGGATGTAACAAATAGCTTAAGAATAAAGAAATGAATAATACACTGGTAGTTGCCAGGCATGAAATACAAAGCACAGCACTAACAGACAAAGAACAGCAATTCGATACTCAAGTTTTTTGCAAAATAACTGAATTTTAAGCAAAGTAGACTAAATCTATGTTGTATGTAAAGTTACAGGGTTGTAAAATATAAGAATTCCCAACACTTGTATAAAAATACTTATGAACAGTATGAGAAGCAGTCTAATTTTGACTTTTTGATATTAATAAGTCACACGACAATAATCTTTTGAAGTAATAATCTCACCTGCTGAAGTAGTTCAATAATAGTAAAGCACAAACTACCCTGTTAAAAAATTATTTAGATTTCCAGGTCAGGTTGGCAGCTACCACCCAGCATACCTATGCATTCAATTGTAGCAATTGTTTACAGAAACTACAACTTATTCTTAGGGAGAAACTGCAGAACACGAGTAGGCCCTTGCACAAAGCGTGAAAGATATTTTATACAAATTAGGAGCATAAAATGTGAGGCTTCAAGAAATACAACAGCTGAGGGAGGAACCAAGAGATAAGACAGTATTTGAAAAACCTGAGCAGATTAATGCAGAAATCCAAAGACTCTCAAGATCTATGAGGCAGTAGGAACCAGAAATATTTGAAAACTGTCAATTTATGTATTGCATTACCAGTGGAATACCAATCCTTCCCGGGGAAAGATTGAAAGTGCAAGGTGAAAGCAGCTATTATGGATGTTAGTACCTTCCAGTTTGAATCAGCAACTGTTACCATACAATAATAGGAAACCGGCTATGGACACCTTCATCACACTGCAGGTATCATGACAGATTCTGGAATATTTTCTTAAAAAGACTGAATTAGAAAGTTGAGGTGGGTGGGGGGCTTTATTTGATTCTGGCTTTCATAAAGAAAAAAAAACAACCATAAAGTCCAATCAGACCCTTCTTTTCCTAGAAGAGAATGACAAAAGTTCTAGATTATAAGAAAAACTTACTTACTCCACAATTATCAAACACATCACTGAAAAAGCCTCCCCTTTAAGACGGCATACAAGTTTACAAATCTCTGCAGCTGGCCTCTTTTACAAGATGAGGGTTATAGAGAATGCCTGTTTTCCACATCATAACGTATATCTATTTCAATACACCTTCCTTACTGCTAAGGAAAGCAGTGGCCTTGGACTGTATTATTTATCTTCTCCATCCGACCTGCTATGAGAAATAAACAAAGAGACAACAAAGAAGTATCACATTCCCAGAAAGATGTGCAGACCTCCTCAAAATATACTTAAGACTTAAGACATTTTTCAAAAAGCTATCAATTAATTCATCCCTCATATAGAAGATTTTAGCCTTCTCCTACAATGGGCAAACAAAATTCAAGAGAGATCTACAAGCAAAATTCAGGACAGGACATTCTCATATCATAATGTGAATAACAAGAGTACTCTAAGCCATTTAAGTGTGGAAGCAACTACTACAGCTGACCTTTGCTTTTCAGTGCTCATCACACTTGAGCCAGCTCCTTTAGAAAAACGTAATTCTTCTCCTATATAACCCTACACTGTTAGTCGTGTAGGGTTCTGAAACAGAGGACTCAACAGACCTTTTGCAGCATCAAGCAAGTGGACTGGGAAGTAAAATGTATCAGAAAAGCCAAGTCTTTTCTGGACAAATTTGATTACAAACAGTCCTGTGTCTATGGATCTGTCTTGGAAGCAGGTTCCTAAAAATAGTGACTGATCTGGAAAACCAACCCAAATTCTAACCTTTTTTCAAGACAACTTCATAAGGAGTAGAAAAAGAGAACATGTGCATGTGTATGTATGCATGCATACACAAATACACACAAAAAGTCTCTCCTAATTTTATTACCACCGAAGTGATAAAGGCAAGTCTAAGCTCCTTAGACACGCTGTCACAGTAAGGGGCTTCCCAAGTTGCAGAAGTACTGTGCAAGGTGAGCTGGATTCCCAAAATGCAACTCTGCACTCCCTGAACCAACCAAAATGCTTTACTATCACTTCTCTATAACAGGGCAATTCTCTCACACTTTCCTGAAAAGGAAAGGATTTCACTGGACAGTTTAAAAGCCTAAGTTATTGTTGGCTTTTCATCCACCTACTGTAAATTACACACAGGGTCAGTTTCTTTTGCCACGCTTTTAGTTAAGACTAGCAAGGCTCATTCAGGAAGCATGTGAATGATTTTGTTTTACTTACTTCTCTCTCTCACTTAAGTATAACTACTTAGGTATCTAACAGTATCTAACCCCCTACATTTTTCTGTATTATTTCTGGTGATTTTAGAGACAGCATCACTCTTTTCCCCAGAGAACTCACTTTGCTTTCCTGCCCAATTCAGCACTAGCAATCCTTCCCCCAAACCTGAAAAGAAAGTGAAAAACCTTGCAATATTCCTTATAACTCTATTCTAGTTGGTAGTAAGTAAATTTTAGCAAGGAAGATTGGTGCATGAAGCACATCCTCTCATGCATACCTTTCCATCCTAGCCCATGGTCATTTGCAAAGGTCTTTGAGAATTCTGAACACAGCTCAGGCAAGGAAGCACATGAATGGCCGTAGGTAAAAAGATGATCCCTTTCCCAATTTCAACTGGAATGCAGCAGCAAGCGGAGAATTACGGATCCATAAAGTCCCTTCTCCCTAAGCAACAGGGGCAGTGGTATTGCAGGATGGATTCCACAATTGGCCTCAGCCACAGATGCTCAGCCTGAGCCGTGATGGTTTTGTTCACATCAGAAGATCAACTTGGTGTGTAAGAGGCTTATGAAGGGCCCCAAGAACTTTCACTTGGACGTGTGTCGGGGGCGCGGGGTGAAGCGTTATTTATTTTGTGCCAACTCCTCAGGTCACGGAGGATGGAGCAGTGCCCTGCTCCCAGAGGCAGCTTCAGCGAGCTGTCGCTTGCCGTCGACTACTGTGTGCGTGTGCTGGTGACTTTGTACCGTGTGGGGCCTGAACTGGGGCGCCGGGTGCAGCTGGTGGAGCGGCCCCCGCGGCCCCACGCCCGTCCGCAGCCAGCCCGCAGG
>WEIT01031771.1:0-21991 GCA_013389985.1 Dryoscopus gambensis | reverse complement strand
GCTTCCATTGACTACTTTAGATGTGGATGTATGATTTTTGTACCCATCTGCATTGCCATAAATGCGAGTTAGTTACTGAATGGGAATGGAGTTTATATAGCTTTGGTAAAAAGTAGTTGAAGAACAGCATCTCAAAGATTTTGCATGAAATTTGATTTTTTAACTGAAACTGAAAATGTAGATAAAGAATTTGATTATACAGTTCTCAGAAGAAGAAAGTTTCCAGTGGAAATAATAGTATTTGTGGCAAAAATTAAAATTTCTGGAATGATTATTTGTAACTTTCATAGTTCAGTGTTAAATGCTAGGGCTTCAGCATTTTTGTTAGCTATTTCAGAGTGCTCATTTGGGGAACTGGAGAACTGCTCCCTATTTTCTAGCTACAATGCAGGATGATAATTAATTGGAATATTTATTCTATTACTTTACAGGTGTGCATAATGTGTCTTTTACATGCCACAAGGCTTGTAAAACCTTTGAAGAACTAACCCTTCTCTGAATCATGACATTATCCTCCATGCCAAAATTTAGGTTAAGTTTTTATGGGGAAAATAAAATGCGCAAAAATAAGTTCTTTTTCTTCCACAGTTTCAATATACAGTAATGAAACTTTATAGGCTAGTCTTAATGTAGCTTTTCTTTCAAAACTAAAAAAAAAAGAAAATTGGATGGGAAGGATGCTAGCATGCTGGAGAAAACAAACCACATTTTTAAACCAATAATATGCAAATCCAAACTTTTTGCATATTTTTGGTCAGTAGTTTACTCCCATTCTAGTCGCTACTCTTGACAGTGAAACACCAGTAACACTTCCTTGATTAAGGAAGTTTTAAATAGTGATCAAAATCTTTCTGTTTATTTAAGTAAAAGAAAGAAAAATGAAAAGGAAGCTGCTTAAATCAATCCCCCTACTATTTTAAACTAATCAAAGCATAATTCATAAAAACTTTGGGAGAATATAATACTGTTCCTTGTATGCACTTCTTTGCAAGTGTGAGTGTTCTTAGGCAGTATCTTCGTGGGTAGCACTAGCTCTTACCTGTCACTGATACCATGTGTAGTAATCTTTACTGATAAACTTAGCCCCTAATCAATAATTTCACAGACTAGGAAGGTAAAACATAATATAGTCCTTCGAATGAGAGTTATGTTAGTTGACGAGTTTGTAAAAACAATATGACACTTGTCTTCTAAATAATACTGCAGAAGTCTCTTGTAAATCCTTTGGCAATTTTTTCTAATCCTTTACAAGTTGTAAAATCATAGCTGAAAGGCAGGCAGAAATGGAATGCACGAGTAAGACATCTGTTATTGTTATATCAGTGATGATGTATAACCAGCTCTGCAGTAATAACATTTTAACAAGGACTAGAGTCTTATCCAAAATGAGATCTCATCCACTTCCACATCTTCATTTGCTGCATTCATAAGAATGAAGTTTATTATTGGGAAATGTTACTGGTTAGTGCTTGTTGGACAGCACAGGTATGCTACAGTCTGGTTTGGATTAATGGCTTTGCAGCCAAATCATATTTTAACAGATAGCAGTACTGTAAACCAGCTTCAAAGTAATGTATTTGCATGCTGCTTATAAAAGTATTCACCATTACTAAGTACAGTAACACTGTATTTTACAAGTTCAGCACAGTGAAATGTATATAGTATTAATGTATTTTCTAGTCCATTAAGGACAAGCAGCATATTATACTTCATTTAGTAGAGGATTTACAAATCAGTAGTGTGGAGGGCTATTCCAGGACAATTTTGGGGTGTAGATGCAGCTTTATTTTAGAGACTATGTTATTGTGTTGACTCAAAAACAAATTCTTATTAATTACATTTTAGTATCATATAAAATTCAAAGAGTTAAAGATTCAACTTGCTTGAAATTGGTACAAAGATACAAAACTGTTAAATAGTGAGACAGCTTGGGAATGGCAATGAACTTTTCCAGCTCTAATGGAGAATAGGGAGAAAATATATTATTTTTCACTTTTTGGCCATGCATCAGCAGAAACAAAAATAAGCCATGGAAGAAATATTTGTGTACTTCTTTTTTCCTTAAAGCCTTTTGGTTTAATCATTGGTAAAATGGGTAATTGTGCATTTTAGTATATTTCAATACTGATTCATCCAGTAACAGCTAGTTTGCTCTTCATTTTTGTGACTTCATTGTGGAATTAATATGAACTGAAAAAATGAGACCCATGCCATTGTTTTGTATGATTAACTGTGGAGGTTTTGACTTTATTCTTACAGCCCGTGGGACTTGGTCCAAGAATGTCTATGGGATTTGGTCCAAAAATCCAATGATCCAAAAGCTTCCTGGTAGGACTTTTAAACTCATTACTTCAGCTTTCAAGTTCTCGGGCTTTCTGTGTACATTTTGTTACTGATACAGCAGAATAATATTCCTTATTTTGTTGTTATTTATTACTTTAAAAATATCTTGTTAACTATAAATCTTTTAGGCCTTTTACCAAGTTAGATTCTTACTGGAATTAGAAAAATTTATTTATTTGCTCTTGAAGAGTCTGCTCTGGTTTTCTTTGCAGGAAGAGTGAAAGTGTATTGTTCTTTACTTTAGTTGCAGCCAGTTCGGAAGAGTATTGTGTATGCTTTTTTATCTTTTACAATGGATCATGCATTATTACATACTAATACTGTAGCAGTATTTACCACAATATGCTTTTTTTTGCTTCAAAGTTATTCTAGTTCAGAGGGATACATACTTTTAATCTTCTTAAGCCAAGAAGATGTACCCGTTTTTGTTATGTTTTTGAAAAGCAGTGTATTATCACCATGCTATGCTTTAAAGAACAGAGTATGCCTGCCTTTATCTTTTAGAGTTGCAAATGCTGCTTCACTTATGGAAGAGCTTTTAAACAGATCCTATTGGAAAAACACTCAGGGGTCTAGCATATATTTAGATATATTAGATACATTCAGATTCCTGAAATATTATTAGAGAGAGAAACCCTACTAGGACTTTTGTAACCATGGGAAATTAATTTCCCGGATACAGAATGGAGAACAAATGTTAATGTCAGAATCCAGTTACATATTTGTGATAGGTAACCTTTTTTTCACTGTCCTTTCAGTAACTTTATAAACTACTATGTTGATCTTAAACTTAATGTGTAGATCAATGAAGGCATTTATAAATTAAGATTAAAAAATGTGTAATGAGACCACAGATGTTGAAAAAGAAAATATCGGATGCTGAAACAGTGTTCTTCAAGGAATGTTTTAGGGAACTATTGGATTTAAAATTTCCATTTATGACACTGGCAAAACAAAACATGCTAAAAACAAAGTAGGTGTTAGAGAAGACAAGAGGTAAGATTTCGTGCAAAAATACGTTATTGCTGGGTAACCTCAAAGCATGTAGTAATACAAAATGGGATGAAAGTCTTTAATATGAGGTGAAAATAACAACAATTTCCACTATAAATTACATTAAACTATAATAATTTCCACTATAAATTACTGTAAACATGTAAAGAGCTGGAGGTCCTTGTGGATCTGAGGTATTTATAATAAAGTTGGGTGTTAATTCCATTGTACAAGAGTTTCATATGTCTGAACATCATCTGGAATACTGTGGTGCATTTCTGGTTATCTGCTTCTAATAAGTATGAGTTCAACTGAGATGGGTGCAGCTATATGGAATATGGTAAACCTCAAGGAACTGAAGAGCTTAGCTTGCTTAGTCTAGTAAAACAGAGACTTGGAGGTGGTACAATAGTTACCCATGAGAACATAAATGGACAGTAAACCATGAGACAAGAAAAAGGCATTCTTTAAAGCAAAGGGCAGTTATCAAATGAGCAATTTATCATAAACTGGGCTCTTATTAAACATGAACTCAAAAATTATGTTTCTGCTTATGAGATATTGCGGCTGCCTTATGAATAGATGCAACAAAGAACCAGATAGTTTCCCCTACAAAGTTTAATAAAATTATGTAAGGATTTTCAGATGTGGCTACCTGAGCTAATGTGAGACTGGACTCTTTCATCCCTATGTTAGCAAGACACACCTTGGTTTCTTAGTTGTACATGCATGGTTTTTTTGATTCAGTCTTCTTGTTTCTTTTTCAGTAGATAAACACTGCTCAACACTCTTTCGTAAATATCACAAACAATTATGCACAATCTAAATGTTTTCCCAGGTAAAGCACAGAGGGCTTTGAACTTCTTTTTCTTCTGCATGACTCTTCGCCTACCATCAGTGAAATCTAATCCCTGTTGTTTGATGAACTAACTGTTCTCTTTCTCATCTTATTGTAATTGCTTAGGTCCACAGATGGATCAAAAATTACTTCTTTCATAGTATTTGGTTTATTTCATGCAACAAACTAATGATGAAAAACATAGACAATGCAATTGACCCAATATTGTGTCTTCTCATCCTGATCCTGATTTCTCTGTTGTGCATGAATCCTGACATTGTCTTTAGGGAGACATTGTTTCTTTATTCATGTTCAGTGAATATATCTATTACAAAAACAAACTTTGGTTTCATGAAAACAAGTTAATTAAACATTGTTAATTATTCAGAGCTATAAGCATATCATTTAAAAGCTTACTCATTATGCTTAAAAAACTCTTTAAAATATTGAAAATTATTCTTTAAGTTTCAGAATTCTGAAAGTAGAATGAACCTGAAGTTTTATTATGCCATGATTTAGCTTTTAATTGTTTCACATTTTTACTTTGGTTTTCAACAGACTTGACTGTAAAGAAATACAGGAAGAGGTCTGGCTGTATTATCTTTTATTACACTAATTGAAATACTTGAAAAAGTTAGGCTTACAGGCACAGAAGCCTCTCTTCCATGTGTGAAATAGAAACAGCAGCAAAATATTTAGAATAGTTGCTCAGAGATAGCAGACATGCATCAATTCAGCCATGTTTCAAAGAAAAGCAGTTGGTACTTTTGGAAAAGACAGGATAATGTGGGGCTTGGGGAGAACAGGAGAGAAAGACAAAGATACTTATCTGTTGGGAAAAAAGATGTTTGTTGCATGTGAAACAATAGTTAGTCTGAGAGAGGGGGAAGGGAGATTCTATGTGGTATTAAAATGTGCTATAAAACCATTCTGCTGCATCCATGTTATTTGCATCCAGTGGAGTTATGGGTTTTGCTTACCAAAATTTGAAAGGTGTTTCTGGTTTTCACCTGAGCATAGGGGCATCAGAGCCATCAGAGAGGAAGGAATGAGAGATCAGAAACACAGTGACTATTGAGAGGTGTTCACATATGGGTACTTAATCCTCTGTTGAGTGTGTCTTTGCTCTGAGTAGTTTTACACTGATCATAGGTCTTGCAATGGCAAGTTACTGGGATAAACTGTTTATATTCCTGAAAGTGCAGTTGTAGAATTGAAAGATAGTGGTGGTTCTGTGGAGAGATTATTTGCTACAGTAATATTAGAGATTTTACGTTTCGTGCTCAAATATGGTCTTCATTCATTCAGTGTCTTTGGACTGTACCTAAGATGTTTCTGATTGTGAGTTTTGTGAGGCTAGAGACTGTTAGAATACCACGGTGGTTCTTGGAAAATGTCTCCAAAGTGACATCTTCTTCCAGAATTGCTTATAATTGGTTTGTGATTTTCTCTTGAAGTGCCAAGTACAATTTTATTTGACAGCTGTAATTCCCTCTGTGGTGCTCAGGTATCTCTTTCAAATAAACATGATCTTTTTGTAGAGGTGTACTTTTTGAATAAAAGCCTTCTTTGGATAATGGTTCTATAGATGGTATCACAAAATTTTTTTCAGTGTGGATGGGATGGCGTCTAAGGTTGCCCAGTGTGAGAGTGCGTGCGTGCGTGCATGCGTGCGTGTGTGTGTGTATGTGTGTGTGTATCAGATGGTTGCAGATTTATGGAGATAAGTTTGTAAGTCTGTGGGGTTTTGTATCTATTAGCTTGTAGATTACCATCTTTGATCTTGACCTTAGTACCTAGAAAGGCCCTTTGTATAGGAGTATTTCAGAGGCAGTTTGAAAAGAGTTATGATCATTGAATGCATGATTTCAATTAATGAGCAAGTTCAGTTTTCTAGTCATGGTGATGAGAATGTTATTCTTATGTCTAATGACATATGGACTTGGTGCTACATATCTAATGGTGATTAAATGTTCTTTTATTTAGCTTTGAAAGCTCCTGCTTCTGATTAAGACATGAGAAACGTTTGTACATCCTAAGTTCATCTAGGATATTCAACAATGCCAGCTACCCTACTCCTGCCTCTGTCCTTAGACTGTCTTGATTACAACAAAGTGCTGTGGGAGAAACAAAACCTTTTTGCCTTTCAAGCCCCCTTTTTCCCAGTTTATCTGCACTCAAGTTGACCTTTGCTAGCCCTGTTTCTAATTCTCCTCATATACTCATTTTTAGTAGAGGATATGTGTTGTAAGTAACCAGGGTCAAATTTCTGGGCCCTTGTATGTTAACCCAATGATTTCTAGCCCCTTTTAATCCTTTCCTACACCAGCAGCTGTAGTAATAAGGGTCAAGAGGCTGCTAGGGATTGAGGTCATTAGCTTTTGGTTTCTATTTATTCATTTTTTTGGTGTTTTTCACTGATCAGTCTTAATGGATATTATCCATTCAGCTGTATGGTATTAGAACAGCATTTGACCTTGCCAACAACATGAATGTTTAATTTTTAAGTTTCTTTTACTTTGACAATAAACTGGATGCTGCTTTTTAAATATGGGAAGAAATTGTCTCACTTTTCATTATGCTGTGAACTGTCTGTATATCAGGTTGAATACCTCAATAGTAATGTGTATAAAATCAGATTCCACTGAAGGAATAAAAAAACTCCAGTGAGGTCAATGAAACCTTTTAGAGATTTCATTGTTGTTAATGATAATTTATTGGGGAAGGACTGTTTGCAACAAGTAGACCGCTAGGTTTTATATTACTGCTTAAATCAGCACCTTTATCATTGCTTCAGCATATATTTATCTTTCTTTGACAGAACCATCAGAGCACACAGCCTGAGTCTTTGGGTCTATTACTATTTTGTAAATGTAGCAAAATGGTGAATGTACACTATAAGACAACAATAAGAAAAGTAGAGATTTCATGGCCATCAATTTGTCTTTAGCTGTCCCACTATAAATGCAAAGCTAAACTGTTAGATTCTTAGATTTCTCTCACTTGTACATAACATAAGGTAAAGACAATAGACCTTAGCACATTACCTGAAAATTGACAAATTTGTGCTTTTATGAACTTTAGCAGAAACAACATACCACACAACAGATTCCTCACTGACTGTGTCAGGTTTTTAGCAGTCTTTCCTCTGCTGTAGTTAAAATAGTTTGGTTTATGCTTTAAATGTTCTCAGCTGCTACTGGTGAGAAGCAATTCCTTCACAGTGAGGGGAAAGAGTTTATTGTATTTGGTGTTTTTAGTGATATGGATGCATGCTCACTAGGCATTGTACTGAGATCAGCTAACTCATTTCATTAAAAAGTCCTTTAGGTAGTAGTTATATTTGGTTACCACCGAGTTGATGTGGATCTGAACCAGAAACACAGAAGTGAAAGGCTTTCTCTCCTACTAACAATTTCCTGAGCCTTCCATTCTCCTATATTAAGAGGGGTTTTTATAGAGTGGAAAAATGCCTCATCATAAAGCTGTAAGGTTAAAACTGCAGCCCCTCTCCCTTCCCCAACACTCCTTAAACTGTGGATCTTGTTTGCTATGGGAAGTGAACTGCAGGAGGAAGCCAGATGGCAGCTGTATTGAGCTGCTGCTTTGTTGTGCAGGATGGGTGCCCCTCCTCCCTTCTCCAAAGCAAATGTTGATTCACGAATGAGGGATTTATATATCTCAATGAGGGATTCATATGATTTCTTTAAATGTCTGCTCTTTTTAATAGTTTGCAAAAGGAATTGGTCCTTTGCTCATAATAAGAAACAGTTTGAGACCTGTATGTGGCAAAGTTGTATAATTTTAAGGTGGACTTTCTAAAATGGTACATATAACCATTGTTAATTTATTGCTCTCAGTTAAACTGCTTGAAGAACTGAGCCAGCACAGCCTGCTTCTTGTGAAACATGTTCCAAACAGAGAAATTCGTTTATATTTTATTTTAAGGTAAAATATAATTATTTTATCAGCAAAATTCCAGAAAGTGTTAAAATATTTTTAAATTAACAAATTTCTAGCCAGAGAATGTTTATTAAATTGTGAGAGGAAGACATATTGGGTGGCTGGACCTGATTTACTTCACAGAATTTTTACCGAATCTTTGAGTGTTTCATTGCACTTAAAAACATTTATTAAAATTCTACAATACTTAGAGGTTAATCCTCAAGGCTGATTTTCTTTTTAATTTTTATTTGAATTTTGTTGTACAACAAAACTCTGTGTGAGTTTGTATACTTTTTAATTGTTGGCAGACATGTTTGATTACCATTGTATTTATGATGCAGAATACTTGAGAGTTTTAAATTTGAGTATGCCAAGTTAGATCTTCAGTTAAGACCACATACATACATAGTATAAGGTTTATGATGATAAACCAGAACTTTGTTTCTTTCACTGATTACTAGGATCATCTTATAAATACAAGAACAATGAACAGTCATAACTGCCAAGCTCACCATAAGCACTTTTTCCTAAGTATCCAGTGCTAAATTCTTTCTGGCACAGTTGTCAGCTGCATGTTCCAGGCTCTGTCTTTTGCCATAAACTGCATTCTAAGCACCATGGAAATAGCACAAAAACATAAGAATTAGGAAATTGTGTTATTAACGGGCTGCATTTTTAACCACCATGGGGGATTTATTTAGACTTCCTAGTGTGCAGAATGTGTTTTTAAATGTAAATAGCTACTGAGAAAAAATTCAGATCCTCCAATGAATGTCAGAAATGAGCCTTAATAAAATATTTTTAAGAATATATACCAAAAAAGTAATGTGGTTTCCCCTGCTCTTTTCTTCTTCTTTTTCATGCTGTCTTACTCTCTTTCTGATGTCAGTTTGTATCTTTTATAATGCAGATATGAGATGAGAGAAAATGGGGGAATAACTCTGTAGTAGAAATGGAAAGAGTTAAATGAATTGGGTCAGAATGCTAAAACTGATATTCCTCCATTTCAACATACCACATTAAAAAGTAGTTTGGGGTGCCTGGCATCATCATGACTACTAACATACGTAATATCAGCAGTATTTAGGATCATTCAGAATTGAAGTGCATACGGTTTATAAATAAATAAATAAATATGCATTATGTGTCTTTGTGCATATTAGAGATACATAATAGGCAGACATATATGTTGAAATCTATGTTTCACATCAAACCTCTATAGCATGCTTCATGAGGGAGACAAGACCCATGTGTTTTGCAGAAGCTTTTAAAGCTGTTTCATTTATTTTATTAGCCTTTAATGAATGTAATTAGAACCCAAGTAATTAAATGCAATTGTGCTCAGTATGTTCCTGTTGTAAATTGCCCTAAACAATGTGCATGGTGTGAACAAATTTGTGGGATTAATAGAGGATAGATAATGTTTTTGGATAGTATTTCACACTAAACGGCCGCAGAGAGAAACAAAGAAGCTGGCGCAGTGTCATTAATCTTAGTCAACTGGCAGTTCTGGTGTAATTTGCATGACTTAGGCAGTGACACAAGATGGGGCTAGCTTGGGATGGGTGTTAGATCACTAGGATACATATGTACTTATTTCTCTTTAGTACTCTGATTTATAAGTAGAAAGAAGTTTGTTTTAAGAAGACGATTCATTCTGGTTTCATCTTTGTTTTTATCTTAGATTAATAGAATTACTGGCAGTATATTGTATGTGTTCCTTTGTTTTTATAGTTAGCGTATTGGTTTATGGATATTAAAAAACATCTGTGCATCCTTATCACCACAGAAGAAAAGCAGATGTGCTGTGATTGGATAGTGTGCTGCTAGTGGAATAGATTTTCTTTCTTCACTCTGTCTGATGTGTCTTGTTTCCTAGCTTAAAAAAAAAACACCAAACAGGATACAGTAAGATACTTCCAAATTACTTTCTGAAAAACATTATATTAGTCATAGATAAAATATGCATTTTCGTTCTACATTCCTTTTGCCCATATGATTTTCTAAAAATTATTGAGTGCATATTATCTGACTGAGCAGCAGGATAACTCAACAACTATGAAATACTTCTTATATTTTAGTTGAGTAATACATTTTCACAAAACAGTAGTGACCACTGCAGTTAATTTTCACAAGAATTTTTAGATGCCATGGTTTGCGTTAGTTTAATTGTTCTTAGACTTACAGCTGGCAGAAAATGTCTGTCAAAGTGAGCTGTTTTGCTGAAAGTCTAAACAAAAATATTCCACTAGCTTGCAGTTTTAGAAGAAGTCAAAATTAATTTGAGTCATGTTAGCTGAGTGCTTGTGCCCCAGATCTTAACATTGTTCTCAAAATACTTCCCATAGAAGGCTAATCTTTTTATATATGTTATGGTCCCATTTTTAAGAAAAGGGATTATTGTCCAAAATTGATCTTGACCTGTTTCAGGACACCAAAATCTTCCTATAAATATACTCAGTTGTATATTATCCACTGCCTGTTTTGACTAAAAGCTGTGCCAAAATTGTATGGGCTGAACTTGTGAATGTAATGTGTCTGGAAGATATTATTCTGTTAAATATGTTGCTTACGCACGCCCTACTGTGTTGTTATCCTCTATTACCATGGTGTTAACTTAGTGGTGTAGTAAAATTGACTGATAACTAAACTGGGGATCTTCAGAAACCCTTGAGAAATTGCAGTCCTGACAGATAAACAGGAAGGGGTTTCTGCTTCAGCAGTATCAGTGGATCTTTTAATTGTAATTTTTCAACACAGGAAGGTTGCACTCAGCCAAGTCTGAGAAAGAATGAGATAGGGTCTTCAGAGGCTGTTTAGCCAAGTAGTTACCCGTTGGGCAACTCCTATGAGCAATTTTTCTAATATTATAAAAATCATATATTTAATCAAAGCTTTTTCATCCTTTTAAAAATTGCATTGTTAAACTGCAAAAGGAAGGAATTTGAAATATAAATTTCATGGGCAACCTTGAGTCCTCTTAAATGGCTTGATGATGCTAAAATGTTTATGTTTTTATCATTGCCTACAAAACAATTGTAATCATACTCTTAGTATGTGAGATGTGAAAATAGCACAGCTTTTACAGAAAACTTTGTATGATAAATAAAACAATGAACAGTGGTAATGAAAATTGCCAGGCATTCAGTTAGGCCACTTAAATCTGTACCCGACTGGTCACAAATGGCCTTGTCTCCTGAACTGTGAGTAAACAGTGCAAAAGTAACTGAATTGGAATTAAACATATGAATTATTCTACCTTTGATGAAAAAAGTATTAACCATGTATCAGTAATGATACAGAGGGTTTTGATGGCATTAAAAACAATTTGCTTGTAGCAATTTCTTATTTGACAGTTATGAAAGAATGTAGAGAAAATTATTTATAGGCTTAGCTGCACAAATGTTAAAGCACAATGGTTTGCTTACCTGGAAAGCTGCCTGATGGAGAAGAACCTGGGAGTGCTGGTCAACAGCCAGCTGGACACGATCCAGCGTGTGCCCAGGTGGCCAAGAAGGCCAATGGCATCCTGGCCTGTATCAGCAATAGTGTGGCCAGCAGGACCAAGGCAGTGACTGTCCCCTGTACTCCACATTGGTGAGGCCACACCTTGAGTTCTGTGTTCAGTATTGGGCCCCTCACTACAAGAAGGACATTGAGGGGCTGGAGCAGGCCCAGGGAGGGGCAGCAGAGCTGGGGAAGGGTCTGGAGCACAGTTCATATACGGAGCAGCTGAGGGAGCTGGGAGTGCTTAGCCAGAGAAAAGAAGCCTCAAGGGGGAGCCATAATTGCTCTCTACAACTACCTGAAAGGAGACTGTAGCGAGGTGGGCATTAATCTCTTCTACCAGATAACAAGTGTCAGGACCAGAGAAAACAGCCTCGAGTTATGCCAGGGACATTTAGACTGGGTATTAGAAACAACTCTTTTGCTGAAGCCATTATCAAGCATTGGAACAGGTTGTCCGGGTTGAGTCACCATCCCTGGAGGTATTTAAGACATGTAGACATGGCACTTAGGGACATGGTTTAGTGGTGGACTAGGCAGTGCTGGATTAATGGTTGTATTTGATGATCTTAAAAGTCTTTTCTACCTAAGTGATTCTATGATTCTCTGATTCTATGAAATATACCACTGCATATTTAATGTTATATGGCTAACTTGAATTTTGCTTCTTCCTGACTTCCTAAGAGTTAACTTCAACACATTCTTGGTGGTGTTTCCTTAAGAAGTCCAGAATATTTAAAGTCATTTTTCTCAGTAACCTTTTCATTTTAGAAGTACAATTAGATTTGTAGTTCTGAGTCTTCAATCTAGAATTTAGACTAACATAAGTTAGGCACTTTTCAGGGCATTCCACTGTTTTTGAGAGGCTGCAGAGAAATAGATAATGTAGTCCCTTTTATATGGGAGCACAATCTGCATTTCTTTTTGTTTGTATGATACATAGATTAGCAAGTAATCTTCAGTGTCCACAAGTGCTACAACAGTTCAGCTTGCATACTTGTAAATACAATTTTATCTTTAAGTAATACAAGTTTTGTAGATCTACACCTAGAACTAGCTACTGGAGACAGCTCTGCTCCCATGAAAAGTCCTGAAATTAAAGAGCTTGAACTCGGCTTGCTTATTTGTGTGTTGACTCTACAGCTGTCTCACCATACTGCAAAACATTCTTGGTATTGTTTCTTACCCAAAGTATCTTAATAATAATATTTAAGAAGGCTCCTACTGGCATCTATGCAACTGAAACAATATGGATTATCTCTATTTTGGCTCAGCAATTCAACTTTATTCTTCTGTCCTGTGGAAAAAAAGTTCTATTGTTTTTTCTTTGATAACTAGTAAAATGTGCAAAACAGCAAAAGTAATTAATTAACAATTCATGAAAGTAGTTGACTCCAATTAATATGCCATTGACCCAAGTACCACTGTTCAACATTTAAAGACCAGGACCGTAATATTTATTATGAGGTCAGACATATCGATATAGCATTAAAATGAGTCACATTTAGTACACTGCATAGCAATTATGTTAATGCAAAATGTAGCAATGTTACATAGATTTTAAGTGGCAAAAAAGTTACGTGATCCAGAATTTCTTATTTGACAACTATGAAAGAATGGTGAGAAAATTTTTTATGGGCTTTGCTGCACAAATGTTAAAGCACAATGGTCTGCCTACCTGGAGTAATGAGTTTTGTAGGAGGCAGTTTCCTTTTTCTACTCTTCAAATTATTACCACATTTATTTTTACATGAGGTTCGGGGAACTTCATCCTTCTGATCCATTAGACTAGCATGCTATAAGCTGTAGACTTCTAAAAGAGTAATGGGATTCCCCAGGACTTTTTTCTGCTTTGTTTGTTCATAACAAGAATCTTACACTCCTTTCTTTTTTCTTCATGGCCCTTTTCTTGTTCTACATGTATTTAGTGTCTGTTGTTCCATTAAACAGACTTTTTTTTGAGTGTAAGAGGACATGGGAGAAGAGACAAATATATCTGGCCTGTCTGTTTGAAATCAACAAAGCTGTACTGGGACATGGATAGGTTTAGCATTTAGTGTAAGTTCAGCATTTAGGTGTGAGCCCAAAATAGAGATAAAACATGAGTTCACTTAACTGTTACTTAACAATACTAATTTTTTCTTTTGGTAGTTCTATTGCTTTGGACTGTATCAGCGTATTTCAGTTATCCAGCTGAAAAGAAGTCTGTCCCATTTTTATTCTTAGCAAAACTGTGAGGATAGATCCTAATTAAAATATAATCAAAGTAGAATACCACTGAGAAGTTTGGTTTAATTTTAAGTGCTTCTAGGTATGTTAAAATGGTATATGAAAGTGGATGGGCTTGAATTCATTCTATTTTTAACCCCCAAAATATTTTTTAGATTCCAGTTCATAAAAGTAAAGAAATGCAAACCTGAAAGAAGTCAAACGTCCCAATTTCCTGCTTAAAGATCCTGAGAACGTACATGTACAAGGCAATTCACAGATCTCCCTTAATCATGTGATTAATTCTATCACAGTTTGAGGTAAATGGGAGAGATAATTCCTTATTACTCATGAAGAGGCTGAGACCATTGGTAAGATCTTCCTAGATGCCACACTGATTCAGATATTCCGGTACTGTTCTAAATCGTGTTCTGCTGCTAATTCTAAATTCAGTGTTCATATCTCTAGTCTTACCCAGTTAAAGATTTTATTTCTCCTCCCAGGTATTTACGCATCAGTTGCCTGAGGAAATGTGAAAGCTATAGCAAGGAGTAGTTGCAAAATTAGTTATTAAATTTGAAATAAATACGATGTCTAGGAAAACTAAAATTTCTTGGTGATACTAAGTGGCAGTACTTTGTGCCTGCATTTTCTGGAACTAACAAGGAAATGATTGATATTGCTTAGAGTATTGTAGCAGGGACCAGTTTTGTTGCTGATCTAAGGAGGAAGATGCTTTTGACATAGTTTTGTATTCATATTGAATTATTTTGGTACCTCAGCAGCTGAAATTGCTTACACAATTTCATTAACTCCTTTTCAGAATTCATTTTAAGACATTAGCTTATGTTATAGATGTTATTTATTATTATTTAAACTTAGGTTTATATTTTATTCTTTTATTAGCTAATAATCTTATCATTACATGCTCTATATTATTAATTATCTTATTATTACATGTTGTTTCTTGTTATTAAAGGGGAGAGTACACACATAATTTAATGTAAATTTCAAAAAGAGATGTCCTCACTGAATAAGTAAAAATGCTTGAATCGTTCCACATTGGCCTAAATCAGGTCAATCTACAGAACTTGTTGGTCGCTTCAAAGATTATTCCCTTCTCGTCTTCAAAATACTAGCTTGATAAAAATGGAAATGCAATAGGTTGTAAGGTGGTTTTCAACTATATTGATATTCCAAATGCTCCTGCACCTTGCACAAAGGGCGAATAGAATAACCACTACTAAACTATATTGCCTTATTGATGTTAATATTGCAGTTTTTGTTCCACCAACATGATATTGAGATGTCTACATGCATGTGCATACTTACACACAAGAGGAAACGAGTATTTACTGCTCTGCTGAACTCTGCTACAGTGAAATCTATACTTCTGTAGCAAGCAAATTAGGAAAAGTTTTGAGGCAACATCCAATGCCAATTTAAAACAGCTTCCTGTTTAATTTATTTGTCATCCTGCAACAAGTAACTGACCCACTGGGATACATGACTGTAAACAGTGAAAGGGACACTCACATCCTTATGACCAACTACTCTTCTTGTGTCATGCAGGTTCTAAGTATTGATGTTGTTTTAATATGCTTGAGCTATAAAATACTGATACAGATTTCATGAAAAAGCCCTTTTTTTGGTGAAAGAAGAAAAGTTATTATTACGAAACTCAGTGATTTTTGCACGTGAATGAGGCTCTTTAACTTGGCAGGGAATTCATCATGGCTAAACTTTCACTATGTTTATTTTTTATCATAAAATACAGGCCTTTTCCTTTCAGTTTATCAAGTGCATATTATAATTGAAAACAAAAGCTGCATGCTCAACACACAATTCCAGCTCTGTCCAGTTTATTTCACTATGCTAGTAGATGGCACAAAAACCAACCACTGGTATGTTTGCTAGTAATTAAAGAAATCTATTAAGGGGGAAAAAGAACCTATCAGAAGTATAAATCCTGGTATATTACTCCACTTAATTGATTACATAACTTTGTTGTACATATTCCATATAATATTTATGTGGGATTTCTTTGAAATATTTAGGTTAGCAAGCTAAAAAGAGCATGAATTCATACACTTTGCCATAAATATAAAATATTTGACTTGTATTACATACTTATTTTCAAAATAAAATTGTTTTCTTATATTAAAAAGTTCCCAATTCAAATAAAAATATTTTTGTATTCTCTGCTATAAGTAAAGAATGGACAAGAATATGAGAGAATGTCAATAGGTGCAGAGCCTATTGTGTGTACATAAATTTCAGGCCAGCTCCATTACTGTTTTTGTTATACACAGAGATAAGTAGCATAATAGGAATGAGCTAGTTTTGACTTTCATGGCTTTTTGTTGTGTTCTTTTCTTATTTTTTTACTTGGACTTAATGTGATTTTGTAAAGCAAAACAGCCTACTGGAGGAAAAATGGAATTCAGCAGAAACTTTTTCTCAAACATATCTACTGCAATGGAATTTATTACAGATTTTTTTTTTTTTAAGCCCAGGGCAGAATTTTCTACCAAAATAATAGAGGCCTTTAAATATTCAGTTGCCTGTTGACCAGAGTTTTGTGTTTTCCTGCTGTCTATTTAAATATGAGTCTTTAATCTGTGTCAGCCATTTCCCAACTGTGGCAAACTCAACTTCGTAGCTAGTGCTGTGAATGGGAGTAGCTTTTCTTGCTCCTCTGTGGGCTATTTGACTTCTAGTTAGTCCAGCAGACAGATTAAAGAGTTCTGTAGTGAGATAATTCACCTGACGGGTCAGAAACCCAACTCTGAATTTCTGTATAGATACCATTGCTCCCTGTTACCTAGCCAGTGGTGATTCCTATTCCCTGAAGTAGATGCTTCCAACTCCCACATCCAGCTATGTCCAATTTTGAAATATTTTAAAGCTATTATTAATGCATTACTTTCAGAGAGCTGCTGTCCCACACAGTGGGATAGTTCAATCACAGAGAGCTTGCAACAATTGCTCAGGATAAGTAATTGCTTAGTGTTAGATCACACATCTAGTGTATTGTAAAACAGTGACCCAAACTTGCACCTGATTCTATAAATGTTAAAGGATTGTTCTAAATTTATACACCAGACCACTACTGATTGATTTCCATTAACACCTGTGATGGCTATGCTGTTTAGGATTACTTTATGCCACTAGCTCATTGCAAAGCTATGACTGTAAGAGAGAACTTGCTAGGCTGCCTGCTCACTTTGATGCTTTTAAAAATTATGTGGTATCCATAGATTTATGTGATATTCAGATAGTTGCCTTTTGCTATATTTTTGAAGATAATTTTGCCATATTATTGCATTTAGTCCAGCAATAAGCTAACTTCAATTTTTTCCTATTTTGAGAAAAAAATAGGAGTACAAGAATTTTAAATTGTTAGAAGTATTATCTGGCTATTCTAATTAATTTCATGTCTTCCTGGGACAAAACCGTTTTCTTATTTATAGGCTTCAACTGTTTTGCCTCAACTTCTATCAGCATTTTTTTATAGTATACTTTTATATAGCAGATATAATACTCAAGTACAGTTCTCTGCAATGCATTGATCTGAAATAGTACTCTTGATGCTTTGCCAGATTTGTCCCAAGATCAAAGATTGAACTCCCTCTTAACATTAAAATACATTTACAGGTCTGCTTTTTCCAACCTTTGCCACTCTTGCTCAAGGGGGTTAGAAACACAGGTTAAGCCTGATGAAGAACAGTGGTTCTCCAGCTCTCATTCTTCAGAGTTGTAGAGTGGGCAACGAATGTTTACGATTTCTTGTAGCATCTCTTCTGAATTTTATTGCTGTGGAAAATAGTATCATGCCCACTGGAATTTGTGAAGGTCTTTCCTTTGATTTTAGCATACAGCTCAAGTGGTTCCCAGTGAGAGAGCAGGTAAAGTTGTGAAACTACATGTGTGGTAGGAAATATTGCTTGTAGATCCAGAAGAAAAGATTTGAACTGGAGACTGGAAATTTCTGCCCTAAGATCTATCAACTATTTTCTGAACCATGAAGCAGAGAGCTGTTTATGTTTGTTACTACTTTTTAATTCCTGTTGGCAGTGACATGCAGACTATGAAATGTGTTAGGTTTGATTTACATAAATCAGAAGGTTGTCAGCGTCTTCCTTTTAGATGTCTATTTGCCTTAAAATCCAAATGGATGACCTCATTGTAACACAAATAAATAGTGTTAGTAAATGTTATTATAAATTTCTTCTATTACTGAACATACAGATGGAAATGCAAAGTTAAAATTTGTGATATTCTTTCGTACATACACTGTGCTTTGTTACCAGTCTCCCAGATTTTTAATGATTTTGACCTTTTTTCATGATCAAAAAAGTTTTGATTTCTGTATTTCAAAATGCTTAATCACATTCAATGCACATGGTCTTTTAAGTAAAATAAAATTTTCGTATTGATATACCTCATTGTGTCAATACAAATATAAATTTGAGGCCCTCTAGATGTCTGTCTTAATGAAACAGAAAAGAGAGAAAATATTTTACTCTTTTAATTCAGTGGTTATTTCGGTTTTATCAAGGATCAGGAACGGCAGATAAATCATAGGAAACATGAAGGGAAATAAGGAAAATATGGAATTGGAGAAGTTCTGGATCATTTTGTGACAGCAAAGAACATCTGTTCATATTAGTAACATACTAGGATTGTGCAATTGATTAGATGCGTTGTTAGATACTTTTTATTAAGTTGAGTTGTTTTATCACGAGGCTCTAACTCCTCATGAAGGAAAGCTGCTGATCTCAGTGCAGTATAATGGTTTGACATTCTGTTTTACTGTACACGTTTTAAAAAGCAGTGTGCCCTGGCAGCCAGGAGTCAGTCGTGTCCTGGGGTGCAGCAGACACAGCATTGCCAGCAGATCAAAGGATTCGATTGTCCCACTCTGCTCTGCATTAGTGCAGAGTCACCTCAAGTCTCATGTACAGTTTTGGATGCCACAGTATAAGAAGGATACCAAGCTATTAGAAAGCATCCAAAGGAGGGCTGAGAAGATGCTGAAGGGCCTTGAGAGGAAGCAAGACAAGGAGCAGCTGAGGGCACTTGGTCTGTTCAGCCTGGAGAAGACTGAGGGAGACCTCATTGCAGTTACAACTTCCTTGTGAGGGGAAGAGGTGGGGCAGGCACTGGTCTCTTTTCTGTGCTGACTAGTGACATGACCCAAGAGAACAACATGAAGTTGTGTCAGGGGAAGTTTAGGTTGGACACTGGGAAAAGGTTCTTCACCCAGGGGTGGTCAGGTACTGGAACAGGCTCCCTGGGGAAGTGGTCACAGCACCATGCCTGACAGAGTTCAAGAAGCTTGGACAATACTCTCAGGCACATGGTGTGACTCTTGGGGTGTCCTTTGCAGGGTCAGGAACTGGACTTGATGATCCTTGTGGGTCCCTTCCAACTCAGCATATTCCATGATTCTATGATTTATTTCCAGATTTCAGAATAAATAGTTTTCCATAAAGTGCACAATTTTCTTTGAAATCTTAAATTTTGTACAGGTCTAAGATGGTTTGCACTGGTCTGTCAAAGTTATGGTTATCAAAATGACAAAATAATTATTTTTGTTACCACTAGTATGTAACATGCCACAAACTGAATATCTAATTTTCATTACAAAAGCATTGCTGTTTCACGTTTCTGTAATTGGATAGTTGAATGTTGAGCTGCAAGTGGATAGATGTCCATGTTCAGATCTGGTTTTAGTGTTCTCCTCAGTGGATACTATCAGTTATGTGAAATCATCCTGTCACTTTCTAAAGAAACTACTTAGCTCTGGAATTTTTAAAGGAAAACTTTCTTTCTTTTCACCCTTATAAATGTGCCCTTTCCAAATTCTTCTTCTTCTTGCTTTTAAAATAATGAAAGTACTGAAAAGACTATGCTTGTAATTAAAAGTCATTTTTAAATAACCTCAGAAGATTGTTTCTAGAAATCAAAACATCTTTATGGTCCCATTTCTAAGGAAAGAAAGACAAGTGACTGGGATCCTGTACACTTTACTGTAGTCTACATTAATTACCTTCTATTAAAAAATGACAAAGACCTTTTTGAAAGGGAATCTGGCACTCTTTCCATAGAAATGATGGCAGACACCCTACTCTGCTGATTTCTTGACACTTCTAATTACCTGTATTCATTTGAAATCGTTTCCTTTGTAGTGAGTTATTGGCATGATTTTCAGAGAACAAGAGGAAAATGGAAAACATTTTAGCAAGTTAAGAAAAAAAAAATCAACAGTATCATTGTTTGCAGCTTTTGTTGAAACTAGCTACGTGAGTCATTTGAGGGACATGAAGGTAAATGAAAGGTTATACTTTGCCCTGCACGTTGTCGCTGGTATTTGTAATGTCAATAACTGTAGAAGGTTGTCAGGAAACTGGAGAGATAAAGGTCAATAGCAATGACAAATATATCATTGTATGTGTTTGAATATGCAATATCAGCCTAATCTCATAGTGGAGATTTTCACACCCTGGAAATATCAATCAGGTGCTGTATCAGAACTATCCACTGTTTTCCGTGTACCGAGAATTAAATGGGAGATCAGTAGATTTAGGTTTTAGCATGTTTACACTATTTTTTTTCCTGATTGCCTTCTGTATTTAGTACAGAGAAACAAGTTATTATCTCAAAAATATATTTGCCTGAAATAAAATGCTAATAAAGATTTTTTAAAAAGAAAGTGTATTCTAGTTTCCTTAATTTGTTACAGGACATTGAATATTAGTGTCTATATAATATCTGCTAATGCCACAGTTTTCAAAATATTTTTGCAAACAACGTCCTTTTGTAATTATGTGCAAATCCGTTTTATTTTGTATACAAAGACAGGCAACATCATCTCATTTAATGTGCCTCTTGCAGGAATAGACCTTCATTTTTCAGAAGCTCTATTGAGATTTCAGAGCTCAGTTAAAAGCAACTACACTCTACAGTTAAATGAATGTGTAAAGGAATAATCCTTATGAGAGAATTACAACTGAACATATCAAAGCACAAGATTCTTAATTGTTACGATGATGTATCCTGATGTAGGAAAACCTAAATGTGACCTACAGGGGAATACCAAATCACAAGTTGTTACATTATTACGTGACTTTCTGAGATTATGAAAGAACAAAAATCAAGGGATGAAGAGCAAGGAAAGAATTTACATCAGAAGGACACGTGACATTGAAAGTAAAAAGCGCAATTCACTGAGAATCTTGAGGTAGGAAGGTAGGCAAGGGACACAGCTGTATGAGGATGACTTTTGAGAATAGCAGGAAGGAAGTATTGCAGCAGAATGGTGAGACAATTGGAAGAAATACTCAGTAAAGCATTTGAAAAAGTGGCTGTGGGAACCTAAGGGAAAAGTGAGCACACATCATCTACTGCTTAAAGATGTAAAGTCCAATATAGTGAAAAAATGCTGAAAATTCAGTAAAGGCACAAAGATCTTGTTAGAGAAGGATCCAAGCATGAGCCTTCTGAAACATCTCTGAACCTTAACTTTTTTAAAAAATAAACTGAGTATAAAAATATTTACTAACCCTGAATTAACAATTTCACTCTCTCCCTGCATATGAATTCCTTTTACAAGACGCTAGTACTTTGAATATTTGTACTGATAAGGTATCACTTCTGTAGTGTCCCTAAAATTCTGAGACTTTCAACACAAAACTTTAAGAACTTCAGAGTCATTTGCTGTTGAGTGACCTGTAGTTTCAAACTTTATTCTATTTATTGTGGTTTACATGTTTAGTGACTAATTTAAGTGCCATCAGTTACTTCTGACCACATTTTCCCTTTTAGGATTTGGGTTTTAATTTAGTAAAAAATGTGCTTAATTACAGTTTGAAAATGCATCATAAGTCTGTGCTGTTCAGCAAATCACTAAAGAGTATTTTTTGTTGTGTTGTACAACAGTTCAGTGAGTTTGAGGAAGTGCTGTAAGAAGTCCACTGTTAGCTGAAGTGTTTTGCCTGGGTCCTTTTCTAGAAGTCCTTTTGACCTCTAAATACATTTTTTTTCCTCAGAGTAAACATCTTAGCTTAGTTTTCAAGGACATAATAATAACTCCTACTGCATTCATACAAGTGAATTCATCCCTGCCTAATTTTAAATCATCTGTCACCCAGG
>WEIT01031769.1:700971-714603 GCA_013389985.1 Dryoscopus gambensis | reverse complement strand
CCCTGCTCTGCCCTCTCTGCGAAAAAGAACGGCCACACCCTGAAAGCATCAGCAGGGATGTTGGTGACGTGGAGAGGAATGCTGGTGACATTCAGAGAGGTGCTGGTGATGGTGACAGGGGTGCTGGAGACATCGATGGAGAGTTGTCCATCCCCACACACCAACCCTGCACTGGCATCAGACCAGGACAGGTAAATCCCAACAGCCAGGCCCAAGGAACTGGTGCAGAAGCGATGGGCTCGCCCCCAGGGCTGCCCCTGCCCTGGCTGAGCTGCCACAGCCGGGCTCTCTCTTGATTTCAGAACTGCTGTCAAACCTCTCCAGAGGCTTTTACCCTGCCCAGTCCCACCTTTCACTGCCCAACCAATCCCACTCTGCTTAAGCACCAGGAATTACTCCCATCCATCAGCTGGGAAGCAGGCCATAATCCCAAACACACACAAGCAGTCTAAATGCCTTAAAAAAAAAAGAAAAAAGAAAAAATAAAAAAGATAAAAGAAAGATGTGCTGTCTTTCCACCCTGCATCATTTAATCACCTCTTGAGTTATGGCTTAGGCAGCTCGAGGTATTAAACATTAGAGAGAGCAGGTTTGGGAATCAGCAGCTGGAGATAAGCTGCTGCACTCACTCTGAGTGGGGAAACGGTCAGGAAGTGGGGAGCACCCACTGCCCAGCCCAGGGGCTTCTCCCAGCAGGCTGGAAACGTTCCTTGGCCAACCTGAAGAGCTTGGATTAGCTCACTGAGAGCCAACTATGAATCTTACTCCTGATTAGGACCTTTTCCTGCTGCATTCACCGAGCAGGCAGTGCTCCCTCTCCACTCTCTCACAGCAGAGCTCACTGCAGTCCCCTGGAAAGGCGCAGCCAGAGAGATCAAAAAGCCTTAATTGTCAGAAAACGCTGCTGAACCAATGAGCCAAAGGTGGAAAAAGGGAATTTGTTCTCCTGAAAGAGCGACTCTTTCCAGAATTGCTCCATTCATGTGGATTTTGAAAGCTCCTCAGGCTGAGCACCAGCAGCTGCTGCTCCAAGAGCTCTGGGGGAGCTGCTGCCCAACACCAGTAGCTCACACCAACCTTCCCCCTTCCCATCTCCCAGGAAATGCCCCAAGAATGGGGTTCCATGGCTCAGACAGCACTGCTGGGGCGTGAGGATGGGGAAACACTCACACAGGGTCACCGGGGGAGCTCTCAGCTGATGACAGCCCTGGCTGGGAGCTGGAGCTGCCTCCTGCTCCCGGGGCCATTCAGCACTCCCATCCACGAGAGTCCTGGGATTTACAGGCCAGGGACACTGCACAGAGGCACAGCAAGGCCCCGGTACCCTCTGATGGCCACGCAGAGCAGCAGAAGCAGCAACTCTCCCTGTGACTCCTGCCAGTGGCTGCTTTAGCTCCCGGGATTTGCAGCCTTGGAAAATCCCTGGAGAATCACCCTTATGGGAGGACATGGACTGAGTCACCTCCGCTGCCACCCAGCCCTGTGCTAACAGAAGCCCTGAGTGCTTCAAAGCTTCTGGTTGCACCTTTTGGCTTCTGCTTCAGGCAGGCCCAAAGCCACACAGAGCCCTGCTCAGACACGCTGCGCCGGCAGCCTGCCCCAGCTGCACCTTCAGCCTCCCTGCACAGCTGGGACACAGCCCTGGCTCATCCCAGGACCTCTGGCTCTCCAGCTGTACCTGAGAAGGAAAGTGTTGCTGCTCCAACACCCATTTTTCACACAGGGGAGTTGGTCACGGCTCTGCTTTTGAAGTCAGGTTGCCTGAAACCCATCAAATTCCAGCCCGTTTCCGGACTAGGCGCTTCCACCAGGCCGGGCGCTGGGTGAGCAGCGAGCTGGGAGCAGCCCCATGCTCCCACCACCCCCTGCACTGGTGTTTGGGAAGGATGAGCCCCACACCTGACCCGTGACCCCGCAGATGTCCCGGGAGGCGGAGGAGCCATCGATCCCGAGCTGCTGCCGCGCCATCGATCGGGGCAGGAGGAAGGGCACGCTCGGGGTACACTGCCAGTAAGCAGTAAATCCAACAGCTCGGCATTTCCCGGGGGTGGGAACACGGCTCCGTGAGGTGGGGAGATCCTCAAAGCCTTTTTGAGCTGCACACCCTGCTCTCCTTTGCTCGGGAGTCACGGAGCCAGGCTGGGATCCAGGGAGCTCCTTTAAAATTAAATGCAGCAACCTGGGAGCTCCAGGGACAGCTCCCTCCCAGCCACCAGCACATGGGCCGGTGTTGTGATGGTTAGATTATTGATACGTTTTTGATGGGTTTTGCACCAGGATTTGTGTTGTACTAGTCCGGGCTTGTCCCTCACACATGTAGATGTTGTAACCCCTGAAACCAAAAACCTGTACGTGGACCCAGCCCCTTTTCCCAAATAAACTGTACCCTATTGGTGGTGGGTTTTGCCCCCTCCCCTTCCTCCCTGGGGGGTCAAAAGGGGGTCTCCAGGAGGCCCCCGCCCTCTTCGCCTCCAGGATCCGATGCATTAAAGATCTAAGAACGTTATCCCGAGGAGAAGAGCGCCTTCTTTCTTTTACCGAGGTTCTCTTGTCACATGTAGCTCCCGGGGGCGCTGAACTAGTCATAGGACCTCCGCGGACCTTCACTGTGATAGGCCAGCACCCCTCTGTCCCTGCTCACTCCTCCCAGCTGCGGGTGGGGGTCTGGTGACATCTCCATCAGCATCACACTGTCCCCACCAGCATCCCCGAGCTCTCCCGGGCTCTGGCTTTCCACGCAACTTATTCCTCCTCGGTCCCCCTCCTCTGCCCCGGGGACAGACCTGGGGCTGTGCTGACCGCTCCTGCTGTGTGACCCCGGGGGACTCCCTGGGTACTGCAGGCAGCCCTGCCTGGGATCTCCAAAGGGATATACCTTGCTGCTCTCAGAAAAAAAAACATCAGAAAAAAGGGTTGGGAGTTTCCATAGCTACAGCTTTACATGGCTCTGGCTCCGGCTCAGGCTCAGGCCGTGTAATGAGGCACAGGCAGAGTGTTTTTTCCCACTCCAGCCCAGCAAGGCAGCGTGGTGCATGAATAAAGAAGAGGAGAAGAGAGAAGAAGCTCGGAGATCTCGGAAATAACACATAAATATTAAGGATTGGCTCACGCTCCCTGCCTGGGTGCTGGGGCAGGGCAGGAGCTGCACTTGGGGAGGGGAGGGAAGGAGCCCCCCATCCCTCAGTGAGCGAGATGCACCTTCACACTGCCTGACACGGGCAGAGGCCAAAACCGGCTGCATTTCAATTCCCATCCACCTGGTGCTCCCAGGGCCGGACCTCAGGGCCTCGGGGAGCTGCTGCAAGCAGGGAATGGGCAGAGATTTGGGGCTGCTGCCACCGCCCGCGGCAGCGGGGACAGGGGGGCTGCCTGGCTTCCCATCCTTGTCCTTTGCTCGGTGTAATGTCACCCCCTGAGGGCTGGTGTCAGCACTGTCACGCCTGCGTTTGCAAACTGATGGCAGAATCACAGAATTCCGCACTGGTTTGGGTTGGAGGGACCTTAAAGTTCACCTCATTCCATCCCCTCCCATGCTGGGAACACCTTCCACCGTCCCAGGCTGCTCCAAGCCCCGTCCAGCCTCACCTCGGACACTTCCAGGGATCACGAACGAGAGGGAGATGGGCTTCCTCATTGTTTGCAGCCTGGAGTTTTCCTACAGGCAGTGGAATCTCCTTATGTTATCCTGTTTAATAAGGATTTATCATCACCGCATCGGGGAATTAATACAGACTGTCTGAGAGGGTGATTTCAGATCCTCGGCAGCTCACCATGAACCAGTTCCAGTAAATTTGGCCTTTTTTCCTCACCTTAATTTTGTTACAGCTTTTCCTGGGAGATGAGAGAGGGAAAGACTTAACTCAGAGGAAAAAAAAATCAACAAACCAACAACCCCACAACAACAAAATCATAAAGAGAAAAAGCGGAAAAGATAAAGGAACTCACACAGCTCAGCTCATTAGGAGAATAAAGAACCAGGGAAAAACCTTCACAGAAATTGCTCAGCTCAAGCCCGTGTGGGCTGGGAGCTGCCGGGATCAAATGTTGGAGCTATCGACTGTTCTCAGGGACAGCATCTTTCCGAGAGCAGAACACGTGTGAGGGATCTTCTTGCCTCTCGTCAGCACTGGGACGACACCAGCCCTGCCTTTGAAATGACTCCCTGATGCTGGGGAGGCCCTTGAGAGCGAGGCGATGGCTCCTGAGCCTCACCTGCCACCTCCTTGCTGTGCCTGGCAGCCAGAGAAATGCTGCCACGGGCACCGAAATGTGGGGGACTGAGGCAGGCGAGGTGAGAAGGATGGATATGATCAGGAGCTTCTGCTCAGGGCAGGCACTTCCTGAGCAGGCTGCTGCTCCTCCCTTCCTTGCTTGCACGGTGCCTGACTGGCAGCACCTCAAAGGACCAGAAAATTGGAAAGCCAAGCCTCAGACCAGTGCTCTGAACCCATCCTGAGCCTTTCTGAAGCACCCGCAGCAGCCCTGGGAGGCATCAGGGCCCTGAACCCGCCAGGGAGGAGCCCACAGCAATGCCTCCATCCGTCCTGGAAAGCAGGAGGAGGCTCATGTGGCACCTCCAAATCCCAGCTGGATTTCAGCTTTCACTTCGCCTGAACACGTCTGCTGGAATTCCTTGGGAAGCAGGAATGCTCTGCTGGTAAATAACAGAGTTGATGTGCTGGACTGGGAGCCCAGAACCGAATTAGCAAAACCATGCCGATTTTCTGGGCTCAGCTGGGATGAACTGGGAGCCCAGAACAAAATTAGGAAAACCTTCACTGAACCGACGCTGATTTTCTGAGCTCTGCAGGCACCGCCTCCCCCACGGAGGATTCCTTACCATGCTGCCTCAGTGGAAACCAGACAGAGAGCTGGAGTTTGAGTCTTACAAAACCCAGACCTGCAAAAATGTGAGCACTTGCCCTGCCCAGTGCCCTTGGCACAGAAGAGCCCCTCAAAACGTGTGATGGAGCTATTCCTGCAGGAGATGCCCCTTTGGAACGTTCAATAGAGCAGAATTTTCCCCTGGGGATCAGGAATACATTCCCTGCTGTCCCAAACCACAGGTCTGGTTAAAAACCACCCTCCAACCTGGCTGCCACTGCTCCTGGGCTTGATACGGGACAGAATGGAGTGTGGGAGCCCAGGAATGTCTGCTGGGAGCCCAAGGTGCTTCAGTGCTGCTTCTGGTCGGTTTAATTGGGATTATCACGGACTTGCACAAGCCTGTGATATTCGAGGTGATGTTAACAGCCCAATCAAACAAAGCCCTTTTCATTTCAGGTCCTGGCAGACCTGTGTTAATGTTTGAATCTTCTCTTTTCGAGCAGCAGCAGCAGCGTGTGCCTGAGTTCTGCATCCAGGGCCTGGCAACAGTTCTGCCACAGCCCAGCAATCTCCACACTTTATATTTACTACCAATCAAGTCGGACTGTTTTAAAGACCAACCCTTTGCTTGCCAAGCTGAACGTTCAACAATATGTGTAATATTTATAAAGGTACCCGTAAAACAGGTGAGATCAGGGTTGTTTTCCCCAAAATCGGTATCGCTGGTTTGTGTTTTCTGTAACCTGTGTTGTTTTCCTGGAAAGTGCAACATAAACAAAGATGTGATGCCAGAAACACAAAGGAAAGGAGGTGCAACTAAGAAAACTCCACTTTCTGTGGGCTGAATCTGCTCCCACGAGCTTCTGTGAGAATCAGGAATAACTCTTGAGAAAACAGCAAAGCTGAAGTGTTGCAAAGCAGGAAAAAAATCATCTGGAACTCTCCAATATTCACTGTGCTTGTCTTTATCTCGGGGGCTGGGCCTGTCCATGGGATGTCACATCCAGTGCTGGCCACAGGGGCTCCCAGAATCCCAGACTGGGCTTGGAAAGGACCTTAAATCCCACCTCAGTCCCACTCCCTGCCACGGTCAGGGACACCTTCCACCATCCCAGGGTGCTCCAAGCCCCGTCCAACCTGGCCTTGGACACTTCCAGGGATCCAGGGGCAGATACAGCTGCTCTGGGCAACCTAGAGCCCAGCAGGTCTCTGCTGCAAAGAGGAGAGTCCTGAGAGCTCCTGCCCGAGCCCAGCGAGCTCAGTGATGCCCCTGCTGCAGACCCGAGCTGCCCTTGGAATCACAGAAGGGTTTGGGTGGGAAGGGACCTTTAAAGGTCACCAAGTCCAACCCCCAGCCAGGAGCACATTCCCTGCTCTGGGTGCACCTTAACCCTGTCACAGGCACTCAGAAAATGGCTTTGGTGGCAGCTGGATCACAGAGATCACCTGGAGGGCTTTGAGAAACACCTTTCAAGCACTTCAATGCGTTTGGCTGTGGAAGGGGGCCCGGCTCTGCTCTCCTGGCAGCCACAGGCAGTGAGTGGCAGCTTCGTGCCCGGCGCTGTTTGCACAAGGAAAAAGTCACACGGGGAGCCCATGGAACAGCCTGAGTTTGAATTATTACCCCAGTTGCTCCTTTGTGTAACATAACAATAAACCCACTAAATTTTCCTAACAACAAGCGCAAATCAGCGCTCATTATCCTTCCCCTCCCAGCTCCACTCCCACTCCCTCGGCAGAGCTATTTTTCCCCGGATCCCACCGCTAATCTTTGCAGGGCTTAGCTTCCCAGCAGGCAACACCAATCAGACCGAGACACCTCCTTTCCCTTCCCCAGGAGCGCCTGCATCCCTGCAAATCCCTGCTTGCACTTGGGGAGAAGGTGGGGAGGGATCCCCAGCAGCGAGGCCCTGCATCTCCTCAGCCGCCCTCCCGCAGCTGGGACACCTCCAAGCTGAGCCTCCTCGCTGTATTTCCTCCCCAGGAAACAGCTTGGATGGCCGCAAAATGCCTCCTGCTTCCCTCTGTAATTCCATTTTCCTTTGTAACCCCTGCTCGCTGCGTTAAGTGACGAGCGGCATCGCGCCCGCCGCTGCTCTGTGCACGCCAGGGTGGGAAAGCGGGAGGCAGGAGGAGCATCGCTGCCTGCAGGGATGATGCAGGAGCTCAGGGAGCCTCCCTGCACACGCCGGGAAGGCAGGCAGCAGGTGAAGGAGAGAGTTAATGGTTTGCCAAAGCTCAGGCGGGAAGATCCATGATGGATCTGAACCCGAATGCACGCCGAGAGCGCGGGGGAATCCAGATGCAAATCGCACGGCAGAGCCCGAGCAGCACCCTCTGCCTAAATCGGGAAGCAGACGCGGGTTCCCAGAGAGGAGCTCTGTGCCGGGATTGCACCGTCCCTGCCGGTCACCTCGGAAAATACCACCAATTCCCCGGGAGAGAAACCCAAACGCCCCAGAGGAGCGAAGGTGGAATATTTGGAACAGAAATGAGCAAAGCTGTCTCTAGGTAAGTTATTTTTCTCGCAGGCAGCCGTGCCTGTGAGCGATGCTTTAGCAGAGCTGTGATTTTTGCAGCCGCTCCCGGGGACGCGTCTGGCGCTTCCCTGTGAAATCCCCCTCGCTCCCAGCACACTCCCGCAGCATCACAGCGAACTCCAGCCTCCATGGAGCCTCTGTGTCATCTTCTACAACAAAGTCCACGGCGTCTCCGTGCTCTGATCGGCGCCACTCTGTGAATCTTTGAACCTCGGGGCGTTTTGATCCCGTTCGGCTGAAGCGCCCCGAGCTGCGCAGAGGTTGGGGAGACGAGGAATCCATCACAAGGCTGAGGTGATCCCCAGAGGGTTTCAAAGCAGCCACATCACCCAGCAATCTGGGGATTTCTCTCCCCCTGGCAGCATTTATACTTTTCTGGCATTTAAACTGATGTATTCCCCCCTTTAATCCCAAACAGTCCGTGAGTAAAGAGAGGAGCTGGCTCTGCCTGGTGCCAGCTCCGTGGGGACAAGGCCGTGCTGCAAGAGGCCACCCGTGTCCGTCGTGGTCCAGCCCTTTCAGGCAGCCCAGGAACAAGGGGCAGCTCAGCACAGGGGAAAATGAAACCACTCAGGACTTTTCCTCCTGGTTTTCTGAGTCCCTTCCAGCAGAAGGGAAGGAAATCCCAGCTGTGTGGCCTGCTCACCACTCGCAACTCCCCCAAAGTAATGAGCTTATGAGCTTCCGCGGCTCAGAGCCCGTGATGAACTCGTACCTAGAGCAAAGCCACGGCTCAAAGCCAGACCTAAAGCTGGTGGGGCACAGGGCTCCATCCCCCGCTGAGCAAGATCATCTCCTTTATCCCCTCGCCAGGAGAGGCCAACCAGCTCAGCCTTGGAAGAGCCTAAGCTGGACTTCAGCAGCAATTCAAAGGAAAAAACCCATTTTTTCACCGAAGCCCTTTTTCCAGGCCGTTCCCGGTGGTTGTCTCACCACCTAAGGTTTTTGTGATTGTTATCTCGGAAAGGGAGGACGGAGAGGACGGGGCTGTGGAGCGGGAGGGCAGGGCTGGAGCAGAAGGGGAAAGGCAGGGATGGGCAGCGGGCTGGGTGCGTGGGGTCTGAGCAGCTCCAAAGGGCTCCCGCCAGCTGTGCCCCAGCACCGAGACCCTGCGGCGCTGGCACAGCCTCACGGCAGCACCAGGTGAGGCAGAGCAGAGCTGGAGCCAGCGGGACAGGACGGTCCTGCCACAGGCAGAGCCCTCTGCTTGGTTCCAGAGCACCTCTGGAACTCGCTCGCCCCCACTCCCCGCTCAGAGCAAACCACTGGCGGAACAGGAAGATGCGTGAGCCCACGACACCATTTCCTCTCCGAGGGGCAGGAAATTATCAGTGAGCATTAATTGCGCCTGCCCCGGGGCCGAGGAGAGCAGCCAGCAGCGCCAGGAGCAGGTGCAGATGTGCGAGGGACAGCAGGGCCACGGCTCGTCCCTTCCTCCCGAGCAGCATCCCTGGCACCTGGGCGAGGGCAGGATGGCACTCGGCTCCTGCCAGGAGCTCACCTGCCCTCCTCTTCCTTTTTTTTCTTAATAGAAGCCTCGTTCTCTGCTCTGGGACGTGCTGAACAGAGGCGTGGGCTCCGCGTGGCTCCTGCTGGGGCCTCGCTGTGCCCTCGGCGCGTGGCAGCCCCCGCCAGCCCCCTCTCCCTGCCGAGCCGCCCGCCCTCGGCTCAGGTGCTCAGAGGCGGCTGCTTTATCCATGGCTAATGACATTTATTTTCTCCTCACTGCCTCGGGGAGGGCTCTTTCTCTCGCCCTCCCTGCTGATGTGAATCCTGCTGCCCTATTATGCTGATCTGAGACCTTTTTTTTGTTGCTGAACTGCTGGTGAGCTCCCCTGCACCCCCCGTCTGCTGTGCCCCCCAGCCTGCTCTTCCTTCAGCCACTTCCCAGGTTTGATCCCACCAGCACTGAAGCAAAGAGCAACCCCCCTCACATTTTCGGGTTGGATCAGGTCCCTCACCTGGCGGGGATGGGCTGAGACTTTGGGGTTTTTGGTAACTTCCCTCTGAAACGCCCTTCAGAAAAGGCAATTACCAGAGCGCCATTAAAGCTTTCACCATCGCGCGGCCAGAGAAGTCGCTGGGAGCCTTCTGAAATAACCTTTAAACAATAGATCCTGTCTTGTTTACTGAATGTTTCTGAACTCAACAGTAATGCATCCAGATGTCACCCCTGCCTACCGTGGGCCTAACTATTTCTGGAAACACACCAAAGGCAAATCGCTTGGATAATGTCAGATATTGTTGCAAAAAGAATATGACAAGTTTCCATCTCCTAGGTAAAAGCTGTGGAGCAGGGAGTTATTTCCCAGGGCAGCAGAGCCGCGTGTACCTTCAACTCAGCCCCGTGTAGGAGCTGCAGCCCTCCCTCCTTCAGCTGCTGGACAGGTGGACAATGGCACGTGTTTTCCAGTTTCCAGCTCGGGGAAAACAGCAGCGTTGCTGTCCAAAGAAGCTCAGCACACTCACAGCGTCCACGCTGCGGGGTCTGTGGCTGCAGGTGGCTTTTGTCCCGCAGGAGGGAGGTGGGGGAGAAGCACTGGAGATGGTGAGCAGGGGCTGAGCTGCCCTGGTGATGCCTCGGCTCATCTTGTGTGAGTGGAGTCGAACGTCAGCTCTGAGCCATCACAGGTGATTGTTCAACGGGAGAAAACAAGCGGGAGAAAACTCTGTCTGAGGCGAGAGGGGAACAGAACTCGCCAGCCCCTGGCTCGTGTCCTGTCTCCCCTGCTTGTCCTCCCTCATGGACCCAGTGCCGTCCCTGCTGACCCTCAGCTCCAGAGAGAAATCAGCACTCTTGGACACGTAGGATGGGGTAAAACCATCATTGCTGTGATTCTGGCCTAAATCAAGTCCTGTCCCCTCTCAGTGCTGCCTCTGCCACCGTCAGAACCACATCACCACATCTCCCTGGAGCCTGGTCCTCCTGCTGCTGCCCTGAGCTGCTGTTAACGGGTCCTGGCTGTTGTTAACCTTTCCAGGGACAAAGAGGTCCAGGGATATTTCAAAATGTTATTCTGACCTTTAATTTTGTTCCCCAACCTTTCCAGCTGCCCTCTGCCCAGGGCTGCTCTCACAGGTTCCTGAGGTCCCCGTCCTGCCTGGGCTGGTCCTGGCTGTGAGCTGAATGTGACTGAAAGGTCTGGAGAGGGTCAGAGTCCATCACCCAACCTGTCATCCCTCTGCCCCTCTGCACTGCTGGGATAAAGGCCCTTTGCTCAGGCAAAGGGGGAGCCAATCCCACCAGAAGAGATCACAAGGAGAGAAGGAGATAACACACAAAGACCTGGGAGAAAACGCGGATTAGGCGGGGAATGAGCTGCAAGTTCAGCCCCAACAGCTGCCACCTCTGCTCCCTCCCTCCCCTGCACCTCTTCAATGTCACAAGCTGCATCGCCAGCCGTGGCTGCGGGAGCCCTGCCAGCATGCAGCACCTCTTCCCTGGCCATGTCCTTATCCATATCCATGACAACACGACAGACAGGTACCAGAACAGGCCGAGTGAGAAGGGACCCAGCCATCCCTGCCTCTCACACCGGCGCTGCGCAGCCAGAGGGGAAGGGCTGAGTCAGGCAAGTCCCCTGGAGCTCGGCCAGCTGCAAAACCCCTCCTTGCCCCACGTGCTGGGCGCTGAGGACACATCCTGACATCCCAAAGGTCAGCGGCACGGACCCTTCCAGGCTGCACGAAGCTCTCTGGGCTGCACGCGAATGCCCGAGGGAATTGAGCACCTTTAACTCTTTGAATGTGGCACCCAGCAAAACTTTTAAAGGTCCTAAAGGGGTGCTCTGGAGTGGCTGTAGGGTCAGGGCTGTTCTTCAGCTTCAGAGTGGGACACCTTTAGAAATAAACCACGGGCCAATAAACCACGGGCAGCGACTCCGTCCCTTACCCACTGCTGAACACGTTCTCCTCAGAGAGCAAAGCCCCTGAGACCAAACCTTCAGGCTTGACTCTTGTGCCACCTCCACGAGGGTTTAGGGACTGCCACAGATCCAGAAAGGATCAGGAGATGTGACAGCCAGACCCACCTGCCAGGCTCTGCTGGAAAGCAGCGGTGGGCACAGCGAGGGCACAGCCAGGAGCCCCAGCGCTGGTGCTGTTCTGCCGCTCGCTGTGCCCAGGTGGGCACAGGTATTTCAGAGCTGCCCGTGTTTGTAATCTGTGCCCGCTGGGCAACAAACCAGAAAGGAACAAATGCTGCTTCCTTCCTCCCCCTCAAATCCCCCCATCCTTTCTGAACAAGAAGCAATGTATGGCGGGGCGATAAATCAACATCAGTGGCTTTGGAGGGGATTTTGTTGAAGTTCTTTATCTCTCCTGAGCACCAGCACCATTCCTTAAGAGGTCCTGTCATCGTTCTGCACAGAAATCCTGACACGCAGAGGAAGGAGGTTACACTTCTAATTACAGCTGCACTGTCTTCAAGGTGTTTAAAATCTCTTTTCACCAACTGACAGCCCCTAATGCACCTTTCTGCTCGTTTCAGGCAAGAAGAAAACCAACCACAGAGGCTGCAGACAACCTCCAGTTACTCACAAACCATTGCAGCGGGGCAGGAGCCTCAGCACAGGTGCGGGATAGTTCAGGCACTCACTTCATGCACGATTCATGTCAGCTACTTTCCCTCACAGCGCTGTAATTTAGATGCTTCCTCAGCGAAGACGAGATGTGATGACTAAAAAACCCATCCTACCGGGTACTTTTGCTCAAATGAAGCCACCCAGGAGCACCATCTGCACTCCAAAAATCGGGCTAACCCGCTGGTTCCCTAAAATGACAGCCATGCATCATGACAGACTGAAGTGCAGAGTTTTCCCATCTAGGTTTTATGCTGATTCCGCTGCTCCTTTCAGGCTGGAAGACAATCTGTTGAACCTCAAAGTGCTGTCTTCCCTTACCTTTAATTAATTCTGCCAGAAAACTGTCTACCTTAATGAGTGCGAGCACACCCCCACTACCTCCCAAGTTTGGTGATCTGTTATGTCAAATATAAATAATCCTGTCTGAAAGCGGTCGATATGGGGAAATGAAAAGCCATCTTCCCTTGGGGGATTTCTCTCTCCCTCCCACAGCCCCCCCCGAGCCCTCAGGCTACCTTTAATGTGCTGAACAGCATCCATGTGGCTCTGAGAGCACAGACCTTGATGGCTGCAGGATTCAGAGTGACAAAAACAACCCACAGGTGACTGTGCCATCACCTTGCTCGCATTCCGCTCTGGATCCCTCTCCGTCACCACTGCTGTGCTGAGCGTGAGCTAATGGGGGGGTTTGCTGCCTAACCCAGCACTGGGGTGGTCCTACAAACTCACTGGGATGAACTGGGGGATTCTGATGTCCTTTGGGGCCAGCACGTGAGATGGGAACAAAACGAATCACACGGCTCCAGGTGAGATGCCCAGACAATGACGAGAGGCCGGTTCCAGTCCCACACCGAGTGTGCAAAGGGGACCGAGGTGTCCCTGGGGCAGAGAAGGACACGACCTGCACACCCAGGAAAGGCATGGGATGGGGGCAGCTTTCCCACTCCATCCCTGAGAGGTGATTTCACGACATCTCTCACAGGCTTTGGAGCTGAAGGTGATGTAGGATGGGGGCAAGCCAAGCCCGGAGCCCCCCAGCATTTCCCGGGCAGGTCTGAGGCGGCGGGACTTGCCCGGTCCCTCTGGCCAGGCAGTGGGGGAGCAGATGCTGTGCAGTCCTCCATGTCCCTCCTCACCCTGTCTTCCCCTCCAAATCCCATCCCAGCCCCACTCCCGGCAGCCGGGGCTACCCTCTGCCCGCTGCCCTCCTCGCAGGCACCCCCGGGGATGCGGGATTCGCTGCCGGTTCCCCCGGAGCAGCGAGCCCGGGCAGTTTCGGATGCGCCGGGAAGCGGGCGGCGGGGGCGGGAGCGAAGCAAACAGGGAAAAAACACCGCGAGAGACCCCAGCGCTGGGAAAGACGGGGAGAAGGGGCCCGGCAGAGCCCGGGGGGGTCCCGCAGAGCCCCCGCGCCGGTGCCTCCCCCCGCTCCGCTTACCTTCAAACGGGGGAATGGGGCCGGCTCGCTCAGGTGAGGACCGCGTCTCCCGAAGTCTCCCGCTCGGAGAGCATCAACAGCGAAATGAACGGTTTAAAAAAAAAAATATTAAAAATGAAATAACGCTCAAAAAATTAAAAATAAGCGGCAGGAACGAGGCTGAGGAGGCGGGCGGCAGCGGCGGGCGCGGAGCAGGCAGCCGGCAGCAGCCACCCCTGTCGGCACATGGCCGGGCCGGCGGCTC
>WEIT01031769.1:601272-695752 GCA_013389985.1 Dryoscopus gambensis | reverse complement strand
ATGATGGATGGGTGATGGATGGATGGATGGATGGATGATGGATGGGTGATGGATGGGTGATGGATGGATGGATGGATGGATGGATGATGGATGGGCGATGGATGGATGGACGGATGGATGGATGGATGGATGGATAGATGGATGGATGCTCATCCCATGGTGGAAGGCACCTGGAAGGCCAGGAGTGAGCTGACACAGCCATGGGCCGGGAACATCACCCACAGGTGAGCGTGGAGGGTGGGAAAAGGAAGGCACGGTGGATACTGGGAGCTTGGGGCTGCACCCTCTGGGCAAAGAGTCATCTTCACAGGGGGACTGGAGCAAGCTTCCCATGCCTCTCCTGCGGAGCGAGGCTGGAGCAGAGTTGATCCTGCCTGGAGCATCTTTTGCGGGGACACGTGAATCTGTGTTCCAACGCGGGGAGATGGTTATTGCAAAGCCACTTTATTTCTGGTGTTGTTATTGGCAGGGGAGTGGGAGTGCAATACAATTTTAGCCACCCTGATGTCTCTGTGTCCCTTACATCCCACCTCCATTCCAGAGCAGCTTTTTCCTCGCATTACACGATTCCTCCGACTGTACAAAAGGGACTTTTTGCACCTGAAATGGCACAAAACGAGCTGGTCCTGCAGAGCAGGGCTGGCTGTGGGCGGTCCTGGGAGAGCTGATGGCTGTGGGTCCCCTCCACCATCACCAGCCCTGGTCCCCACCAGCTGCAGGAAGCAGGATTGCTCTGCACATGGCAGGAACAGGAGAGGACCAAGCTCTGGGTGAGGCTGAGCCAGGATGAACTTGCACACGGAGAAGGACGCCCGTCACACCAGGAGCTGCAGGAGCAGGGCAGGAACTGCCCAGCCAGCAGCACCTGTTCTGCTTAAAAACATTTCAAAACATCCCATTGAAGATCAGGGTGAGTCTCCAGAGCTCCCGAGTCAGAGACCACCCCTCGGATAAACTGCACTTCCCAAAGCTCACACAAACCTCTCCCACCTCCCACTGGCACTGTCCCCTGGATCGCACAACGCTCCATAAACACACCCAGAGAACGCTTTTGTCTCTTCCTGTCCTTTTCAGATATTTTGGGTATTTGTGGCAATCTCTCCTGTTTATATAACAAAGCCACAGCCCAGTGTTTGTGACACCATATCCATGGAAACCCTAATATAGCATGCACAGGCGAGGAGATCTCATTAGGTGCCTCAGCTGCGGCAGCGCTGGGGAGGGAATTTCTCTGGGATGCTCTGCTGGGAAGGGGCCTGGCTGCCCACCCAGCCTGGAGCACCTGGCAGGGCAGCGCCGCCTCTCAAAGAGCAAACAGTGCTTTCCTTTGGCTAATTTTGGCCTTTCTCCTGCCGTCCCATCACTGTGGCACAGCCCAGCCACCCACCTCTGGCTCTGCAGAAGATCCGGGGGGGACATGGCTGGAGCAGGAGGAGAGGCAGAAGTGCTGGAGCTTCTCAGTCAGGGCAGCCTGGTCCTCACCTTCAGTGCCAGAGCAGGAGCAGTGAGCCCGAGCTGTGACGAGCAGCTCAGGCCCAGCTCCGTCTCAGATTTGGCTCAGTGGGGAGATCTGACTGCACAGCTGGGGCTGGTTCCCCTTCAGATGCAACCCTAGTGGAGTATGAGACAAAAGCTTCCTTCCACAGTGTAAGATAAAGAAAATCTGGCCCTGAGGAAGGCAAAACAGTTCGGGAGAAAGCAAGGAGCTGGCACAAGCAGAGGCTTGGCTGGGGGGTGTTACAGCATTTGGGCTGTGAGGCACAAACTCAGTGCAAGGGGGAAGGAACAGCTCTTCCCACCCATCCCCGCTGGGTCACTGTCACCTGCACGTGTCCTGCCCTGGCTGGCACGTGGCACATCTGTGAGTTAGAACAGCCCGGGCTGCTGTCGCACGAGGAGGTTCCCAGCAAAACTGCGCAGCTCGCTGCGGCCCGGTGACACAGGGACACTAAAGCCACTCCAGAGAGGGCAGACACTCACCCGGGCCTCTGCTGGGCAACTGGGACTCAGACTGGCAGCCCCAGTGCCCTCGTGGTGCGCAGCAAAACCAGAGAGCAGCCGGCAGGTCCCCTCTGATTTGTTCTGGGAACAGGACTGGGCCAAGCGATCCCGTGGGAAGGATGATAAACAAACCCTCCTGCCTCGGGCTGTGATGGAAGAGCTCCTGTGGCTCATGGGGCCGGTCCACGGCTCTGATTTGTAGGGTTAGGGGTGGATCTGGCCAGAGGGATCGCACACATTGATCAGGGCAGGGGTCCCTGTGACCCTGCAGGGTCACCCACCCACGTGAGCGTCCCCGCTGGGTGCCGGCCCCCCTTTCCCCCATCTCCAGCCTGAGTCAGACACTGCCAGACCTCATCAGCGCCGAGGCAAATTCGATCCTGGTGCTGGATAGGATGAGCCGAGCCCCCGGGGCACGGAGAGCTGCACCGGCCGCGGCAGCAGACAGAAAGCTTCCCTCCCTTCCCCTCCCCTCCCTGCCCTGGCCCAAATTGAATTTCCATTTCTGTTAGCGAGGCAGTGGCTTATCGCTCGGAGGGGTGCTGCCTGCCTCAGCCCCTAATTTGGCGCATCAATTGTGTTCAGGCCGCGTACCTGTAAGTCGGCTTTTGTCGCAGGCGGGCAGGCGATGGAGGAGCTGCTCCCCGGCTCCGTGCCACCCCTGCCGGGCACTGCTGCCGCCAGGGCTCTGGGAGCCGGCGCTTCTGCCCAGCTTTGCACCCAGGGTCATGAATGGCAGCGAAAGGCCGCGGCCCTTTGTGGCCAGGAGGGTTTGGATGCGCGGCTCTGCAGGGATGGGGCCAGCAACACCCGGCGGGGCTGTAGTGCTGCTGCCGGGGCGTTCAGCATCCGGCCCAAATCAGCCCTGCTCTGGGGCTCACAGCCCGCTCCGGGTGTTCCATGGGCGTCTTTTCTGCTCGGGGAGAGGGACACGGGGTGTGCGGGGACACCCGAGTCCCACCTCCAGCACAGGCTGCTCGGTGCTGGCACCGGCCGGCGTTCCCTTCCCCCAGGGCTCCCACACGGGCGCAGAGGGGCTGCTCTGCCTTCGAGGAAAGGGGCAGCACCCACCGCTCCCATCCCATGGCTGCTCCCGAATGGTCCGAGTTTCCGAGTCAGGAAACTCTGGCGTTTCTACATCTCCTTGAAGTCTTAAAATAAACACCCCGAGCAATGAGTGGAAAGCTGGATCCTCGCTCCTTGCCTGGATTTATGAGCCACGACTCGGCAGAAACTGAAAGGAGGGGGGAGAGAGAGAGATGTACATAATTTTTTTCCTCTCTTCAAATAAATTCTCACCGCTTATCTGCAAAGTTCAGCTGTTTTCAAGCTGACCTGCCCGTGTTCTGCTGTTCCACTGCAAATTCCTCCTGTACAGGAGAGCTCGGGAGCTCCACTTGCACACGCCAGCAACCTGGGGTTCCATCTCTGACAGAATTCGTTAGCTGAGGACCCCCTCCTGCCCCCGGGTGAGGATCACTTTGCCTCTCTGCCGTGCTTGGCAGCTCAGCTTCTTCTCTTTACAATGAGGAAACCAAGCCAAGAGAGGAGGACAAGTGGGTGAATCTGCTTGGAGGAGATCAGGGATGGGGAAGGACAAAAATCTGTTCTGTGGGGCTTTTGTAAGGCAGCCAGGCTTCTGTAATGCTCGAGCACCAGGGCTGGGGGATGAGGGACGTCCATCTGATGCCTTCAGTGAGTCCAGGAACGAGCCCAGGAGCCTCAGGAACAGGGGGAAACGCTGCATCCTCCTTGGGGAAGGGGAACAGAGGCGTGGATGGGGTGAGGTGCAGGTCCAGCTCCTCGGGCAGAGCCCAGGAGCAGCTCCAGTGAACACAACCCCAGAGGTGCCATGGTGGGAGCACTCCCAGGCAGCTCCAGTGACCTCCTGCTACCATCCAGTGCTTTCAAGGCTTTTAAGGCTGACACCAGCAGTGGGAGGGCTGGTGTGGGACTGGGCTGTGCGCTGGAGTCACTGGGGCAGGGGTGGGGCTGAGGGATGCTCATCCGGGAGAGCTCAGAGCTCCATCCCTCCCTCTGCCCTGGCCTTTTGCCTGGCGGGGCTGAATGAGAGAGCAAACCCCGCGAGCAGCAGGTCACCCGGCAAGGAGAGGCGGCCGGGATCAATTGACGCATTCCTGAGTAATGGATGTGTCTTAGGACGGTAAAACCTCATCGGGTTTAACGTCGAGATGCACACATTGATGATTCATTAGAACGCCGAGCCGAATCCATTTCCTCTCATTACACAAGGCTGGGGGAGGCGGATCTGCCCCCGTGACATTGCTGCAAGGACCAGCAGTGAAACCCAAGCCTCGGAGGGGACTCCTCACGGGGGGAGATCCGAGAGCACGGCCCGGCACGTGAGGTGGTATTAATAAAACAAAGCCACTGAGCCGGAGACCAGAGCCAGGCAGGGTGTGTGTGCATCAGAGAGCTCCAGGCAGTTCGTTATAATTCCAATTAACGTGGGAAAGTTAATAACCAAAAGAGAATCCATCAGACTTTAAACAAACGGGAAGGGGGAGGGGGAGAGACTAAAGGTGTCTCTAAACCCGAGCCAAAGTCCCGGCTGCTACAAAAGCAAAGAAACAAGAAATGTTTAACACATCCATTGGTCCAGGCAGGTGGGAGCCTAAATGGATGCAAAGTGGGGTGGGAGAGGAGTTGGGTTCTGCTGGGTTTGAAAGGGCCAGAATTAAATCCCACAAAGGCCAAAAAGGAGAGGGGAGCGGAGAGGAGACTTCTCTTCTCTTGCCGTTTGGGGGAAATCAGCATTTCCTCTGGCACTGAGCTTTGCAGGGAAAATATTTCATACCCTGTCAATGTTATTGAATGCCTCGGAGCTCAGACAAGGCTCGGGGTTCTTTGTTCTCACTCTCTGGCCACCTTTGAGGTGATCCCAGGCTGGGTTACAGGGACAGCCAGGCCAAAGGCACCACGAGCAGGGCAGAGCGTGCCCACGAGGGCTCAGCCAGAGCAGCCGGTGAGCAAACAGCCACTAAGGAAGATTTAAGAGCGAATCACATCAGCCCAGTCAAATCCAATTGCTATTGATAATGTCCATGTGCAATTAGAGCCAATTAAGGGGAGACAGCACATGACAAGTGTTTGGCCAGGAGCTGACGGGGGTCAATACACCAGCCCAATTTCCCAACAACTAAATGCAATTAAAGAGTATCACTTACCCGGCTTGCCCAGGAGGGCCAGCACATAAATGGGCACGGCCAGGCGCCGGGTGCCGTCCCGGCAGGATGCAGGACTCCAGCAGCAAGCCCTGCTCCTGCCCCAGCCTCAAGATGCGGGAGGTGGCATCCATGTACCTCACCATGGTGGCGGCGTTCCTGGTCATCCTGGTGGTGGCTCTGCAGGGCTCGGCGCCCCGCGAGAGCGATTTCCCCTACAAGGTGCCCCTGGATCCCCAGGGGCTGCTGGAGCTCGCCTGGAATGTCAGCTATCCTGAGCGGGTCGTGCATTTCCAGCTCCTCATCAGGGAGCTGCAGTTCGGGCTCCTCTTCGGGATGTCGGACAGGGGCGAGTTTGAGAACGCGGACCTGGCCGTGCTCTGGAGCGATGGGCGCAACTCCTACTTCGGGGTGAGTCACCTGTGTGCTTGCGTGGAGGCTTTGGGGGTTCCCTCCCTGCAGGTGGATCTGGCTCGTGGTTTGGTAGAGCGGGGTACAGGGCACGGCACACGCTGGGCCAGCCCCACCGCTCTGCGTCCGGAAGGTCTTGGGTGTTTCCACCCCACAGATCAGGAGGTTTGGCATAGGGATTAAGCCAAACGAGAAAAGAACAAACACAGCAGCACATCAGCAAGGCTGAGGGACCCAGGAGCCGGATCTCTCTGCTGTGTTTAGCTGCAAAGACACACGCAGAGGATGCACCAACACCCTGCTTCGCTCGTGTGCTGCTGTCAGTCACATTAAAAATTAACCACAGCTCCCATTAATGGCTCCGAGACAGGGCAGAAGTCACCAGGCAGAGGCTGCTCCCGCCAGCAGGAAGAACCCGGCTGAGAGCTGCATCCACAGGGATCAGTGGGATAACAGGGCAGCCTGGGGTGCTGTCAGGAATTAAAGGTGCAAATGTGTTTGGGTGAGATGTGAACGGGAGTGAGGGGAAGACTCATTTCCAGTTGTGCTGCTCGCTGTTGCTGCTGCAAACTCCATCCTTCCTGCCCCTGTCTGTTGCTTGGGTTCCAGTTTGGGTGGTTTTCCCACCCCTGGGCTCTCCAGCCCTATCCCCAGCCCACCACGCTGGGCTGATTGCGATTGCGCATGGCTGAAGAAAGCAATTCCCGTTTTTCCCCGTGTGAGGCTTTCCAGTAAGTTAAATTTTACCTCTCTGCTTACTTCAAATTAACCATAAAACACATCCTTTCGCAATCAGCCGCAGTGTGATCCGCAGTGTAATGAAAGCATCAAAAGAAGGGTTTATTATCTGCGCTGTTTTCCTGCTAATTACCAGCCTTTCAGGGTCTGTGGTGGCCCGAGTGCTCCAGGATTTCACAGCTTCCTGTTAAGAAAACATAAAGGATCATTTCTAATCTGCCTCCGTGTGCTCGCCCAAAGACAAACAGCACTGAATGAAACACCCGGCAGCGCTCGGGTTTTCTCTTTCACTTGGTGCTGAGCAGCATCCTGCAAGGAGATCGCAATAAATCTCTCCAGCCCTGGTTCTCTCCTTCCCGGCAGCTTTTCTTCTGGATGAGCGTGTCGGCTGTTAAAGAGATCCCAATTTGCTCAGCCCCCCCTGCACGATGAGATTAACTTGCGCTCCATATTCCTACAAAAACAAATGTCATGCGAGCTCCGTGGAGCTGATTTCCCTCTCCCCCTCTAAGGACAACATGTTCTGGAAATATGACTCTATAGCTGTGGCTGAAATGATGCCAAGTTGCTTAATCCTTTATCTCCTGGTTTTTCCTCCCAAGATAAGAGAAGCAGTGCCACTGGTGTGCGTACAGCCAGCCACTTCCTGGGTGCCTTTTCTGAGTAAACAAGAGAGACCCACAGGAGAAACCAAAGATCAAAGAAACAACCCTGCTCAAATCCAGATTATCGCAGGATTTTATGCTCCAAACCTTGGAACCCTGAGGCACGGGAATAACCTACGGCTTTGCTTCTTGGGGTGGCTTTGCCACCGCCCTCTACAAGGAGCGGTGCTGGGCAGCCAGAACAATCTGATCCCAAGAAATTTAGGATTTTGCAGAGGTGCAGCAATTTCTAGGGCTAACAGTACATCCCAGCAAGGGTCTGATCTTAGACTGAGGGAGGCTGGTTTGTGCCAAGGGTTTTGGAGAGCCCATCACCCCGTTCCACAGGGGACCCCCCAAGACAAACACACCCCAAACGCAGCACAGACCAATGCAAGACCTTCATGTGCCCCTGGGCGCTTTCCTCCATCCCTTCCCAGCCTTTCCCCACTCCCATCTCACCTTGTAAAGGTCTTTCTGCAGACTCTAAGTGCTGGGTCAGGTGTTTCACAGGTCTGCCTGAGCACCAGGGATCCCGTGGCAGAGGCCATTCCGGCATGGATCTGCCCAGGGGATGCATGGAGCAACCAAAGCACAGGCTCCCTCCAGCTCTGGGACGCTGAGGGTGGCCAGACCTCAGGACCTGTGGTACCTCTGGAGGTACCTGCTGGCTGAGCAGGGCGCTCTCTCTCTCGCAGGATGCCTGGAGCGACGCCAAGGGGCAGCTCCACATGGATTCCCAGCAGGACTACCAGCTCCTCGGGGCTCGCAGGGCTCCTGAGGGGCTCTACCTCCTCTTCAGAAGAGCCTTCAGCACCTGTGACCCCAAGGACTACCTGATAGAGGTATGGCATCGCCCTCACCCCACTGTGGCACTTCCCAGCCCCATCCCAGCCCCAGGGCACAGCTCCAGCCCCATCCTGCAGGGTCGTGCCCGGCTGCGGGCACAGCATCAGGTGTTGGTGCTGTGTGAGGCACAGAGGAAGTGAGCTGCAGATGTCAGCCCCGGGCCGTGAGTAATGTTTGGCACCATCTATTCACAACCCCTCCGAAAGCTCTCTGAAGTGTAGCTTTTAGCTCGTTTGCATCACTGAACACGCGTTGGGTCTATATAAATCCCTCCTGCATCACTCTGCGCGGCAGTCTGGAGCCAACTGTTGGGAGTGTTACGAAGAGGGGTTGGTGTATCAACAGGAGGCAGAGAGGAGGGTTGTGACAGGAGCTGGGACAAGGGGACAGCAAAGAGACGCGCTGCTCCGTGCTCCTGTGGGGCTCGGTGATGTCTCCCTGGCTCTGCATCCACTGCTCCCCCGCGAGCCGGGACTTGGGGGAAACCTTCCCAGTGGGGGATGTCAAACAGCTCAGGGTCTCAGCCACAGGCCCTGGCTGCGGGAAGGAATCTGTGCGGGGCTCATCTCACATGAACGCCTTTGTGGGCAGGATATTTTAGAGCCGGCGTGGGCACAGAGCGTCCTGGAGTTTGTGCTGCTGGTGTTCAAAAGCTTGTCTTGTGGTGAGAAGTGTCTGCCGTCTGCCAAGACACTGAGAGCCCTGGAGGGAAAAATCTGTGTGTGCGAACCAGGAAAACAAGTGCTGGTCTTTATTCTCTTATCCTGTAGGAAAAGATTATTCTCTTCTTCCTTTCTCCCCTACCCGCTGTCCAGAGCTCTCTGCGTTCTTGTTGGCAGGAGACTTTCAGCAGAGCTTCTTGTGGGACCTCCCCCCCTGAAAAGCAGGTGGGAGAAGAGGGAGGATTTTCGGGGAGCAGTTTTGTTTCTGCTGTTACTCCCCAGGCCATTGCTGGGCTGCAGGGTGGGATGAGCCCTGCGCTGATGGGTTTGTCCTGGCCTGGAGCTCCTGAGGGGCTCGGAAGGAGCAGAGAGGATGTGTTGCCCTTCTGGGATTGATGCCACCTGGGGAAAGCTTTTTCGATTCTCCTACCTGGAAGGGAGCCCTCAGTGACCACCTCAGCCAGAGGTGGAATCCACACACAGTTTTCCTGGGACAGCACAGCAAAGTGAGCTCCTGGGGCAGTCAGGGTGGGCTCACAAGACCCATTCCTGCATTCATGTCACCCGTGGTCCACGCAGCTCCTGTTTCTGCACCAAAAACCACCTGATGCATCCTTCTCTTGCTCCAGGATGGCACCGTGCACCTGATCTACGGGATCCTGGAGAAACCAGTGCCTTCCCTGCAAGCCATCAACATCTCTGCCCTCCACGGGGGGCTGCAGAGGGTGCAGCTGCTCAAGCCCAACATCAGCATCCCCGAGCTGCCCGGCGACATGAAGACCATGGAGATAACGGCCCCGGACGTCGTCATTCCCAGCCAGGAGACGACCTACTGGTGCTACATGGCAGAGCTCCCAGCAGGCTTCCCCAAACACCACATTATCATGGTAAGAGGCAGGAGAAGGGGGCAGATCAGTAACTGGGTTCACATCCTGCAAACTCCATGCCACAGGGAGGCTTTCAGACCCAGACAGCTTTCCAAACAACACCTTCCAGGCCCACCCCCCAGTCAGTAGCATCCTCATGTCTCCTAGAGTGTCTCAGCAGGAGTGGCCACAGGGTCTCTTCCCACCTGGCACATCCAGCAGGTTCCAGGGCAGGCTCGGAGCTGACTCCCTGCAGAAGGGACAGTCCCACAGCAGGATTATGGCACACGGAGAGCCGTGAGGAGCATACAAACATGGGAAACAAAGGAGCAGGGCTGGGGAGAGCAGCGCAGAGCGAGCCAGGATGGGAGCTGGCTCCTAAAAGATGAGGCATAGTCCAAAAAAAAGAGAGTTACAGACATAAATGCAACTCGTGGGCATTGCCCAGACGTGTTGCTTGGGCCACCTCCTGAAAGGAGAGGCAGAAACCTGCTGGCCACCCCGAGGAAAGGAGGAGCTGCTGGGAGAGCACCCAGCAGGTGTGGGGGTGGCTCAGGAGGTGACCTGGCACATCCAGTGCCAAACCCACACCGCGGGGAGAAGGGAAACCTTCAGACACCGGAGCTGCAGCGAGCGCTCAGTGGGTTCAAGGGGAGAGACGGCGCTGCAGAGGAAGGCTCAGAAGGAGGATTTTCTCTCTAACAGATGGTGTGAAGTGAATCATCTGTGTGTAAGTAAGAAGTGTGTAACTCCTGATACCTTCCCGCTGCTGCAGATCACTTCTACAGCTGGCACTTTTAGCCAGAGCTGTTCCTCAGGCTTGAGTCACTCTCTCTACCCCAAATCCCCCTCCCCGTGCCCCAAGCAGCTGTTGGATAGAAACAAAACCCAAGAGCTGCAGGCAGAGCTACAACAACACTGTCAGGACTCTCTTTAGGGAAAAGCAACATCCCCAGGGCCACGTCAGCCCTGCCAAACTGGTAAAGGACTCAGTCATCACAAAATAGACCAAGATTTTCTGGTCAGGTGCATTTGTTGTTGGAGAAAGGATGAGTTTTTTTCTCTGTGGGTTCTGGTGGGCTCTGGGTTGGTCCCTGAGCCAAAAACCAAATGTTTCCGCAACTGACCTAATGCTCCTTGGGCACTAATAATGTTTGTTCCCCTTTGAAGCACCCAGATGCTTAACTCTGGCACAACCTCCTCCCGGGAGCCAAAATATGAGGTGAAAGCTCTTGCCCCTTGGTGCCTCCCACCCAGAGCAACCTTCCCTCCCCATCCTGCGGCAGAAGCTGGTGCCAGGTCACAGACACTCCTTCCCTGGCTCCTCGCGGAGCCTGCAGGCCCCAGGGATGGGCTCTCAGTGTGCCCTCTCCCTCTGGGACCCTCTTTGCAGTACGAGCCGGTGGTCACGGCGGGCAACGAGGCTCTTGTCCACCACATGGAGGTTTTCCAGTGCGCGGCCGAGTTCGACAGCTTCCCCCACTACAACGGGCCCTGTGATTCCAAGATGAAGCCGGAGCGGCTCAATTTCTGCAGGCACGTGCTGGCAGCCTGGGCCATGGGGGCACAGGTGGGTGCCACAGGGGACACGTCCCCCTGGGTGACAACTGCCCTTCCTGATCCCATCTTGGGGTTGCCCCACAGGGGCTGCCCTCACCCTGTTCTCTGCCGGGGTTTGGCTTCAGCCCCGTCTGGTCGGAGCTTCCCAGCCCCATCCGACCTTCCCAGCCCGTCCGGCCTCTCCAGCCCCTCCTGGATGTGTCTGATTTCCCAGCTCACCCCAGCCCTCCTCCTCTTTGGTGCCATAGATCAATGGGGTGGGACACTGGAACAGCTCCCCAGGGAATGGTCACGGCCCCCAAGCCTGCGAGAGCTCAAGGAGCCTTTGGAGAACGCTCTCAGGCATTTGTGGGATTCCTGGGGCTGCCCTGTGCAGGGCCAGGAGTTGGAATTTGAGGATACTTGTGGGTCCCTTCCAACTCGGGGTGTTTTATGATTCTGTGACAATACTCACGTGTCGTGCCACTGCATCTGGAATGAGAGAAGCTTTTGGAAGCAAGAGCAGCTCTCCAAGCACAACCAAGGGCCCAAGTCATGTCCCTCAGCCCATGGTGTGGGGCAGGTTTATGCCCACACATTCCCTTGGGCTTTTCGGCCTTGTTGCCAGGAAAGCCACCCTGCTGCTCCCCTAACACCCTCCCTTCTGCTTCCAGGCTTTCTACTACCCTGAAGAAGCAGGTCTTGCCTTTGGGGGCCCAGGCTCCTCCAGATATTTGCGCCTGGAGATCCATTACCACAATCCCTTGGTGTTCAAAGGTGAGGGGCTGGATGGTGCTGCCCATTGCCTTCCCTGTTAGACCATGGCAGGGGAGGGAGCTGGGGAAATTCCAGGGAAGGACTGACACCTGGGGAGGCCTCTGGCCTAAATCATGGCCCTGTTCTCAACTTCGTGGAGAGCTGATGGTCCAGATCTGTCCCTGCAGGAAGAATACATTAAATTCCCACCTTTTCTGGTCTCAGCAAAGCCGTCCTCGCTGAAGGCTGATGTGTGCATGCCCAGAGGTGGGGAAGGATGCTCGGGAAAGGAGCCTGCAGGCAGAAAACTGCCCCCACAGAGTTCCTGCAGGGGTGGGATCCAGGGCAACACCAGCACTGAGCTGGGCTGTCTCAGGGGTCCCCCCGGTTTCCACACAAGGTGGTGGGGCTGGCTCTGAGCTCGGAGCAGGAGTGACAGCGGTGCCAAGTCACCAGAGAGACCAGGCTGGCTGGGGAGGGGGGGATGTGGATGTTGTTTTCCTGTTCTCCCGCTTCGATAACATTGTCAGGAGACACATTGGAAAAAAAAGACAGATTCCAAACAACCCAGTTTCTTCATTACCATAAAAACAAGCAGCTTCTTGACTACCCAAGTATATTTTTAGGAGGCCGGAGCATATGTACTGTGGATCAGTCACAGCACATTCGGCAACTTGAGAAGAAACACGGCTATAAATACGGAGTTCAGGTCTTCCATCATTTATCTGCTTCTGCCTGTTAACCAATAGTGTCTCCCCCGTTATTCTTATCCCTGGGTGGGCTCCAGCCTGGAGACAGCGAGTGCAGAGCTGGCCTGGACCCCTCCTGATCTACTGACCCCGCTCTTTCCCTTTGCCTGCACGGCCTGTTGGGGTTTTGGGATGTGCCCGTTAAAGAAGCTGCAATGAGCCCCGTTCCTGAGGGAGTCCTCCAAAGCACTCCATGCTCTGTCCTTCTGCTTTGGCCTCTCCAAAGGCACCCCTTACCTCGCTCTCTTGGGACAGTTCGGCCTCAGGCCAGTGCCCTCTCCAGGGAACCAGGTGCATCTGGGGCCACTCAGGAAGACTTGCATGAAAACCTGTGGGATTTAAAACAATTTCAAACAGACGAAGGCAGCTGTGAGCGAGAGGCTCCCCATGGTAGCACAGCACCGTTTTTCACACTTATCTGTGTTTTTCACCTTTTGACCTTGTCCCTGCAGTGACCTGTCCTTGTCCTCTGGCCCGCCAGGTCGCCGTGACTCCTCGGGGATCCGGCTGTACTACACGGCCACCCTGCGTCCCTACGACGCCGGAATCATGGAGCTGGGCTTGGTGTACACGCCAGTGATGGCCATTCCCCCTGGGGAGGATAACTTCATCCTCACGGGATACTGCACTGATAAATGCACCCAGCTGGTGAGTGCCATCCCCTCCAGCCCAGCTGCACCTCGGAGGAGAAAGGTTGCCCGTGGCTTTTCCCAGGTGCCAGGCAGCACCGATCTCTGGGCTCCCAATTCCAGGTTTTAAACTCACTGTGAGGTAGTGCTGGAAAGAAAAAATCTGCTGTGTGCAATAAACAGAGAGCAGCTGGTTGGGATGCGCTGAATCCCCCTGGAAGCAGCTCTCCTGGGGAGCCATCTGCTCCGGCTCCCTGGGGTACCTTTCCCATAAAACTCACTGCCGAGCTGGCCACGTCCCAGTGGTGCTTTCCCTCACAGGGACGGGAAAATTGGCTCCTGCTTCCAGCGAGCTTGCCAAGAGCTCTCTCTTGGATGGTTCCAAAGGGCCCACCTTGCTCTCAGGGAAGTTTTGGTGTGTGTTTTTGTAGGGCCTACCCACAAGGAATCGTTTGGGCCACCACTAGCGAGGGCAGGGAAGGAATCAGGATCTGGCTCAGCTGCTCCTGCTGCCCTGGAACGTTGGTTTGGCAGCAGTGAGGGTCTGTCCCTCCGCAAGGAACTCAGTGAGATGCTTTTCCAGGCGTACAGCGATCCCCTAAACCCCGCGTGAGAGCCAGAACAGGGGCAGCGAGTTCCCAGCACACAGCAAGGAGGTGTGAGGACGGGGAGAAGGACAGAAGGGCTGGGCACGGGGGCTCGAGCTTCCCTTCCTCCCACCAGGCTCTGCCCGCTGCTGGCATCCGCATCTTCGCCTCCCAGCTCCACACGCACCTGGCAGGGAGGAAAGTGGTGACGGTGCTGTCCCGGGACGGAAGGGAGCGGCAGGTTGTGAACGCTGACGGGCACTACAGCCCTCACTTCCAGGTACAGGGGGCTGCAGGGGCTCTGGGGGCCCAGCTGGACGTCGCAGTGCCACGGCACCGCTCTGACGCGTCCCCTTCCCTCCCCTCCCAGGAGATCCGCATGCTGAAGGAGGTGGTCGCAGTTTTCCCGGTGAGTTGCTCCAAAAAACCATTAAAACTTCCGAACAGCACATCCTGATCCCGTGGCCCTGAGCTCCCTGACTCCTTCCATCACCCCATCCCATCTGGGCACTCCCAGGGGGGCTGCAGGAGTGAGGGTCCCGGGCTCATATCTGCCATCTCCACGCAGATACTTTGGGGACACCGGGCCCCCTCTCATATGGCACAGGATTGGTGTGTGGGCAGCCAGGAGCTAAATTAGGCTCCTAATTCAGCTGGGCTTCGTCTGGCAGAGGGAGGCTCCTCGGGGGGTGAGGATGAACCGTGGTGGTGCCCCTTCTCCTTGCTTGATGGAAGGAGAGGAAGAGATTCGGCACAGAGTGGGAGTGGGTGGGAAAACAGGGGTGGTGCCCCCGGGGCTCTTCAGATGGGGAAGGACTTGGCTGTGAAGCTGAGGGCACCTCCTGGAGCTGCCGTGCCCCACGAGGCTGCTCAAAACACTCAGCATCCACTGGAACCATGCCCAGGGCTGTGCCCTGGGGTGTCCCCGTGGTCCCCAGCACCGACTGTGGCAGGGAGGCTGTTGTGCCATCGAGCCAGCTCCAGATCTGGCACTTCAGACTGTTGCTAAGTGCAATTTTAAAGGTGCTTTCAACACTGCAGAAATTCTTAAAAAGCGAGGAAAGCAGGAAACACCATCCCTGGGATGCGGCCCTGGGGAATCTCCGCAGGGGGTGCGGGTTTAGCGAGGGCTCCTGTGGGGTTGCAGGCAGTGCTGGTGGGCAAACAGGCTCCTGATAGGGGGAGCAGGGATTTCTCTGTGGCACACTCCCCAATCCCCAAAATTTTCCTATGTTTGAACCCCCCTAGGGCGATGAACTCATCACCACCTGCACGTACAACACCGAGGACCGGAGCAGAGCCACCGTGGTGAGTGCAGGGGCAGCTCCCCTGCCTTTGTGGGGCACGCCAGGGTGGGCTGGGGGCACCCCCAGAGTGGGCACCTGCACGAAGCCAGGCTGAACCTGAGCCAGAAGCAAAGGGAGGGTGGGAAGAAGGGAACTCACAAGGCTCTGCTGCCTGCAGCGGGGATGTGAAGGTGCTAATTGTGAAGTAGCATGTGTCACTCTAATTCCCATCACAAACTGTTCCACCGGGGATTAATTGTAATTAAAGTGAAGTGGCATTTTTTGACAGTGCATGTTATTTCCTTACATAGGCAGTGAAAGAAAAAATTAAAGGAGCCTGTCAGAGGTACCATCAACAGGGACAAGGCTAAATATAGCAGAGGGATTATAGGAAATCTGCATTTTAATGTAAACCACACGGTCTAGCCTGGAAGTCTGTCCTTGCACAGAGGGCAGCCAAGCACAGAGCTGTCCATGCCAGGCACCTGAAGGGGTGTGAATGCCTATCTCTACCTCTATCTCTATCTCTCTAGATACCCAGATATCAAGATATAGATCATAGAGATAGGGATTATAGATATAGATGTGAGCGTGCACACAGGGGTGTGAGCTCCGTGCCCCGCTGCCCTCCCTGCCCCTGTGCAGCCCCAGCAGGGCACAGCCAGACCCCGCTTCCATCACCTTCCTGCCTGTGCCACAGGGCGGGTTTGGCATCCTGGAAGAGATGTGTGTGAACTACGTGCACTACTACCCCCAGACCCAGCTGGAGCTGTGCAAAAGCGCCGTGGATCCGGGCTACCTGCGCCGGTACTTCAACCTCGTGAACAGGTAAAGAGCCCCCGCGCAGCGGGGCTGGCGGGGCAGGGAGCACTGGTGAAAAAGCCAAACCCAGGGTTTTGAGGCTGGCTGTGTTGTGAGAGCCACCAGAAAGGGAGAGCAATCCCCGGGAGGGACTTCTCAGCAAGAGGCAGCGTGCGGCCAAGTGTGTAATGCAGAATATTCCTTATAATCCACAGCAGACACCAAGGGTCCGCGCCAGAGGAGGAGGCTGCAGCCCAGCCACCCACGAGGAGAGGGGAGATGCTGACCTTGCACGGGATGTCCTACCCACGGGCTGGTCCCAAATCCTGCCCTGCAGGTGCTGGCTGCTCCAGGCTCTCCCTGTGCCCAGCACCGACCTCGGAGCCATTCCAGGTCACAGTTGAGGCAGGGAGGACTCAGTCACACGCAGCGCTGCCAGGGGACAGCACTGCTGGGTTTCAGCGTGGCCTTTCTCCTGCCCAGGTTTAACGACGAGGAGATCTGCATGTGCCCGCAGGTGTCTGTCTCGCAGCAGTTTTACTCCATCCCCTGGAACATGTTCAACAGGGATGTGCTGAAATCCCTCTACGGCTTCGCTCCCATCTCCATGCACTGCAACAAATCCTCCGCCATCCGGTTCCCGGTAGGTGCAGCCTCACTCCCAAAGCTTCCCGACAAAATTCCCAGCTGTAGGGTCAGGTCTCTGGTGCGCAGGACACATCCAAAGCCAGCAGGCTCAGGGCAGGGGGCTGGAGCTGCCAGGAAATCCCTGGCATCAGCAGGACACGGAGCCCAGTGCTCAGACAATACAACTGGAGCCCACCATGGATGCTCCCAGCCAGATCCAATTAGGAGATGCATTTGCATAAAGTGATTTGGAGGCTGCTTTTGCTGGGTGTTAAAGCAGGGCCAGATCCAAGGAGAAACGTGAGGTGGTTTTTAGGATTTTGGCAAGTCAGCCCGGGTCCCAGCAGAGCGAGCTCATTACACACAGCATCTGTGCAGCCTCCGAACGTGGTGATCCAGAAAAACATGAAGGGTAAAGGACTGGGAGGTCTTTAAAATAAAAACAGGCCCAGTGATGAGGGATGTGACGATGATGGTGATGAAGATTGAAAACCACTGCTGGCATCAGCTTCCAACCCCGTTTACCAGTGTAATAAATTTGGATGATACCCTGTTCCTGGATCCAGTGCTGTCCACTGCAGCGCAGGAGGATGCTGAGCTGATTGCAGGGGTGACCATCAGCTTTCTGCCACAGTAAACTCCCATTTAGCAAAGTTTTACTCTGGAGTGGACAGAAACCTTTCCAGTTTTCTGGAACTGGACACCAGGCACCTCTCAGCCATGCAGAGCTTGGCTGCAGGGACAGAAGCAGTGCACAAGTTTTGTGCAGCAGCAGAATTATGAGTTAAACCTCTTAATTTATGACCCAGACAACTCCCTCGATTTCAGAGAGAGCTGGGGAGCTGTAAGGAAGGGACTGGAGCAGGGCAGAGCTGATGCTGGCACAAAGTGGGTCATGAGCATCGCAAAGGAGCCTCTGCTCCGCTGGTGTTTCAGAGCGAGCCCGACTTGGAGACATCTCATTTATTCCATACTGTTTCTGCCAAGAGAAAAGCACCAGCTTCTAATTAAGCTCATGTTTTTGCAGTTCAGTGATCCCAAATCTGATGATTTCTGGAAGGAACTGAGTGCTGTTAATTATCGAGCCAAATCTCAGGGTAACACTTGTGAGCAGCAGCGGGGACGGTGCCATCCCCAAGTCCCCGGCACCCGCCAGGGCTCGCAGTAAACTCTCTCTGTTCAGATTTCCACTCGAAAGCACTGAAGACGACAACTACCAAGACATTCCACATGCCTTTGATCTCTCCAAAAAGCAGGCTCAGGGTTCAGGATGTATCAGCAGGGCAGACGCCGCAGCAGATGGGCTCGGGGCTGGAGCCGAGCCCTGGAGCAGGCGCACCCTAAAGATGCTTAACTGCTCCCCTAGGCCATAAAGGCACAGGAGAGGAGTTGTTTCTCCAGCTGGTGCTCCCCTGCAGTGCTGTCCCCTCTCTGGTCACTCCCCATGAGCTTTGGAAAGGTCCCTCCATCCCACTCCATCTTTCCCCAGGGTTTTCCCGCTGCTGGTGCAGGCTCTGGCCCGTTTCGCTTGACATACCAGGAGAAATTTCAGCTGAAAACATAAATTCCACTTTCATCTCGCTGATGACTCACGGCTCTACCTCTCCTCTCCAGACCTCCCTCCTCCTGCTCACGCTGCGGCTCAGCCTCTCGCTGACATTTCCGCATGAACACACGGCCGGCAGCCGAACCGGAGCATCACTGCCCCGGAGCTGAGCCCCCCGTGCCCTCCCAGCCCCTGCCCACGTCTGCACCGGCCACCAGGCCAGGCCAACGTCACATCTGAGTTAGATCCTGCTCGGCAGGCTCAGCCCCGGGCACTGCCCGCACCTGGCAGGTTGTTTTTTGCAGGGCGCATCCCCAAGACAAGGTGCCTCCACGGATGCACAGGGCTGGGGGGATTTGTCCCGGCCGTGGTCACCATGAGCCCTGATGGCTGTGACAGCCCTTCCCCGGCTCTGCTCCGTGGCCCCTCAGCCAGGCTGCTGCGTCCTTCCTGCCCCAGGGGCACGTCCATGTGGGAAATTCCTGCCAGTACCTGGTAGGGAGCGTTTTCCAGAGCATGGTGGGCCTGTGGGACTCCCTGGTTTGAGCTGTCTCCCCCTGATTTGGCAGGTAACAGTTCTTGGGGTGGAAGCTCCCCAGCTGGAATGGGTTTGTGGAACACGGAGCACCTCAGACGTCTGCGCCGCTGAGGGGATGTGTAGGTGCTTCTGCGCTAGGAATAATTAGTGATGCCTCACGAGAAAACACCCAGATTTGGGCTAAAACCACTTCAAACGTGAAAGCTCACATCATTTCTCCGAGCAGGCAGAAACACCGAGCCTCCAAGCACCTGCAGGCCCGCCGTGGTCTCACGGTGCTGACCTCTCTTGCAGGGCGAGTGGGAGAAGCAGCCGCTTCCCAGCATCACCGAGAGGCTGCCGGAGCCCGTCCCTCGCTGCCCGCCGGCCCCAGGGCCTCAGCCCGCTGCCCCCGTGCCCCTGAACCTGGGCCAGCTCAGGAGGGACTGACACGGTGCTGCCAGCAGGACGGGAAGTGCCTCCAGGCGGGAGCACCCGTGGGGAACATCCCGTCGCGCTGCCCACAGCGGCTGCGGTGCCAGCCCGTGCCCTGGCCCTGCCTCCGGAGGGGGGGTCGGGCTCATGAGCCGGGGTTCAGAGAGTCCTCCGGGGATGGGGAGCGCTATATTTAGTGTGTGATTAGCAATCCTGGCTCTGAGTAATGCTGCTTCCCACCCCCGGAATAATAACGGTGAGGTTCGCTATTGTGCCGAGCCCAGAGGGGGAGAAAGGGGCTCGTTTTCCCGCAGGGAAACTGAGGCACGGAGCAAAGGAATGCGTGGGAGCAGCATAAAAGCCTTGCCGGTGTCCCACGGTCCCGTCTAGCTCAGGATGGCTCCGCAGGTGCTCCCCCATGCTGGCAGCTGTGGTGGGGATGGATGGAGGGATGGAGGGATGGAGGGGAGCCTCAACACCCACCCAGCACTCCCCTCCCTCCCGCAGGGACTGCAGCTCCCCACCACGCTCCTTCCCCCACTCCTCCATGCTCGGAATTATTTTCTTCTGATGCCACCAGATGCCAATGGCGGGGAACAAACGATGCCTCTGGGATGGGGTTTAGGAAAGGGGAGGGGGGGAAGGGGAATGACAAATCTTTTGTCAGGAAAAATTGCTCCATTAAATATCCAAATGGAAAATAAATTGCTTTTTGCTGTTGAGCTCCAAGGGGAGAACGCTCAGGAGGAGCAGAGGAGAGGCTGGAGGTGCTGCAGGAGAGTCCATGTCCATCCCAGCTTGGTGCCTGTCCCTGCTGCCCCGGGACAGGTGGGATCCAGGCCAGGTGGCCCCCAAATTTCCTTCCCAGCCACCTTGGGTGTAAGGGAAATCTCAAGTCAGGGCACTGCACACCAGAAAAGCCTTTTTGAAGCAAAACCTGATCTGCCAGGCACAGAGTGGATCCCTGGCTTGGCAGGGAGGCAGAATGCTCCTTCCCTCAGCACAGGACCGCAGCCACTCCTCCCCTGCCCTCCGCCTGCCAGAGGGAGGGCAGTCACCTCCTATTCAAGAGAAAAATTCATCTCAATCTTGTTTTTTAACGTTTTCAGTAAAGCCAAAGCATTTCAGAGTTCACGCTCTTGCCCGTGGCGCGAGGGTAAGGAATTGAAATCAGCTCTAAGGAGGGTACGACCCAAGCAAACCTAGTCAAGGGAAATAAAGGGAAGAGCAGGGAGTGAGATTATTTCTCCAGGCGGGTGAAAGCTTCGGCAGAGAGCCCAGCAAGGGGACCAGAGCAAGGGATGGTGACGGGGACGGGCTGGGAGTTGCTGATCCTTCCCTTCAGTCCAGGCTGTGTGCGTGCGAGGCAAAACCTTCCCCGCTGCCCCCCAGGCTGGCTCTGAGCTGCCAGAGGCCGCAGGGGTTTGAGCTCACACCTCAGCCTCTGCCAGCATTCCCCTCTCTGGCGGGAGCTAAAAGGAGCCACCTCCGAGGTGACCTTCGGGAGGATGCCACAAGGGACCAGGGAGCTGCCAGCGGCTGCGGCCAAGGGCAGCTGTGGGGTCAGGGCCCCCGTTGGCCACCTTACACCACAGTCTGCACCAGGAGCAGCCCAGAGAAGCTGTGGCTGCTCCTGGAAGTGTCCAAGGCCAGGCTGGACAGGGCTCGGAGCAGCCTGGGCTAGTGGAAGGTGTCCCTCCCTGTGCAACCCATGGAACGAGATGATCTTTCAGGTCCCTTCCAACGCAAACCATTCCATGGTTCCGTGATTTTATGACACACAAACAGCACTGGCAGAGCAGAACCCACAGTGTGAGCCTGGACCATGACCCTGCTCTCCTGCCCCTCCACAGCCCCCAGCCCAGCACGGAGCCCCAGGGCACAGCCAGGACGAGGTGACACCCATGGGAGTGGGGATGGACGCAGCAAGGGAGCAGAGGGACGGCAGGTTGGGAGGCTCCAGCTGTAATAACAGCAGAGTTAGTTTAAAAAAAACCTCATTTCCAGGCAGCGTGAAACTACATTTGGGGGGAAAGAGTCTCCAGCAAAGTCAAAAATTGAAACCCCTTCATGTGCAGTGAGAGCAAACACTGTTTGCAGGCCAGTGAACCCGGGGAAAACAATTCCTGCTGCAGCGGCACGGCTTCGCTTGGAGGGCAGAGCGACAGAGTCTTTGGACTTTTTGGAATCTCTTCCTCCTCTCCCCTCTAATTCAACCCAAATTGACTTGACGAGTTCCAGGAGGGTGCCCAGCTCTTGCAGCTGACCCCGGAGCCAGCTGGGGCACGCGGGGGCCGGGAGTTCGGCCGGCAGCTCCTCTTCCCTCTTGGCGTCCGCAGCAGCCTCAGTAAAAGCCCTTCACGCGTTTGTTGTCGGGGTCGAACGGGGACTTGGTGTGAGCTCGGGCCGGGAAGGTCACTCCCATCCGCTCCAGCTCGTAGCTGCCACTCTTCACAAAATCCAGGGAAACCTGCGAGGCAGAGCCGTGGAAAAACCCCTGTAGGGTGCCAGCATCGCAGCTCCATCCCTGGGCAAGCTCCCACCCGCCCCACAGATCTGCTCCCTGCAGAAAAGCCTGCTCTGCCAGCCCAAGAGGATGCGTGGAAAGGAGGAAAAGAGCTGCTGAAAGCGCTCTGTTTAACAAAAAAAAAAAAAAAAATCAGTATTTGAAATTTTTTAGGTTTCTTTTTTTTTCCCTGTGCAGGTATACGATGGAAAGGGAAAAGGGGGAAGGAAAGAGGAGAGGAAAAGGGAAATGGTGAGGGAAAGGAAAAAGGAAGGGAAAAGGGAGAGGAGGAACATTTATTACTGGGAGAGAAGGGGGTTCCCAGGGGCAACTGGCCCACGAACCCACTTGCCCTGGGGCTCTTGCAGGGATGCAGGATGAAAAGTCAAGGCAAGCAAGAGCAGGAATCACAGCACACACACGGCTTGTGGCTGGCAGAGACAGGCCCTGGAGGTGCCACCCCGGCCTCCAGCCCCACACTGCTTCCCTGCCCTCTGCCCCCAGCACGCCGCTTAATGAGGGCACCTGACTGATTATCCAGGAGCCTCCCGGGGTTAATTAAAAGCCTGCCCTGCTCCTACTGGCCGCTGCTCCCTACAACGTGAGTTAATTCACTACTGCAATTAAATATTCGGTTGCAATTAACACCCGTGGCAGCACTTGAGCCGTGCTGGGACCTCACACCGTGGCAGTGGGTGACACCAGCTTTGCCACCGAGCCGTGACATCCCTCACCCTGCGGCCTGCACGGGGGAAGCAGGGGGGAGCTGCTGTCCCACCTCCCACCCCGGGTGACAGCGATGGGTTTGTGCCGCTGCAGGGAGGGGGGCAGGGCCATCCCGGGGGTCTGCACTCACCGGGCCCCCCGCGGGGTCGCGGATGTAGCCGTAGGCGATGGTTTTGTCGATGGCAAATCCAAAATCTGCCCGCCGGATGTGGCCGACCACCTTCCCGTCCCTCCAGATGGCCTCCAGGCCGAACATGGGCACCTTCCTGCAGGGCACGGGCAGAGCTGCCACGGCAGAACCCCACCGCGGGGCAGAGGGGTTTGGGGGGACCCTGGCTCTGCCCCAGGCCAGCCCACGTGCCAGGGCTCCCACTGCCCACAGGCTCATTCACCTCTCCCTGCTGAACCCCAAGTCCCTCCAGCCCAACTTGCAAAGCCTCTCGCTGCTCCGGGTGAAACAAGATCGACCCCGTCACACCGCTTGGAGCTCCCATTAAACATCCACCAGGGAATTTGCAGCAAGATTTAAATTAGAGGTGGAATTAGAGCGCGGAAAACAGCTGAGCTGGCTCGCGGCCACGTGTGGCCAGGTGTGGCACCTGTGTGTGGGCACACAGGGCTGGGTGGGCTCGCTGGAGGTGCTGCTCCAGGGGTGGTCCCGGGCTGGGAGCTGCGGCACGGGGCAGGTCCAGCAGGGTACTCACTGCTCCGTGGTGAAGCACACGAGGCGGCGGAAGATGCCCTTGGCTTTCTGAGCCTCCACGGCCTCCCGGCCCAGGAAGGGGATGCTGGACTTGAGCTTGCAGGTGAAGGCCAAGCCTGCTTCTAGCGGGGTGTCGTCGGGGCGCAGGTCCGCGTGCCAGTGCCTGTACCCTGCAGGGAGCAAGCAGGGTCACCTGCTGATCCCCGTCACAGCAGCAGGGCACCGAGACATCAGCCCTGCCCCCTGGACACCCGCTGCCCCTCATTCGCTTGGCCCTGGATAAAACCCCCTCGAGAGGAGCCCGTACAGGGGAAGTCTCAGCATTCTGAGACTCTGCCACACCTCCAGTCACGCTGACCCACCCTGAAGCTGGGAAAAGCTCCTTGCCCCGGTTCCCCCGCTGGAGGAAAGGCAGAGAGCGCTGCTGGGAGGAGGAAAGGACCTTTCTCGATGCTGAGGCTGTCGATGGCTCTGTAGCCGGCGTTGGCGATGCCGTGCCGGGCTCCCGCCTCCATCACCGCCCGGTAAACCTTGACACAGTCAGCCCGGGGCACGTGCAGCTCCCAGCCCATCTCGCCCACAAACGACAGCCTCATGGCACGGACCTGCAAAGGCACGAGGTCAGACATCCCTGCGGTGGAGCTGGGCTGGGCAGGGTGGGAGAGGCCTTGTGGGGACCTCGCGGTGGAAGGCAGCTCTGTGCTCTGCCTCGTGCACCAGTCCAGGGTCAGACTGAACTTCTCGTCTCTGGACAGCCCAAGCTTGGCACCTCGAACCCAGCTACCGGCAGTGCCAGTGGGCAGAGGTGGCTGCTGGCAGCGTCCTCTGGCTACGGATTCCAGGGCCGGGGTTGGATGTGCTGCTCCAGCTCCAGCCGAGCTTTTGTCTCCCTCTGCTGATCCATTGAGACAGGGAAGCTGGTGCCCAGCAGGACTGTCCTGCATTTGGGGCACTTCGTGACTGCTGTCCCCCGGGGCTGTTCCCTTCTTGGACAGTGCTCCCACAGCAGAGGCACCCAAAGGCTCCCGGGCAGGGGCTGAGCCCGGTGTCCTGACCCACATCCCATTCCCACCAGGAACGCCCAGGTTTCCCCACGGAGGTCGTGTCCCAAAGCTGTGCTGCCAGACTGGCTCCTCACCAAATGCACGAAGCTCCAAGGAGGAATAAACAGATCGGCACAAGGGACTCAGAGCTTCTCCAGGGAAGCCTCGCTCCCGGGGCTGGAGCCTGCCTGCAATCCCAGGGAACAGAGCACCCTGCCCGTGTTCCCCCAGCTCCTCACCCAGGCAGCCCTGCCTGTGCCCGCCTGCTGTCCCCAGCTCCATTCCCAAAGCTTCCCAGGCCGGCTGGGACCACCCTACCTCCGGCACCGTCCCTGGAGACAGCCCTTGAGCCTGAGCTGCCTTTCCCTCTGATTCATCCCATTGCACTTCTCTGCTTCCTCCTCCACAAACCCCCTCTGGTTCATCCCTTCGGATGCACATCCACTGCAGAGCCAGAGCTCGCTTTGGGAGAGAGATGAACTCCAGAGTTTCGCTCTGGATTGTGACCTGGCCTTGTAACAAAGCACTTTCCAGCTCAGGACACACCTCCAGGCTGGTTCTGGTGGCCTTGGGGCTGGCCTGGCCGTGCTGGCTCTGGCTGCGGTTGGGGCAGAAGCTGCATTTTGCCATTAGCTGAGCTCTGGTGCCAGCTGTGCTCTCTAATCCCGGGGACAAATGCAAATAGACACCAGCAGCTCCTGCCCAGGGCAGGCAGAAGTGCCCAAGGGCTGCCTGGGCTCTGTGCTGCCAGCATGGCCAGGGGGCACGGCTGGGAACCCAAATCCGTTCCTGCTTCCCCAAGCACAAAAATCAGGTCCTCAAGCAGAGCTTAAGGCAGCTCGTAAGAAGCTTTAACCTCTGCTAGAGGAGTGGGGAGGAGGAAGGAACACACAGGAAGGGGAATTCATTTTGGGGAGCCGTGCCAGGAGCCAGCCCTGCCCTGGTCCTGGCACAGCCCCGCAGCGGGGCACAAGGGCTGGCGATCCCTTCCCCAGGGGCACAGGCACAGGGGGCGCAGAGAAGCCCTTTCCTCTACACAAAGGTGTGGGAACAGCCAGGGGTGAGGCTGCTGCGAGCCAGCTTCCATCTTCATTGCGGCAGGAGGTGCTCCGGGGACTGACAGGCAACTTCCCGGCTCATTAACCCCGCCTGTGACTGCAGCTCGAGTGCTCTTCACAGCCAAGAGCAAGTTACTCCTGGGAGAAACTTCCCCTCAAACCCCCAGTGCTCGGTGGGGATGAGCATCCCAGCAGGAGCAGTGCCCCACAGAAAACAGGTATCCCTGGAAAACTGGGGTGCCAGCCATCAGCTCCACACAGGGAGGGATTGGGGTGCCCCCACTCACATCCCACCACGGAGGGCAATGCTGAGGGCTGGGCTCGGCAGCTCTGCGGGATTCCCAGAGGAACAGGTCTTTCAGCTGGAGCTGTGAGACAGAATCAGTTCCTGGGTTTTTGGGCAGTGGTTCAAAAGCATTCTGAGCATTGAAGAAAAGGAAAACCTGAACTCTGCCCTGTCTCCAGCAGTGAGATTCAAAGCAGGACCTTTCTCTGCTGTTCCATACAATGAGAGACTCTATATATAAACTCACAAACCAATCCATAATTTCCAGAGTCATTAACACTGCTGGAACTCTCCTTTGATTCCAGCAGATTTTGTTCAACTACTGAGTTAATGCAGGAAAATCTCAGTGATAACTTTTTTAAGATGCTGGGTTCAGTTTAATCCCCCTGGGAGCCGATAATATCAGCCAGGGCTTCAGCCTGCTGCCCTGAGAAATCCTCCCACTCTAATTCCGGCGTGGGATGGAGTCGCTGGTGTTCATTGTCCCGTGGGACAAAGGAGACCTCCTGAAGCCTGGCCCTGGCAGCAGGCAGGGAGCCCCTCCCAGCCCACACCCCTCAGGCAGGAAAGCTTTTCTCTGTCCATATCAGGGAGTTTACACCCCAAAGAATCCACAAAACTTCTGCCAGCCCTGTCTCCCTCGAAGGACCGGATTATTTTTACAAACTTGAAGTGAAATGCGAATAAACTCACCACACCCGTGGGGACAGGGACACTGGTACACCTTTCCCGGGGGGAAAAGCAGATTATTACAAGATGATATCAGCCGCTCCAGGCTGACAAGGGAGGGTGTGGGGAGGATTAACAGAGACTTGAATTCAGCACTTTGGACAACCTGCACCAGTGGATTGGCTTTGAAGTCCCCCAGGCCCTTGGAGTGTCCCTCCAAGGGACACTGGACTTGCTGTGGGTTGAGCTGTTGGGCACCCAAAGCCCAGGGTGTGCTCGTGGAGATGGTTTGGAGATTAATCTGACTCGGGCACAGTCTGTGCCTTAGTTAAACCACCTTAAGGCCTGGCCAGGCTCTTGCTCACAAATCAAGACGCTCTAATTTGATTTAGCAGCAATCCCTCCAGCAGGCAGCTGCAGTCGAATTAAAGCCATTTTAATTCTGAATGAAAAGTGGCCGCACGTGGCTTAACCCAATTTCCTTGACATCCAGCCTGCTGCAGCTCCCGGCTCTCCTGCTGCCTTTTATGAGATTTACTGCTTCACCTTCACCTCCTTCATCCCCCACCAGGCACCAGCCCGAGAGCCGGAGCGAGTCCTGGGCACGGTCCCTCCTTCCAGCCGGCTCATCCAGCGGGAGCGGGACGCTCTGGGATCAGGGCCTGCCCAGGTTTCCCATGGGAAGGACGGGGTACAAACTCCACCCTCCCTTCCAAAGCGTTTTTGCAGCCACAGGGACATTTCACGTGGAATAAACATCACCGAGAAACCGAGGCAGAGTTTCTCGGGGAAACTTTGCAAAAGCTTTTCCCCGATACCCAAACTTGCCAGCAGCAGGTTTTCCCAGGACGTTTCTCCTTTGAGAAAATGACACTCCGTGGTCACCGACCCTTCTATTTAGGGTGAATACGCAGGCTCAGTCAGCAGCTTCAGGGCATTCGTGAGCCCTGGAGCCCGGGCAGAAGCAGGATGATCTGTGCCTGCGCAGGAAGCTTAGGGCTGTCAGGCTTCTCCTGCGATCAAACACAGCGGCTCCCAGGCTGCCCAGTCCCTGCTGCCGGTACCTGACAAGATTTGCATTAAATTGTCCCCATTTTTTTATGAGGAGGGGGAAATGGAACTGTCTGCAGTGACAGGCAGATCTCATCACCGGTGCTCTCCCTAATCCGCGGAGGTGTCTCTTGTTCCTCTGGCATCACTGCAAAGCTGTGAGTCACCCCGTCCCTTCCCCAAGCTCAGCCCAGGCTGTGGCACCTCTGGGAGGGCTGGGAGAGCGGGGTGGCACCTGGCAGGCAGTCAGGGAGGGAAACACCCCAGTCCCACTCTGGGTTTTGGCCTTTTCCGACAAAAACCCAACAGAACCTCTCTGCAATGACATGGGGGCAGACACATTCCTAACAGAGGGAGATGGCACAGGGTGCCCAGAGAAGCTGTGGCTGCCCCTGGATCCCTGGAAGTGTCCAAGGCCAGGCTGGACGGGGCTTGGAGCAGCCTGGGACAGTGCAAGGTGTCCCTGCCCATGGCAGGGGTGGAACAAGATGATCTTTCAGGTCCCTTCCAACCCAAACCAGTCTGGGATTTCCTCTTGGCTGTGCAGCCTGGTGGGTGCTCAGAGCCCGGAGGAATGGCCCCTTCCTACCTCGCATCCTGCAGCCCTGGTGATTTTGTGTGTGGAGAAGGGGAAGGCCTCGTTGCTGAGGTCGGTGTCGAGCACTTCTTGGAGGACAACACGGCTGTGGGGAAACAGCGAAGTGGGCGCAGTGAGGGGACTCAGCTCCTGAGGGTTATCCTGCCCTGAGGGTTATCCCGAAAACTTTCTCCCTCATCTTGCTGGCAGGACAGCAAGTTTCTCACTCCAAAGAGGAGCTGAGGTGGCTGAGGTGCAGTGCTGAGGGAACCTCAAAAGAAATTTCAGATCCTTGGACGATGGAGCGTTACCCCAGCTGGATCAGCACTCTTTGTCACGGGGCTCACACCTCCCCCTGCCCTGCACCTGAGGCAAACCCCCCTCCAACCCTGAATTCTTGTCTCCACCTCTGCATCCCTCCGTGTGTCCCTGCATCCCTCCGTGTGTCCCTCCATCCCGGGATCCTTCTCTCCATCCCTGGATCCCTCCCTGCAACCCTGGATCCTTCTCTCCATCCCTGCATCCCCTCCCTGTATTCCTGCATCCCTCCCTCCGCCTCCCCACGGCCAGGTTGCAGGGAAGGGGCCACACTGCTCACCTCAGAGGGCCCTGGATGCTCATCATTCCCAGCTCCTCCGAGCAGTCGAGGAGTTTGCACTGGAATTTCATGTCCTGCAGCACGGTGGTGATGTGGGACCAGTTGTGCTGGGCCACGGCCCCGCCGATAGCCAGGTAGTAGCCATCCCCTGGAAAACACCCCCGGGCAGCCTTTCAGGGCTGAGAGTGCTGGGCTGGGCTGGTTCTGCTCTGCAGAGCCTGGAGCGCAGCGCTGAGCCTCTCCAGCTCGCACAGCCCCGGGCGGGGACTGCCAAAAAAGCAGGGGTTAAAGAGCAGTGGGATTTCAGAAGGCTTTGGGGCTCTGCTAACTGCTTTCTGTGGGGCTCGGCACAGCGAAAACCATTAAAAGTGAAAGTGTGTGCGAGCATCGCAGGAGTAAACTCCTTGAGACTGACAGCACTTTTGTCCCAGCACAGAGCAGAGCCTCGAGTGTGGAGCAGGGAACACTGCAGTGACCAGCCCATAACCGGTGTGGGGACTGTACTGTACACAAGGAAGAATTTCATCTCCTCGGTAATCCTGGGTGGAAAAATCCCCAGGGATGGCGTTTGAGAGCCGATTAATATGTGATCAATCTTCCCTCTGTCTTTCCTGCCACTACGAAATTGCTCTCTGGTATTCTGTCATAATGATAATAAGTGCAGCCACCTACTGTAATTGGAAAAATAGACTTTGCTGTGATTAAACTCCTCCAGCGCCCGACGGAGCCTGCGGCTCTGCCAGCCACTTCCCACCCTGCTTCCCGTGCCAGGGTCCCAGACAGGAGGGAAGAAGGATTCTCCCACAAGGAAGGGGAAAAAACCCTGGCACCCCACGCTGCTGGGACGAACGGGGTGAGATTGCCCCATGGCACACCTGAGGGTGGCACAGCGTGGGGACAGGGCTCTGCGGCACCGGCCACCCAGCGCACACCCAGGGCCGAGCTCAGCATCCTCCTCCACAGCTGCCTAATGCCATGTCTGCCCCCAGGGCTGCTCTGCTGCCTTTCAGTCCCCCTTAATTGCAGCTGATAAGGGCTCGGACAGAGGTCAGAGCCGCCAGCCGGGGCTGGACAAACCCAATAACAGCGATGAGCAGCGCAGGGCCTCGGGGACAGGGGCCGTAATCGGGTTACGGGGACCGGAGGAGAGAGGTGGAAAAAGCCAGGTGGCTGCCATTAGGAAAATGCAATCACGCCGTGCCTGCGGCCCCTCCGGCGCGGCAGGGATGGAGGAGGTGCTGGAACGAACCCGCCCAGGACTGGAAAGGTCTTTGTGTGCATCGACACGGCGGAAAAGGCAGCGGGAAGGGCTGGGAACCGAACGCAGAAACGCTCCCCGCTCCAGCATCGCCGGGCTCAGGGCTTTACCTTCAAAAGCTGGGGCCAGGGGGGAGCCCGGCGCCCCGGGGCTGATCCTGCTGACGGTCAGGTCGCTCTCCACGCCGCCCTGCCGGTTCAGCATGCAGGTGTACACGGTGGAGCCTGCGGGGCACACGGGCACCGCTGCCCATCAGCCAGCCCCGGCACGGAGCCATGGGGCGGAGGGAGGCGGGCAGCCCGAAATTTTGTGCCCCCATCATTAAATCACCCGCCTGGCTTTGCCCTCACCGACCCTGGGCGTGGCAGCAGCAGGAGGGGGAAAGGAACGGTGCTTTTTTCCCCTTTCCTGTGTGAGGAGCTGAACTTGCATCCTCGGAAATGCTGCTGCGGGAAAGGGGACAAGGAATCACAGCTGCCGAGGTTGATTTACTCCAGCACCCATCGCAGCTCCAGATGTGAGCCACAGCTGGAGCCAGAGGGCCAGAACCCCCTCCCTCATCCCCGAGCTCAGAGCACTGAGCCCCTGTGTGAAGGAGGCAGAACCCAGACTCTGGGGAGGACAGGCAGAGCAGCCTCTCCCATTCCCTCTGCAAAGGCAGCACCGAAAGGAAAAGCCAGTCTGGGTTCCCCTGAGGTGTTCTGGGCTGTGACTTCCCCGGCAAAACGAGGAGCTGAGCCAGTACCTGGAGCTTTGCTCACGTCAGCACTGAACAGCCAGTCGGCCGCTTTCGTAGCTTCAGGTCCGACCAGGTAGAATTTCCCAAAATAAGACATGTCGAAGAGAGCCAGGGCGTTCCTGCACGTTAGACATTCATTCTTGATCTGCAATTACAGCAAACACGGCGCTGGGGCTGAGCCATGCTCTCAGCCCACAAAGGGAAACAGGAATCAAACCATTTATGTAACGGGAAATGCTACCAGGACACTCGCCTGGTGCCTTTAAAGGCTGCACAGCTTCAGAATGCTCCTGAAAGAATCAGGTGTTCTCTGGAGCGAGCCTGACAGGCCATCCCGAGTGCCTGATCCCATTCCTTACCCCACTAACTCGCTGACAGTTAGCATTAATAACACCTAAATTTCATCAAATTCCATTTTTTTCCCCCGAGCTGGTCTCAACACTCTTGGAAAGCAGCAGCATAATTCCCATGGCCTCTTCCCCGAGGCTTCTGAGCATGGGCCGCACATTTCTCTTAATATTTTTGGAACATTTTTCCCGGTTTCGGAGCTTCCCCTCCCTCTGAGCATCACCAAATCCACCCAAAGCAGCGCCCCCGCTCCCTGGCAGTTCTGGCAGGGCAGGAGGGGCCGTCAGCCCCACTCACGATGTCGTGGTGAGGGGGGAAGTCGAAGGTGTACTCGTCCCCCAGCAGGCGGTTGTAGGCGTAGTCCCTGTGGCGCTCCCGGCCGTAGGCGCCGTAGTAGTCGTAGTCCAGGACCTGGGGGAGCGGTGGGAGCACGGGGATGGGGAGGAAGAGGATGTGAGGCCGAAGCCAAAGGACTCCTTGTTTTATTCACCCCACTCCAGGAGAGCTGGCTGTGCTGGTGGGTCCCCTCCCTGGCTCACCACAGGTAATGGGTTCCCACCCCAACACCCCTGCCCGTGGAAATGGATCCCCACTCCAACACCCCTGCCCATGGAGACAGATCCTCACTCCAACATCCCTGCCCTTGGATAGATCCTCACTTCAACATCCCTGCCCATGGAAATGGATCCCCACTCCAACATCCCTGCCCCTGGTGATGGATCCCCACTCCAACACTCCTGTCCTCAGTGATGGATTCCCACTCCAATATGCCTTCCCATGGAGATGGATCCTTGCTCCAACATCCCCTCCCCTGGTAATGGATCCCCACTCCAACATCCCTGCCTATCACGATGGGTCCTACCAGAGCATCCCTGCCCATGGTGAGGGGTCCCCACCACAGCAACCCTTCCCTCAGTGATGGATCCCCAGTACAGCTGGTCCCTCCAGGCTGAACACCCCCCAAAACCTGTGCTGTTCTTACCGGGGCTGCTCCCCCAGGACTGAACCAGCCGGGTCTCTCCCAGCCGTGCCTCTCCTGGAAAACACAGCCCTGTCGCAGCAGCTCCTACGCAAAAGAAACGGGAGCAAATAGTTTTTTAAAGAAGCTTTTTTGCCTCCTTTTTGAGCAGCACCCAGGCCGCCTTCCTTGGGTGCAGATATGGGCTCAAGACCCACATCTTGTGACCCCTTGGCTTTGGCTATCAACAGCCAAAATCAGCCCAGCAGTTTGTCTTTTAAAACAGTGCCAAACCTAAGAACTGCCTCATTTTTGTCCCCTCAGGAAGGGTATTTCCCTCAAGGGTGGCCAAGGGGCAGAGATCCACAGCCCAGGTCTGCACCCCACCAAAACCTGCACCAGGGTGCCCAGATTACTGAGCAAGAGATGCTTCATGCAGAGAGCAAGATTCCCCACGATGTTTACAGAGTAATTATATAACAACATCTAATATTTATACGGCAACCTTCTCATTCCTCCTCTGTGCTCTCAGGAAAATCTCCCTGCGCGCAATTAATTAGGGATCCATTAAGACGTTTTTGTTTGGAGCCTCAGCTCGGAAAAGAATGGATTTTGTTGAACATCTCAGAAATCATTCGGTGCCTATTTATAAAACACAGCACATGTTCTGGAGCTGCACGGATAAATACCAGGCTGTCAGTCAAGTGGGCATCGCTTATTAGACGTGCTATTAAAAAATAAATTGCATCCTCAGTGACAGAAAACAACTGAGCTGTCAGCCAAACACCGGGGGCCGGCGGGCAGGGGTGGCTGCTTTGCTGCTGGAGCCTCTGCCCTCCAGCTGGAAGAGGATTGGTGTGAAGTCAGCCAGAGAGAGGCAGGAATGGGCTTGGGAAATGTGGCTTGGCCAGGGCCAGGGCTGGGGCTGGGATGAGGCTCTGGAGCTGAGAGTCACCATGAGCCCCTCGAGGGATTTGGGGGGCTCTGAGCTGCTGGTGCAGCAAAATCCTGGGAATTGAGTTTTTCTCTCAACTGCTGCATCTTGAGAGCGTCCACATATGGAGGTTTGTGTGAGGAAGTGGCTGGGAAAGGTGGGAGAAAGAGGAAGCCCTGGGAGCAAAACCACTCAGGGGGTGCTGGCGAAACCATCTCCCAAGGCACATCCCTCTTCCCACATCCCTCCTTGTGTCCCAGCCTCATCCACTCTGAGAGATGTTGTTTTGGGGAGAAGCTGCTGCTAAACTGTGAGCAGGAGCAGGAGATTCCCGTGAGCATTCAGCATCCTCAGCCCTCTCAGCTGCCCCAGGCACGGACTCAGCCTCGGAGCCTTCCTCTCCCCTTTTCCCTTGATGATCACCGGGATCTTAATCCGTGCCTGTTGAGTTAAATATCATGGGAATGCTCGGCATCTCCACCATTAAACTGCCCGTGGTCCCAGCACCCTCACACGGAGCTTTGGGGTCCGGCAGGGGTCTCCCCGGGATGGATGGATGGGAGCACAGGGGTTTTGGGGAGGCACACAGCCGCGTCCGCTCCTTGTGAGCTCCTTTTTGCTGCTGCGAGGGCCAGCCCAGGTCGTGCCCTCACCTCGTGCAGGGGGTCCTTCCTCACGTTGCGTCCTGCCAGCGGCTCATCGTGGGGGAAGACAACGGAATAGTTCTTGGCGTAGGACTCGTGGCTGCGCTCCCGGATCCAGCGGTTGTTGTCGGTCAGGGAGTGGTGAAACCTCCTGGAAGGCAGGGAGATGGCAACATCTGGATGAGCCCCCCAGCTCACGGCCCTCCCGGCCAGACCCAGACGTGGATGCAGCTGCTGGTGTAAAATTGCTGTTCCTGCTCCAGGTTCATGGGGAGGAGCAGAGGGAGCAAGCAGGGCTCGGTGCTGGCCATGCTGGTGCTGACCATCAGAGCTGCAGCACCCACCGAGCTCCCAGCCCCACCCCAGAGCAACTGGGAGCAGAAGACAGCCTTGCTGAGGAGGGGAAATAGAAAAAAACCGAAACTTGAGGTTAATTCTGCCCCACTTCCACCTGGGAACAGCCTCAGGGTGCACCCCGGGTTTGAACACAGCCCTGATGAGGGAATGAGCCCTGGACATTCCTTACATTTTTCACCCAATTCTCCCCAGGCTGAAATATAAATAAAACCTGAATCATTTTCAATTCATTTGATGTATTTTCATCTTTCAAAGAGAAAAGCTCCTTGAAGGAATGTGCCAGCTCAGCCCCTGGTCAGGCTGTTATTCCCAGAGACCTGGAACTCACGGAGAGCAGCCCTGGGCACAGGCGGCACCTTTCCCAGGGATGGAGAAAGGAGCCAGGCCTGAAAGACAAAATGTCACTTCTAGGGACTTATAAAATGATACTTTCAGCTTCCCTCCTCACTGCCTGGGTGGAGAAAACAGGCAGGGCATGGGGCTGAGCCCTGCAAGGAATACAAGTGATGCTCCCTGAGAATTGTGAGAGCAGCTGCCTCTTCTGCTGGCAGAAGGTGACACATGGAATGTCACCAGCACCCCTGGTTGCCCCCTCAGCCTCAGGCCCTTCACCGCCGAGCTGAATTTTTGACAGCAGCAAGCGGGCAACAGCTGCCAGATGAAATATTTACAAGCAAATGTTCTGGGAGGATAAATATTGAAATGTGAGGAAAAGGGGGTTATTTAAAGAGGAGCTTGGTAATTGTCACCAAAAGGGAGGAATGGGACTGACAGCTTGGTGACAGGGCACAGGGGACACGGGACATGTTTGGGAAATCCAGATCCAAGGGGTGGGAAGCTCCTGGCTGCTCTGAGCGGGGCTGGGGTCCCTCGGTGCAGGTCAGGGGGGCTGTGCTGGTCTGGGATTCCTCCGTCTCTCCATCCCCATCCCGAGCCCAGCTGGTGCAAGGGGGCAGCTGGAGGCGTCTCCTCCTGATCTCTGCAGGCCCCTCACTCCCACAGCCCAAGCCAGAGTGGCATTTCCCAGCTCGGCCACTAAAGCCACAGGGGATTTTCAAAGCTTCGTCCCCAACAAGGTGGTTGCTGTCACTACAGCCCTGTAAGGGAGGCCAAACCCAATCAAAGATAATCAAGCAAGTCAAAAGCAATTACTGAGCCAACATCTGCACAGTCACAGCTCCCGGCCCGGGTGGTACCGCAGAGGGGGCCGAGCTAATCTTTGTGCTGTTGAAATCATCCCCCCGATTATTAACTTAGAGGATTAGGCACGGCACTAATTGAACAACAAAACCCAAACATAATTACCCCGTCCTTCCCCATCACCGCCACCTCCCCGTGCCTGGTGGAAGCTGTTTGTGTGGGAGCGGAGTGAGGCAAATGAGACAAACCCCACATGGACATTCGTTAAAGCCGCCGCGTGTAATTGATTCCAGCTCCTCGGAGGGACACAGACGCTGCCTGGGCACCCACTCCCGACCCAGCATCCAGCCCTGCCTGGAAAGCATCCCCAAGGAGCAGCGGGGATGAGGAGGGAGCTGGGGCAGGGAGGGTGACTTGCCTGATGTCGTAGCCGTACATGTCCTTCTCCGGCCGGCCGTGGACGATCCAGTGCGCCAGCTCCCTGCCGCAGCCGCCTCCCAGCATCATCCCTGGGGGAGAGGGGGGGATGCAGACGAGGCCAGGAGGCCAGGCACGGCTGTGGAATGCCAGGATCCGCCTGGCATCCGATGCCAGCAGGGTGTGACCCCGTCAGGTCTCTCTTACCGGCGCTGTTGAAGCCGCAGCCGAGGAAGAACCCTCGGACCTCCGGAGCTTCTCCCATGAGGGGTTTGTGGTCAGCTGTGAACGACTCTGAGAAACAGAGAGGGGCTGTGCCAGCGAGGCCGGGACAGGGGGGATCACACGCTCTGGGGACACCTCACACCCTTTCCAAACAGGTTTCCTGCAGCTTCCTGTGCTGTCCCCATCCTGCTCCCAGAGAGGTCAGTGTGGCCAGAGCTGCGCCAACACTGAGCACTTCCCAGCATGGGTTTTGGGAAAACTTGGGAAGGAAAATGAATTCCCCGAGAGAAGGTGCACGAGGCACTGTGAGGGCTCTTTTTTCCTTCCCAGTCCCCCAGCCAAGGGTGCTGCACTGATCTGTTGGTTGCTGTTTCAGCCTCTGAGCCCTATTTCCTGGTGGTGGGTGACGGTATTCCACCTTCGTCTGTTCCTGCTGGGAGATTTCATGACTTCGAGCCCCTCGGTTCAGCTGAGGGACTGCTGGGGATGTCTCTCCCGGGCTCATGACATCTCCTGCTGCCAGGGCTATTCCATGGGGCCATCAGCCCTGGAAATCCCTCTGCAAATCCTCGCCAGGGAGGACAACAAAGCCCCTGACAGAGGTGTGCAATCCTCCTCCCTGTTTGGTGGTGGTCGGATCCATCCATCCATCCTTCCATCCATGTGAAAGGAGAGAGGGAAGACTGAGTTCAGGGTGGTCTTTCCCCACTCAGCAATGCCCAGTTTGTTCCCCCAGATCCCTCTGCTCCAGAGAAGGCCGGAGCAGAGCCAGAACATCTCCCCTGTCACCAGAGCAGCTCCTCACGTGCCCGCGTCCCTGCACAGACATTCCAGGCTACGAGCTCAGGGAGTTAATGGAGCAACAGCCAGAGCACCTGCCCTGCCAGCACAGCTGACTTTGCCCCGGGACGGGTGGTGAGGGCCCCAGGGACCTTGGCACAGTGACCACAGCAGAGGGGACAAAGCCTTGGCCATTTGCTCCAGCCCAGCATGACTCAGCTGCCACAGGCTGCTGGTTTCAATCAAGGAGGAGAAGAGGAGGAGAGCTGAGCCTTGGGAAATGACATTATTGTACGACAAAGAGGAGACATTCATCTACCAGCAGCCAGCTCTGCTCGGCTCGCACCGCAGTGCAATCAAACCACTGGACCCAGGGCCAAGGTCTCCACCTTGTACCAGTCATGTTTGATCTGCTGCAGGGCAGGAGATGTGCCCTACTTTCCCTCACACAACCCAAAGAGCTTCCCGTTAAGTGCCTCAGCAAAAAGGGCTTTAATTATGGTCGATTTTTTAGTGTTCAGTGGATTTTAAGGCCAAACCAAGTGTGCAAGGCTCGGGCCCGATGTCTGGCACCACCTCCAGCTGCCACTGCAGGGATGGTTTTAACTCCACACCAGACTGCCTGGGATGTAAATCTGGGTAAATCTCACGTCACTGGACCAGGAGCAAGTAGTAAAAATAATTAGAGAAGATAACACTTGGGAAAATAACAGCCACTGCTTGAAAAACATCTGCCCCTTAATTTTCCAGCCCAGCGGCCACAACACCAGCTGGAAATCCATTCACCCCCAGCATGGACCAAGGCAATCAGCTCCCCAGGGAAATGGTTTTAAACTGAAAGAGGGTCAGTTACAATGATAAGAAATCTATAAGGTTATAAGAAATCATAGGATAGAAATTATTTACAACAAGGGTGGGCAGGCCCTGGCACAGGGTGCCCAGAGAAGCTGTGGCTGCCCCATCCCTGGAAGTGTCCAAAGCCAGGCTGGACAGGGCTTGGAGCACCCCGGGCTAGTGGGAGGTGTCCCTGCCCATGGCAGGGAGGTGGAATTAGATGATCTTTGAAGATCCCTTCCAAGCCAAACCACTCTGTGGGTCTCTCAATGTCTGATTCTATTCCTCCACCCAGGCTGGGCCTGGAATGCCACCCCTTGGAAGCTGCCACCACTGCAGCCAGACCAGCAGCACTTCCTCCGAGTTCAGAGAGTTTTTCTGCTCCCCAGGTTATAAAGCTTCCCGTTGCCTCCAGCAAGATCCTTGGGCAAACCCAGCCACCACAGCTGTCACCGCAGCCACGTTACCTGGCCCGCAGACGGTGGATTTAATTCCCGTTTGCTCCAGGACTGGCACTCTGTTGACAGCACCTTCAATGTGTTGCATGAAAACATCCCAGTCCAGGTCAAAGAGGCCAAAAGCAAATTTTTCAGATACCTAAAGGTGGGAAACAGGAATCAGGGCACAGAAGGTGTGAGACCTTCTCATCTCTGGCAGCCTCGGAGAAGATAAATCGAGGCTGCATTGAATCTCTGGGTTTTTTGGGTTTTCACGAGCAACCCAGACAAACCAGGAGTCTGAATCAAGGGTAGAGGGATGGGCATAGTGGCTTCTGGCCCTCCTGCCCTGCGTATCTGTGCCACAGACAGCCCCAAAGGGAAGATGCTCCCCCCGGTTTCCCCACCAGCCACCGGAGGTTGGTGCCCGCAGAATGTGGGGGCCGAGCACTCAGGCCTGCGCCCACTCCTCCGAGGTGGCTCCCCTGGAAACCTCCCTCGTTCCCCCAGAAATCCTCCCGGCTCCACTCACCTCCTCCCAGAAGATGGGGTTTGACTCATATCCACCCACGGAAAGGGCATCGCCTTGGAGACGGAGATAGACCGAGGCGTCGTGATCACGAACATTTGGCATGTTCTGAAAAATGGGGAGGGGGGGTGCAGGGGTCAGAGGAGGCCGAGAGCCGTGGGGACACCCCTGCAGCACCCAGCGAGGTCCAGGGCACAGGGTGGGCACCTGCAGCAGTGACCTGCCGAGGATGGCACAAGCAGTGGCTCTGGGTGTTCCCTCAGTACCCAAATTCGGGCACCTGCGTCGCCCCGAGAGGAAAGCACCCAGCTCAGCTCCAGCTAACCTGGCCAAACCATGGGCAGAGCAGCTTCCACAGACACCCAAGCAGCACCCCGGGGTGCCGTGGGGACGGGGAGCAGCCCCTGTGGTTGATCCTAGCTCAGGAATCATCACTCCTCTGCCGGCCGCCCCCGCAGGAGGACGCGGCAGCTCGACGCGCGGGCAGCGGCGCACGAAGAATGAGGGATTTGCTCTCGTGAATAATGGATGGGGAAACATTTAGATAACGCTGAAGAATCGGTGTAGGGCCTGCTGCAAGCCGTGTTGACAAGTGGAATTAAGTGGATTGAACAGGAGGCACCGAGCTCTGCGAGCTGCAGCCTCTCCTCCGAAGCCTTTCTCGCTGCGCAGGGCACCGTGGAGTTACTGGGACAGAAATGTAATCACGGACCGCGGCATCTTTTACAGCGAGGCACCTCGTGCTGAAAGGGCAGACACAGACCGTGGCAGCAGGATGGAAACTAATTAATGTGTCACCCTCAGAGTGCAGGAGCTGAGAGAATGGAGCCTCCTTCAACTCCCTGCGCAGCCACACGGCAGGAACGGATTTATCGGGACGGTTTAGGAACGCTGGGAGAGCTCTGCCTCTGCCTGCCGGGACTGGGGCTTGATCAGAAAGGCTCTGGGATCTTTAGGACTGCTGCTTTCAGACACCAAACACAGAGATCCTGAGGAAAAAAAATTATCCTGCCAGTTGTAAACTCGTTAAATATTAAATCCGACTCTGTCCGGGGTGGTCTGACAGCCCTGCTGAGGGTGTGCGCTCCCCCAGGAGCAGAGCCTGGCCTGGCAGGAATGAGGAGGTCCCACAGGTCTGGGGAGGGAGGGTCCCTGGAAGGGTCAGGAGCATTTCTGCCTCTCCAGCGCAGTCCCCCAGAGCAGAGGAGCCGCGCTGCAGCCGTGCGGGACTGACCTGGATGCCCTCGATGCGCTCGGTCACCACGTAGGCGTGGTGCATCCCCACCAGCGGCACGTGCACGCCCGCCAGCCGGCCCAGGGCCCGCGCCCACACTCCTGGAGAGACAACAACGACCCCGGGCTGAGCCCCTCTCCATCCCCCGCACCCCCGGACAGCTGCAGGGGACGGCCACACAGGGGACAAGGGCTGGCGCAGCGTTTCTGCCTCACGGGAGCAAAGCCACCTGTGAGCTGTGGCTGCTGTCCCCATTTGACACCTTCCCCTGTCGCACACCTTTCCCCCGTCCCACACCTTCCCCCATGCCCTGCTCCCCCGCACCTGCACAGTTCACCACGCAGGGAGTCTGGATGGTCCCGTGGGCTGTCTCCACTGCGTGCACCCTCTTCACCCCAAAATCGTCAGTTCTCACCTGAATCCCAGTGACCGGGCAGTTCTCGATGATCTGGGGGCAGAGGGAGGGTGGCAGAGCCACAGCAGGGTCACGAGGGCAGGGGGACAACCTGCCTCACCTGATATCCAGCCCCCAAACCTGGGAAAAGTGAACCTAAGCAGCGTTCTGAGTGCCTTGTCTTGCTCCTAAAGGTCTTTTCCCCACCCTCTATTTTCCTGGATCCCATGGTTCCTGCCAGCTTTGTCACTGTGACCCAGCCAGACCCAGCACCCTTCTTGGGAAAGCCCCAAATCCACAGGAGCAGCTCTGCCCCGGTGGGAAAGGAGGAGATGGGGAAGGCAGAGGATGAAACCAACAGGAATTAATGAGTGATTACTAATTAAGAGCTACCGTAGCGCCTCTGGCAGTGGCTGCTCTGGCAAGAGTTGAGCAGGTGCCAGCGGGATCCATGGTGCCATCCTTGGGGACGTACAGGGTGCCATACAGGTCATCGGTGTTCATCAGAGGGTACAGGTCCTTGGTCTGGGACGGGGTCAGGACGTGGGACTCCACACCGTACACCTTCCCCAGCTGCCAAGGGACAGGAAAACCCGGAGCTCAGGTAAGGAGCAAAGCTTTGTTCAGCACTTGCTGCTGAAGGAGGAGGAGGAGGAGGAGAATCCCCGGACATGGTTATGTCCCACGGGAGGCAAACCCTAAATCCAGCATGGGGTGATGCTCGGATTTCAGGCAATATGGCCCCGGATTTGCAGTCGAGCTGCTTGTGCAGCTGGAAAAGTGATGCTGCGCGATGGGGAAAACGATGTTTTGAACTGTCAAAAATCCATGGTTGGATTTAATTTTGCCGACTTGGGAGCAGCTGACAGATTCTGGCTGCCTTACGAGTCAGGAGGCCGCCCTGGAAGCGCCACTCGCTGCTCTCCAGGTGGGAAGGCAGTGAGGGATGGGACACTCAGAGACCGCGGGGCTCCACATCCCCGGCACCTCCCAAAAAACCACCCCCCCTCCTCCTGCAGCCCGCCCCGCCGGGGACACACCCGGGGCTCCTCCCTACCGACATGAGCCTTTTGTACTCATCCAGGCGCTGCTTGTTGGAGGCGATGAAGAGCCCCCCGTTCTCCAGCCAGCCCGTGTGCAGCCCCGTCTCGGCGGGCAGCTCCCGGCTGACCACATCCCGCGTGTGCGCCAGCAGCTCCACCTCCACATCGCTGGGACGCAGCTGCCACAGGAGCCCTGCGGGGGACACGCACAGGGTGCCGCGGCCGCTGTCGCCTCTCCGGCAGCCCCGGAGGGGTTCCCCCGCTCCTGCCCGTGCGCTGGGTCACCCTGCGCGGCTCGTGCTCCATCTCGCGGATACGCGGCAGAGCTGCAAAGCAGCGGCTCGTGTTCCCCTCGGGCGCCGAGTGAATGGGGGAAAGTGGTTTGTGGAGCGGATGGACCCCAAAAGTGACCAAAAAAAAGAGAGCTTGTATAGCTCTGCCTCCCTGACAAGAAAAGTGGCTGAAAGGAGAGGGGGGAAATAGTGGAAATAAAGTGTTTTCTCTTCCTGCGGCCGCATAAATCTTGAGGGGAAAAAAGGAAATTTGGGGGGCGTTGAAAAAAAAGGTTATGGCAGAAGGAAAAGCAGAAACTCTCGACGTTTAAAGCCAAAACTCTCCAGCCCATCCAGACGCAGCCTGCGCGGTGGATCCGCCCCAGGGACATCCNGGGGCCCGAGGCGCTGCTGAGGGGTCGGGGGCTTCTCCAGGGGGCTGGCAGGCGGCGGGGGGCAGCTGCCCGCCAGGCACGGCTCATGTAGGACATCTCCACCTGCAAATCCCCAGATCGCCTCAGTGGCACGGCGAGGCATCCCCAGCCGACCCCCTGCTCACCTCACCACCCTCCTCGGGATGCGGAGCCCTGGGACACGGCCCCGAGCGGGCTGCTGGGATCCTTCTGCAGCGTGCAGCCCCCGAACACCCTCCAGAGGGGCCTCTTAAAGAAGAGGCTTGGGAATTCCCAGGGCACGGCACCCCATGCTCGCTCACAGCTCCAGGAACCACTTTTGGTTTTCCCCGCTGGAATTCAGGAGCTGTTGGGCCGCAGTGAAGGTGCCGGGTTTGCTCCCTATCAGAGGGTGGTGCTGGGGGAGAAACGGGGACAGATCCTGCCCGCGGGCACCATGACCCCTGTGCGGGTCCTGGCCGAGGACACGGCTCGGGATTTGCTCCTGGCACAGGATTTTGGGTGCACATGAGGGGTGCAGTGGGGCCAGCACAGACCCGCTCCCACACAAGCCACAGGCCGTGACCAGGGTCTGCCCTGGGGATCACCCCACTGGGACCCCCCGCTTGCTGCCACGTGGCCACCAGGGCTGTCCCCACGGTGTCCCCCCAGCTTCAAACTGCCTCTTGGAAATCCTGTGCCACCGCAGGAGTTCCCTGGGCAGCCCACGGCACATTCCCACCAGGCTCCACTCACCACAGGGCTCGCTCCGGGCTGGCTTTCCCTGCCGGGATGTCGTGGGGCCCCTGCCTTCCTCCGATGCTCTCCTCCTCCTCCTCCTCCTCCTCTTCCGTCCCCCTGGCCCCTGCTGCAAAAAATATTAACCACCACTCGGAAGCGAGCGGAGCCGGCCCGAGCGGACAGAAAAGAGGGCCTTACCTCCCTCGTCCCCCTTCTCGTGGCTCTGCTGCTTCCCAAGCCAGNCCCGCCGCTCACCCGCCGTGTGCCAGGTGGTGCCCGAGGTCAGGCGGTCCCTCTCCAGCAGCACCACGCCGCTGAGCCCCANTCCTCCTCCTCCTCCTCCTCTTCCGTCCCCTTGGCCCCTGCTGCAAAAAATATTAACCAGCACTCGGAAGCGAGCGGAGCCGGCCCGAGCGGACAGAAAAGAGGGCCTTACCTCCCTCGTCCCCCTTCTCGTGGCTCTGCTGCTTCCCAAGCCAGACAAAAAGTCCGGCAGAGCAGAGAAATTCAAAACAGGGAGGAAAATGCGGCTTTTCTCCCCGGCTCGGTGCCCAGCAGAGAACAAACAGCCCAGCTGGGGCCAGGGGGACTCGCAGCCTGCCGGGCTGGCTGGAGTTGTCAGCTGGATGCCAGAGAGCAAACACGGCGAGGAAAGGCACCATCTGACCCTCCTGCCGCAGTTCCCAGCAGCTCCAGCTGAAGAACAGAGTTAAAATTCACTTACACCTCTCCTAAGCCAGACCCCAGAGCTCAAAGGGGAGGTGGAAACACCAAAAAAAAAAAAATAAATAATTTGGAGTTGGGTGGAAAAATAAAGGTTTGATTTTGATCTCTAAACCTGAAGGTTTGTTGTTCCTTCTGCTCAGGGCTCAGCCCTGGAATTAGGGCCTGTTTGGGCAGGATACACCCGTTCTGCTGAAGGGCCTCACGCTGGTATCTCGGAGAAGCAGAAGTCGGGGTGGAGCCGGGGTTTGGCTGGTGGCTGGGAGGGATTGGGGTCCCAGCAGCATCATGGTCCCCCAGGCAGCATCACCCACCCCTGCAGAGCTCTGAGCAGCCCAGGGATGGATTTTTGGGGTGCTTTAAGCATCCAGCAGTGACCCTGGAAGTGACCCAGTCCCTCTGCACCTGCCCGCTGGACACGCTGTGGTACCCAGTGTGCATCCAAACTTGCCCGGTTTGGGAAGGGTTTGAACAGGACCTGAGAGGGTCACTTATTCCAGCTCTAGCCCCCATCTCCAGCAGCATTTCCCCTCCTTCTCCCAAAGACAAAACCGGTTTCTCAGTTTCCTGGAGAGCCCCAATTCCCGCAGGCTTCCCTGTGGACTAAACTGCTCAGAATAACCACAGAGCTGCAAACAAGTCTAAACTCCTGTTTGCAGTGGGGTGTTTGTGTTTGACAGGCCAGAACCATTTCATCAGCCTGTCCTAATTATAAATATGACCTTTGGGTTAGACCAGACCTAGAACAATACAAGCCCAAGTCCAGTTCAGCAGCCCGAGCCCTTCACCAAGCTCAGGACGGGCAGTGGGGAAAGTGGCAGCTCCTACAGCCCCTCCTGAGTCACCCCAGAGCAGGAATAAAGGGGTTTTTTGGGATGGTCAGTCCAGTGTAGAGGGAGCCTACAGAATTCAACCTCCCCCTATAATTTTTAGGTTAATTCTAAAATAAAGCAGCGCAGCGGTTCCTGCGCCAGCTGGAGTTTTCTAGGTCACAGAAAACGTGGTTAATGCAGGGATGAACCAGCCAGGCGTGCTGCAGGCTGTCAGCACTGCCTCTGCCACCCCGATCCTCATCCTTATGAGAGCTGTGGGCTCAGCTCTGCCCCACAGCCTCAGTCTGGGTTTGGCAAACACCACCAGCACATGACCCCGCACCCAAAGCACGCAGATCCCACAGAGTCCTGCTGGGCAGAGCTTTCCTGAGCTCTCCTCCTGGCCACCCCCTGCCTCAGTTTCCCCACCCTGCTGGCACAGCAGCTTGGACCCTGGTTTTGGGCTGCACCGGGCAGCACGTGAGCTCACCCCCAGCGTGGCAGAGCGAGGTGGCCACGCACTGGCTGGTGGCCACGGGGCTCGAGGGGCAGCCCCAGGGCCAGGGTGAGTGGTGGTCACGCTGTGGCAGGAGCAGGAGCTGCTGCTGGCAGAGGGCAGCCAGCAAACGCAGCCACCCCCACGCCGTGTTTGCTCAGAGCGCAGAGCCCGGCTCACGGAGGGGATTTTGGCAGCAGCTGCTCTTGCTGGGGGAAAAATCAGAGTAATAAATAAACCCCCGTGCCTGGCGTGTCCCCACTCCTGGGACAGGCCAGGGGCTGTGCAGGGCTGGAGCCAGCTGTGCTGGCCGTGCCTGGAGATTTATCCTCCTGTTAATGCCCCTGGAGCGCTGCTCCTGGTGTGGTTAGTGCACCTGGCCGTGGCTGGGCACGGCGGATCAATGCCCCATTTATTCCTGAGCTGCCAGACCCTGCACTGGAGCAAGCCCCAGGGGAAGATTTTGGCACGAAGCCGCGGTGGTGGCAGCCACCTGCCAGCTCCAGCCCCTGGCCAAGGGCTCGGTGTCCCCAGCCCCTGGGCTGGCAGGGATGTCCCAGAGGCAGGAGAGAACGGGAGCAGAGCTTCGCATTGCCCAGCTCTTGGTTCCAGGCTCCAGCGCTGCCTGTGGCAGCTCAGCTGTGCCACGGCCATTCCACCCACCCGGGGCCGGGCTGAGGCTCAGCACCAGCAGGGGAGGGCCCAGGCAGCAAACCCAGGTATTTCAGAGGTGCTGAATGTTGGAGAGATTCCCTTAGACCAAACAGCAGCAAGGGAAGAGCTGATCCTAGGCAGGGCCAGCACCTGAACCAAGCCTAAACGCCCGGCTGGGCAGCGCCTTCCCAAACCAGCATCCAAAATTCAGTGCCCGGCTCACGTCCTGATTCCCCAAGTTAAAACCCCTCTGCTCATGGCTACAGCCCCTTCGAGCTGACCCCGGGAGAAAGTGAAGCACCGGGGACTCCCAGGGCAGGAAAAAATTAATGTTCTTAATTAAATGACATGGCAGCTCCCAGGGACACCGCAGCCCTGCTCGGGGTGGAGCCTCAGGTTTTTACGAGCAACTGTGCAACTTATTTATTGCTCTGGAATCTGCTGCTGCCTGCAGGGCCAAGTGGGATGCTGGAATGTGATACTCAGGAGTGACTAAAAGCCATGGAAAATCAGCCTCCTTCTCCCATCCCGCAGGGGTTCAGCTCAGAAAAGGAGGCACAGAAAGCTCCTGGATGGGACAACTGCAGTGGCAGCTGCTCCAGGAATGAGAATGAACCTGACAGGAGGGATCTACTCCGAATTTCAGAGGGGTAAAAACACTTACTGTTCATGCCAGGAATCAGGAAGGATCCATCCCCGTGAGCACCCATCTCCCAAGCCACCCCTGCGCCCCAGTGCAGCCAAAGGGGTTTTAATGACAAGGACCCCGACACAATCCCGAGCCCCCCGGCACAGTAAAAACCATGGCTGATAAAAAAACCCCTATCAGCAAAATTACACTTTATTTCATTTTTTTTTCCATTGGGGAATTTACTTTGATGAATTGTAACTTAAAAAGGCCTGGAAAAACCACATGCAAAAGGGTTTCTAAGTAGCAGCTAAAGGTTCTATTCCAGCATTACAAGCTATTCCAAATGATTTTCCAAATTCCCAGCTATAAACTATTCCATAAACAAACAGTTTTACCTTTAAACCCCCTCCACCCTACCCCAGTTAGTGCAGTGCAAAGGAGAAACCCAAGGAATTTACATATTATTTTCCAACGTATCCCATTGCAATTCCGAGTGACCAGCGATGAACTAAAATAATATATACAGTTTTCCATCATAAAAAAACCACATTTCCCTTTCTTATTCACAGATATATTTGTGGCAAATGGCTGAATAATTACTTACAAACAGAACAATCTCTCTTTAACAAGTTTCTTACACCAGTAAACACGAGAGGGAGAGCTCTCTCTGGGGGGAGGGGGTTTGGCAGGGCAGGCAGAGGGCGGGGGTGCCCTTGGGGAGGAAGGGACAGAGGTGCCCTGGTCCCTGTGGCAGGGCTGTGCCCTCCCGAGGGGCGCCCTTGCCACCTTAGAAATTGGCCACGTTACACAGGAGGGGCTGTAAGGCTTTTGGGATCTGAGGCATCACAGGAGCCACCGGGAGCTTGTGTGCCCCGTCCACCCAAAAACCCCCTGGGCTGCAGCCCAGCCTCTGGAATGGGAATGGGACCCTCTGCTCCGCACGGGAGCAGGGAATTGCCAGCTCCCCGCGGGCTGCTCCCCTCAAACCGAGCGTGGAGGGGCTGGCTGGGAGGGGTTAGCACCAAACAGTACCTTGGGAAAGCCCTGAGCCCCCGCTGCGTCCCTGCCACCTCCCGCCTGCCCTGGCCAGACCCACCCCACCGCCCCCACGAGCGGGGCACTCCCGGAGCTCCAGGAGGGACGGGGAGCAAAGCAGGGTGGCTCTGGGCTTGCCACTGAGCGGCAGCGTGCGATTCCCAAGTTTGCATCATTCCCTTGTCCTCGAGAGCCCCAAACTCTTGCATTTCTTATCCCGAGCGTGGCTCTGCTGCTCCGTTTGCAGCGAGGGTGCAGCCAGGGACGGAGGGCACCAGCCCCGCTCACCCGCCCAGCGCTGGCATCTCCCACGCTTGCAGTGGGATCCCGCACCGGGAACACGATGCCGCACAGCAGGACCACCACGAATCCCAGGGGAACAATGCCAGGGCGTGGAAGCACCAGCTCAAAATGCCACGTGTTCCCAAAGGCAGCTCCCAGGGCTCAGATATAGGGGAGTTTGTTCCCTGTCACGCTCCCACGCGTGTGTTTTGTTCGGATTTGCACTTTGGAAGGGAATTCTGGAGCTGGAGAGCAAAGCCAATGCCCAGCAGATGATGGCTGGGAGTCCCTTCCACTTTGGGAAGGGCAGACTTGGACAGACGGTGCTCAGGACACAGTGGGAATGTCACAACAGACGGACCTTTACTTGACAGCAGCAGCAGGAACAGCCTGTGGGAGGGAGAGGGGGGCAACGCTTCCGGCCCCCCAAAAGTGCACACAGCTGGGAAGAGGAGATGCTGTCACAGCTCGGGGACAGCAGCCAGGAGTTGACACCGTAGCCCTTACTCAGGTGGGTTCGCCCTGAGCTCACGAGGTGGGATTTGTCACAGCTGCAAGAAAAATCAGCCTGGCTTGGGGGAATCCTGCTGGGAGCGAGGGGAGGCCTCACCCAGGGACACATCCTCCGCATGTGCCTGGTGGCTTGGTGGCCTCTGAAACCCTTGTGAGGCAAAGCACATCCCCAGTCCTGCAATGCACCGAGACCTCCTGCTCACCAGCGGGACCAGCCTGCTCTGTGGGCACCCCCCTGCCCGCAGCAAGGCTGGTGGGGCTGAGGTGGCTGTAAAAATGGGCTTGGGGGTGCCAAAGCAGCTCTCTCCCCTCCTGGCTGACCTGAAGGTCCACTTCCAGCCTGCATCTGAGGGTCAAAATGGCCACAGCCTTCCCCTCCTCCCGGGCCAGGTGTCCCCATCCTGCCCCTTGCCCTGGCCACAGCACGGTGCTGCCCACAGCTGCCAGGGCCACTGCCAAAACCCTGACCTGGGGAACCACCTGAGTGGCGTGGCAGTGGGTCTACGTCCCCTCCTTAGGGCTCCCCACTCTGGAGACCCCCAAATTCTCAGCCAGGCACAACCCTTCAGCCTCACCCTCCCACCACCACCCCCACGGTGGCTTTTAGGACACCTTGACAAAGAGGGGTGCGGCGCCCATCCCCGGTGGGCACCCCAGAGTCTCTCAGCTCTGTCCATGCAGGGGAGCGCGCGGCTCTCCCGGGGCTCTCCCAGCGCCACCCTGCAGCCCATCAATCTTCTATACACGGCACAGGGGTGAGGCTGTACAGAGGGGGGTGGTGAGGGGCTGTGGGAGCAGTCCTGGGAGGTGTCCGGCACGGGGACAGCGCGTCACGGCGTGCTCGGGCTGCAGCTGCTGGCTCTGGGCTCTCGACGACTTCCACCGGCCCTCGCCGCAGTCACTGCACCCCCTCCTCCTCCACGTACGTCGAGGGAAACCAGCCCACCTGTGGGGGGACACGAGAGGTGAGCTGGGGGCCGGGAAGCTCAAGGGGCACAGCACAAAACCTGTCGGAGTTCAAGGGTTTGGACAACTCAGGCGCAGGGTGGGATTGTTGGGGTGTCCTGTGCAGGGCCAGGAGTTGGACTCCGCAATCCTTGGGGGGCCCTTCCAGCTCTGTGATTCTGTCCTGTCACCAGGATTATTCCCGTGTCATGCTGGGAACGTGCTGCTCCCAGTGCTGGCTGTGCCACATCCCAACAGTGCCAGCCACCGCCCTCACTCGGGATGGAGCCAACCCCTGTACATCTCCTGGGACACACTGCCTGCGACACAGAGGGGATCAGGGCGCGGGGAACCTGTCCCCAGTGCCACACACCCCGTGGGACACCAGGCCGTGCCACCAGCCTGCTGGTTCGCCCAGGATGCGGAGCCTTCCCCCTGCAGAGCCTGCACGCATCCGTCCCCCACGGGCAGCTTTAGGGAAGATCAGACCCTCCCACCACGTGCTCCCGTCCACCCGTGCGCCCTGGACATCGCTGTCACTGCCACAAAGCACCAGACGGCCACACAGAGGTGGCTCTCACGAGGTGACAGCCCACCCAGAACCCAGGAAAGAAGAAGGAGCAGGACACACCCCGAGAGCAGGGAGGATTTCCCGCCGCAGGAACGGGACAGGAATCTCTCTGGACGCACTCACCCTTCCGTTGGTCTCCCCCTTCCACCATCCCTGGTCCCCTCCAATCCTGCTGTAGATCTTCACCACGTCCCCCTCCCGCAGCGACAGCTCCCGCATGTCCCGCGCCGCAAAGTTGTACCGAGCCACCGCCGTCCCTATGACCCGGGGGGTGAACACTGCCAGGGGACAAACACAGCGCGTCGGGAGCGGCCCCACGCCGGCTGAACCTGGGGAAAGCTTGGCGAGGTTCAACCTGGGTTTTCCACCTGGAGCCGCTCGGATGGAGGGGTGGCATGGCCTGAGCTGCTCAGCCCCGCGCGGAACGGGGCGGTCGGGGTTAAACTGGATTCCTGCTGGGCTTTGAAGGGCTCTGTGGGCTTGGGATGCCTCTCTCTGCTGTTCAGGGGCTTGGTGGGGATTGCCGGGGTGAAGGGCACTTTTGCGAGGTGGTAAAAGAAAGGAGTTCATAGGAATACACAGTCTTTGACAGTGAAATCATGGGAAAATCCTGTTCGGCTCTCAATCTCAGGTCTGGGAGGTTGCCTTGTGGAGCTGCCACCCAGCTCCCAGCACCTGATGGAACCACCTGGTCAAAAGACTTTGTAAATCAACTTCGATTTAAGCTACCTCAAAAACGGAGTTACTGGGAGTGGATTCTCCCAGAGGTGTTGAGCAAATCCCGTGTGCTTTGCCACGAGGGGCAACGAGCTCCTAACGTGGAACCTCCCTGCTCCTGTCCCTGCCAGGGAGCAACTTTGGGAACCTGGTCCCATTAGAGACCAAATGGTGCCAAAGCCTAAGACTGACCAGCACCTTGTGATGAGGAGATGATCCCGGGAGCCGAGCTCCACCAGCACCGGCACAGTCCCAGCCCCACGGATCTCCAGCACTTCAGGCAGGGGATGCTCAGGGGAGGCATAAGGAAGGGGGGAAGGCAGGGCCAGCATTCCTGCCCCAAGGTCTGGGCAGGGGGAAAAAGGCTGGAGAGCAACAGTGGGAAGGATGGGATGGGCAGAGGAGGAGAAAAATGCACTTTCTCTGAAGTTTGCAAAGAAAGAAATAAACACCCCGAGGGGATGTTGTTCTTCACTCCCCTATTTGCCCCGGGATTTCCAAGGGTTAGTTTCAGCTCTAAAAGTGTGCAAACCAAGGTTGAACGAAGTCTGAGGGAAAGCTTTGCCCAGGTTTTCAGCTCTCGGGGTGGGAGGACATGAGGATGGCGATGGAGGCGGTTCGGACACACAATGTGCAGTCACTGGGGGGTTCACCCGTCCTGGCCAGGCAGCCAGGCTGGAGAATGCACAAAAATCACAGCAGCTTTGAGCTCTGTCATCAGGAGCTTGCTCAGAGCCCCTTGCCACACAGATCACTTCCTGCAATACTTTCTATGCAGTTAGAGAATCTCAAATTCCCACACTTATGCTTGAAAAGTTCAGTGTTCTTCCCAAACACAGCACCAAGGAAGGCACGCATGGCTTTGCTGGTGATTTTCTCTGTCCAGCCTGAAGGAGAGACTGAAAGATAAAAACTTAAATGGGCATTAAAACTGGCAGGATTTTGCTCTGATCCCATCCGCGGGGAGGAGGGCACCAGCCTGGAAAGGCTGGGGCACCACTGCACTCTCTGCAGGGAGACCGAGCCCCAGAACACAGCTGCCAGCACAGACGTGTCCCTGTCCCCTCAGCAAGGGGCTCCTGAGCAGCCCCAGACACCAGAGCTCAAAGCCTGCAGGACACTGGGATATTCTCCTGGAGGACAGGGGGGATCAGACCGGGAGAGGGTGCGATGCTGATGCTCGTTGGGTGAGACACACGGGGCGACCACGTCGAGCTTGAAGTACATCGTGAGATCCCAAAGTGCTACATCTGCTTTTTTGGGTAATTTTAGCCCCTTTTCTCAAACAGCAACAAGTCCATCTCCTCCCTGCCTTGATTTTGGGGAGAGGGGGGAGTGCATTTTGCTGCCAGCCAAGCCATGGTTAATTCACTTAATTATTTCCCAGGGCAGCACTGGGGACCCCCTGAACTGCCTGTGGGATGGAGGGACAGGGGGGAACCCACTGGTGATGGCTTTCAAGCTGGGGATGGTGGCAGGTCTCTCCAGCAGGGAGAGGCACTGGTACCTGACCAGAAGGGACTGGAGGAGCTCTGAGAAGAAAAGTTGAGGCCCTGAGGACTGAGAAAAGAAAAGTTGTAGGAAGCGCAGGAGGCTGCAAAGAGGTTAGAGAGAAACAGAAAGAGGCAGAACACGCATTAAAAAGGAAATGAAAATAAAATATTATAAGGCACAACGCTTTCAAAGCTGATGGAGGAATACAGGGCAAAGCATGCAGAGGGTCTTGTGCAGGGGCTCGGAGCTGGAACAGCTGACAGAAGGTCTGGCCACAGCCCCACAGCCACTGTGGGGACCCAAAATTCATCCTAGGCTTGTATTTAATGCCAGAAGATACTTAATTGGCTTTTAAAACCTATCTTCTTTAGGAATTCCTTTTCAAATATACCACAGAGGAAAATTTTTAACATTTATTTTTCCCCACAAAGCACTTAGTTCTGCACTCAGGCTTTTGGACAAAACAACATCTTGCATTATTGCACATTTTGCTTTCCATTTGTTTTGATTTTTTTTTCTTTCCTTTTAGACACAGACTTACCCTTTCACCCATCGCCTCCATTAAAGGAGCCCCACTGGGATTCAAACCACCACAAGCCACACTGGAACTGGATCCATTGAAACACAAAAACCCCACGCGGGTGGGAAGTGCTGGATAAATCCCCCGAAGTGAGCATCACGTCCCTGCTCCCAACCAGAGGCTGGGCAGCAAACCCCAGGGTGCAAAACCACAGGAGGGGAACCAGCCTGTCCCAGCCAAAACTGTCCCTTCAGAGAGCAGTGCCAGAGAGCCCCAGCTCGGCCAGACCCCCCTGATCCCACCAAGACCCCTCCTGAAAACGCCACCAGCCGAGGAGAATTTATTTGCAAACTGAGGAGCTCAAGCCCCACAGCAAAGCTGTGAACCCCTGCATCCACTGCTCCTACAGCTGGCTGGAAAGGGGAGGTTTTCCACGACACCCAAGCTGGGCTTTACCTGGGGAGCGGGTGAAGGTCCTGGAGGTAGAGCGCTCCCGGGATTTGTAGGGATATTTCAGTGTTGTGTCCAGCTGCTTGAAGCTCTCCTTCAGCGAGTGGCTCTGGTAGTACTCGACCAGCTCCTGGCAAGGAGGGAGAGGCACCTGGCTGTCTCTGCCATCCCCTGCACAACTGGCAGGGACGGCGCACGAGCTACGGGGGGGAACCAAAACCCACCAGCAAGCTTTCGAACTTCTTGGCCTCCGTGATGTGGATCCAGTTGTCCTTCTCCACCACCTTGATGTGCTTCACCTCCTCGTTGAACCTGCCAACCACAGCAAAGGCACTCAAAGAAAGGCAGCCACGTGCTCCGGCCCTGGCTCGTCCTCTGCCAGGGAGGAATACTGAATTATTAAATTCCTAAATGAGGGATCACTCACTTAATACTGATGGCAAAGCGCTCGGCCTCAGCTGGCCGCTCCCGGATCAGGTAGGTGCCGCTGACGTGAGACTTGAGCAGGTTGTCCGTGTGCTGCCTCTCCATGCTCCCTGCAAACCTGAGCCCAGAGGTCAATTAGTTCACTTAACTCATTAAAATGAACGCATATCTTTAAACAGGCACGTTTTGGATAAAAAGATTTTTTGCATAAAAAGATGTAAATCTTTTTTACAGGCATGGAGGTTGGAGGGCAGGGAGAGAAACGTCCCAAACATCCTGAGCAGGGAGAGAAGTGCCCTGGGACACACAAGAAGCTGCTGAGCCACTGAACCACACAGAGAGTGGCCTCTTCCCTTTGAAGTACCTGACACCTGGGAAATCCCACTAATTGGGAATCAGTCCCTGGGTTAATGAGGCCTCAGCAAGAGCTGGAGAGCAGGGATAATTTATACCCATGAATTCATAAACCCGGCTGGAGCTGGAGAGAAGGAGCGGCAGGCAAGCCAAGCACAGCCTCTCCTGCCAAGGCAGGAGTTGCCTCCTTCCTCCCACAATCATTTTCTGGGCACAGAAAATGGGAAGAAGAACCCGCATCTCTCTTTTTGCCACCGACCCTCCCCATCGGTGAAGAAACCCCCACAGCTGCTGCCAGGGCTTTCAACACCCCAACACCACCGTGGCAGCTGCTCCATGGCCACAGGGAAGGAGGGGTGCAGAGCACTGCTGGTCTGCATTCGGAATTCCTTGCTGGAGTGGATTCCTGAGGGAGCAACAACCAAACGGCGAGGCTGGGTCCCCTCCCTGCCCACTCACCACGGGTACGCCGTGTAGTCGATCTCCCGCGAGGGCGGTCGGCTGTTGGGGGGCTGCAAATTGAGAAGGGCTCGTTAGGGATGAACCAGCAGCTCCTGCGGCTGTGGATCACGGGTGGGATGCTCCTCTCCACAGGAGGCTTCCCTCTGCCAAGCCGTCCCTGGATTCCGGGCTCGGGCGGCGGAGGGCAGTGTTGTAGCTGAGCATTCCCAGCTCCCAGCTGGGCTGAGCAGGCTGTGTTTGCTCGTTTACCTGAGTGGTTTTTAATTGGGAAGCAGCTGACAACATTACAGCAAGCAGCTAAAAGCAATTAAAATAAACCAAATGCAGTTTTCGTGCACTGGGCCTGATCTCGAGCGCTCTGATCCGAGTCAGGCCTGCAGAGAAGGAACAGAGCCTGGATGTGATCACACCAAGCCCAGCCTTGGGAACAGGGCTGGGACCGCCCTGACCTGACACCTGCACCCACGGGACGAGGGATCCACTTCCCCTATGGGGTAGAGGCCTCACTGACAGTCCAGGGAAGGACTGAGGTCTCAAGGAGAAGGCTGAGGAGAGCGACAGAGACAACCCCAGCCCCTGCACCCACCTGGCACTCGCAGCTCCATCTCCTCTCTGGCACTTACCCTGGCATCCACGGGGCAGGGTTTCACCGAGGAGCTGGGGAAATAACCCGACTTCTTTGTCTGCAGCAGCCTCCCCTGCAAAGCCAAGCTGGGCATCAGCCCGGGCCGTGCACTGGGAGCCCTGGTGTCACCGTGCAGGGGTGGGGACAGGCCCCAAACTGCCTCCCAGCCCCCAGCACACCCCTGCACCGGGAAAGCCCACAAAGAAAAGGGATAATGCACAAGTCTCTGGTTTAAAACTTTCCAGGAGTTTCCCAAGGGGAATCGCTCTCACCTCCCACCACGGTGAGTCGGGGTCCCCCCGCAGCAGCTCGATCACATCCCCGATTTGAAAAGTCAGCACTGGCTTCCCAGGAGGGGCTGGGTTGCCGTGGTAATTCTGAACCGCCACCATTTTAGGACCTGGCAGAGAAGCAAAACAGTTCCACGACCTTGTCCCTGCTGAAAAAAAACCCCAAACAAAGCCACCCCTCCTGAAGCCTGTAACTCCTTATCCTGTGATAAGGCAGGATTTGGGGGCAGGAAACATGACAGCAGAAAGGAACGGTATCCACAGTGAGTGTTCTTGGCCCCTGTTCCACAGACAACTGAGTTCCCTGAGCAAAAATAAACCCAGGAAGGACGGAGCCGAGCTGAAGCTCCAGCTCCCAGCCCTGCACCTGCACTGGGGCTCACCGAGGCAGAGGAGCTCTTGCCAGGCAATGCCTGGCCAGCAGCAAGCCCTGCCAGGCTCAGCAGTGACACCACGACTGCAAAAGGGACCAGTGAACACTCGGCTGCCACTAAACATCAGCTGGACCTGGGACTCAAATGCCCCTGGAGCTCCCAGTCAAAGTCCACTTGTCTCGCCAAGAACTGCACATTAAATAAACTTCCCCCACTGCACCAAACCCGCAGTGTTTATCCTCAAAATGCCTCCCCACCTCTGCCTCTCCCCGCCCAGCAAGAGCACTCTGTGCTTGTTTTGTTGGGTTTTTTTTTAAACCACAAATTTGATTCAGGTTTCTTTTTGCCAGGCTTGGCTTTCCTTCCATCGGAAACAGCACAAAAACAAATTGTTCTTCTCCTCTGAGCCAGAGCAGGGGCAGGGCAGGCCCAGAGCTCTGTCCAGGCAAGTTTTAAACACAGGAAGATAAAAAATTGCAGTAACCTCCGTGATTGATGGCCCATCAGAGGTACACTGGACATGCCAGCAGGGGAGATGCTCCCCATCAGCACCAAATCTCCTTGCCAGGACATGCCAGGTCTGCTCTGAAGGTTGATTTGGCACGAGGATGTTGTGCCAGGCTCTCCTTGGTCACTGGTGTGATGGGCAGAAGCTTTACTGGCCCAGCAGGGCTGCCCAGGGCCACGAGGGCACCCAAAGAAATGATGTGGCAGCAGGGACAGGAGAGCCCCCATCGCTGGCCACGAGAGTGCACAGGACCCTTGTGCAGGCTCTAAAGCTCTTTTCTGGTTCGGGAAGGAGCCTCCCCCTCCCACACACTCAGTGCTGGGGATTCCTGCAGCCACCAGCTCGCCCTGCCCTCCTGGCACACAGCAATGCCCTTACCGGGTCCTGCGCCCAGTGAATCCTGCAAAGAAAGAGGAAAAAGTCCCAGTGAGGACACATCAGTCTCAGCTCTCTCTACAAGCACCCACCTCTGCCTGTTGGGATGGGAGAACCTCTCCCCAGACCCACCCTGGTACCCCCCAGCCCACGGCGCTCAGCCCAGCTGGGTGCTGGCACCTCCTGAGGTGCCTCCTGGTGCTGCTCAAACTGGGCCAGTTTTAGGCTGCAGAAGAGGCCACTTGTCCCCAGTCCTGTCCCACAGGTTGCTGGGACCCCTCTGAGGCCAGTGCTGGCTCTTCCCACGAGCTGCCCACACCCAGGCTGGACAAGGACACAGGGGGTGAGGAGAAGGGCCAAACCACGTACCTGGTCTGCTGAAGAACCTGCAAGGGAAACGGTGGGATGAGGGGTTAGTTTAACAGGCAACAAAGCCCATTTCCTGCTTCTCTTGATGCTCTGAGTATCAACAAACCAGCATCAGGGTGAGAATGTGATGGAGGCAGCCCAAAGCAGAGGTGGGGTCCACTTGAGTCATTTCTCTGTTCCCAGGGAGTGACTGCCCCCAGACAGGGGCATTTCCTCACTGCCACAAAGTTCTGCAATTTTGTTTCTTCCTCCCTCCACTCCCCACCCAAAACCTCTCCAAAGCCACCCCGTGACAGCCCCTGGACTGAGCATCACCAGGGTTCTGCCCTGGGCGAGCTTTGCCCAGGTTAGACCAAAGGATGCAAATTTTTGCCACATTTTGGGACACTTGGGGTCCAGAGACGAGCTCTCTCCTCATCAGGGATGTTCTCCCTGCTGCAGACCCTCCTGCTTTCCCTGTTAAATGATGAAGAACTGATCATCTCCCTTAAATGCCCACCCCTGAGAGCTGGAGCATCCCACCCAGTGCACAGCACTGCCATGATCCTCTGCCACCCACGGCATGCAGCTCTGTGTTTTTTGGAGGATTTTGGATGCTTTGTTTAATTTTTAAAGCCCCAGCCAACATGAATTGCAGCCCTGGGAGGTGGGTGGGAGCACATTTGTATTTTTTTGGGCATTAACAAACATCAGAGCTTTGTAGAGTGAATCTCTCAGATCATCCACGCGCAGCAACGAGCTGCTCAGAAAATGAAATAACTCACCCATCTTGCAGGGAGGAATGATCTCCAAGCACTCCTTGTGAGCACCTGCTCCACATTTGGGGCAAAGATAGCCCTGGTAGAAGGTTCCTCTGTGCCAAAAAACAGAAAAAAAAAAGTCAGAAAATCCTGATCCAGCCTCAGCTTTGAGATTTTTCTCTCCGTGTTTTACTGCAGGACAGCAGGAAGGTCGTCGCTCACCTCAGGAACATCCTGCAGGCTTTGCAGTTGGTTGTCTTCTCAAATGTGTACATCTGGAAGTTGTGGTGATTTGCATTGGCTTTCTCTGGCTTTATGTTGGACCTGAGGGAAAGCACCTGGGGGTTATCAGCCTGTCCCCACGGGGCTGTTGGCATTTCAGTCCGAGCTTGGACACCACACGGACAGATAGGAAATCCAAAGTGAAAGGAGATCAGGGCTGGGTTGTGGAGAGAGGATTTTGCCCATCAGCCTTCCCCTGGGACAACAGTCACGGGTTTGGCCCTTGCCTGAGCCAATCATCAGCCCAGAGCTGTGGCACAGGGACAAGCCCTGCTCTGCTCAGGCCCGGGGCCTGCAGCACCACCCTCCCTCCTCACCCTGCTCCAGCCCCAGCCTGGTGCTTCCCCATGGCCCAGCACCACGGTGAGGCGTCCTTTCAGAGAACCACAGAAAGGTTTGGGTAGGGAGGGACATTTAAATCCATCCTATCCCACCCCTGCTGTGGGCAGGGACACCTTCCACTATCCCAGGTTGCTCCAAGCCCCGTCCAACCTGGCCTGGAACATTTCCAGGGATGGGGCAGCCAGAGCTTCTCTGTGCCAGGGCCTCCCCACCCTCACAGGGAAGTATTCCTTCCAAATATCCCATCTCAGCTTCAGAGAGAAAATCCAGTCTCAGAGCTGCTCTGGTGGGGGTGCTCAGAGAATGGTTCCAAGCTGTCCCTGCACAGGAGCCCATCCAGCAAGCCCACATGAGCTCCCCCATCACAGGTTTTGCTTTCGGAGCTGCTCTGCAGTGACCTGATGGCCCAAGACACTTTCCCCCCACGCCTGGGAGCTGCACCCAGGGCTAGAGCAGCCACTCATGCTCACATGGCCATTTCAAATTGCTCCATCCACTTCCTCTTCATCTCCTCTGTCTTGCAGAAGAACTGGAAGCCCTGTTTGCCCTGCAGGTGAGTTAGGTAGAAGCCGTACGACCACTGCAAGGGAAAAGAGATAGCTGATCTCAGAGCAGAACACGCCACACTTCCATCCACACGCCTCAGCCACTGCTCTGAGCCCCTGCCCCTGCCCCTTCTGCTGACCCATGGCCAAGGAACAGCAGGGGAGGAGGAAGGGGAGCTCCCTGTTTCTCTAACACATCACAGTTAATGATGCCTGAACCGCCCCGGCGCTGCGCGCTTGGACCGAGCAGGATTTCGTGGTGGCAGATGAGAGAACCCAGGTTTCTTCTGCTCCACTGGGTGCTGCCCAGCCATTCTGCCTGTGGCTGACAGCAAGTGACAGCCCGGGAGGAACATCTGACCTGCCCACTGCCCATATGCTCGGCCTGTCTCATCGCCACACCGCACACACACACACACACAGGACAGCCGGGGGCGTGCTCTGCTTACCATTTTTCCGTGAGACTAGAAAGCATGGGAGAGCAAAGTGGAAATAGATTTCATTAAAACACGAAGCCAGCAGCGTTCCCTCAGCAGCCAAGTGGCAAAACTGGCTGTTGTCACCCCGGTGTCCCTTATCCCATCTGCACCACAGCTCTTCCCACGGCATGGAAGTGGATTAAGTTCATGGGGCTCTGCTGAAACGAGAGCTGGGAGGTTTTTCCTCCACGGCTGCAGAGTGAGCATCAAACCACAGGAAAATGATGTTCCTTCAGTGCTTGGAGTGCCAGTTTTGGCAGCCTGGTGTGCAAAGCTCACGCTCCCTTTTCCAGGCTCCTCCACCCCACAGCCTGTGGGAGCAAGAACATCCCGGACGTTCCCTCCTTCCCTGCCTGCCCTCCTCTCCTGCCCATCTGATGTTTGCTCCCTGACGCTGGGCCAGAAAGCAGGGAGCAGCTTCCTCCCTCCTAACGCCAACCATCCCAGCCCTCCTCAGGGCTGTTCTGCCAGGACACAGGTCAAGGACCCAGCCCAGCCCCACATTAATAAACATTTCCCAACGCTCTTTAAGGCTGCCCTGAAAGCTGAGCGTTTATTTTCCAGCTTTTTGCGAGCCCTGCTTCTATTTTAAAAGGCTAATGGGAACATACTACCCTGAAACAGCTCCAAAATGCTCTCCAGAGCTAATCCTTGCTCCACCTACCTTCTTAATGTCCTTGTTATTCATGGGGTCGTCAGTCATCTTGTGGAAGAGCAGCTCAATAATTTCCTTCAGCTCGTAATTGTATCCTTTCCTCTTGCAGACGATCACCACTTTATCAAATAAAAATAAATACCTGCCCAAAGCAAGCACATAAACAACAAACCCAGTCAAACACCTCATTAAAAAATCCAAGGGGAAGGATTTGGAAAGCTCTGCGGAGCTCCCCAGCCAGAGCTGTTCAGTGCTCGGCCCCTGCTGTGATTTCCCATCCATGCTGGGTTATGTCAGTGAAATTCCAGACAGTAATTAAATAAATGAGCTCAGGGGGAATGGCCAAATGAGGGCACATCGAGCGTGGGGACATCCTGCTGCCACTCACCTGTCCTGCTTGGTGTGGTTGACTATGGAGCGCACCTTGAGCTCCCCGTCGATCTTCGGCCTCCCAAACTCCTCCAGCTTCACTTGCTGCGGGAAGCAAAGCAGGGCTCAGACCCACAGCCGGGCCTGGAACGATGCTTTGGGCAGCTGGAAACCCAAAGCTGCCTGGGTTGCACCCGCCAGCCCTGCCTCAGGCTGCCAAAGCTCCTGGGAGCGGCATCACCCTCACCACGGGGAGGGAGGATGCTCCAAGGGGAGCCTGGGCATGAACACAGGTACAGGACCCCAGGAAACCCCTGGAGTTCCAGCACTGGCACCCCAGGGCAAGGCTCAGCAGTCAAAGCGTTTTTGCAAACCCCTCGCCACCTCCAATTAGCTATTTTTCAGAGGTTTCCACAATAATTAAGGATTTTGTCTCTGTTAAATAACCATCAATCAAAAGCTCATCGTTTCCAAACGAAGCCAAGGCTGAAAGCCCCACAGCCAGCGCCCCTCCAGGTCTGCTGATGCACAGCAACGGGGCCGAGCGTTCCACACCTCTGGAGTTTGGAGGATGAGATTCCCCTTAAAATATCTGGTTGAGATTTTTGGGGATTCGGTGCCTTTTTACATGAGCCCTTCTCCTCCACTTCCAGTTAACCTCTGTCCTCTTAACAGCAAAAGAAACTCTCTTGTTAAATAGAAGCCAGATACCCAGCTTGGGGAATTTTTGTGTCCTCCCTCCACTAACAATGTGAAAAAAAGCTGAAGAAACATTTTTAGGGTAACATCAGCAAGAGAAGCCACCCTGCATCACAGCCAAAGCAGCTTTGTGATGGAGCATCCACCTATGGACCATCAGCAAAACATGAGAGGGTCATGTCTGAACACATGGGGATCTTTCAGCTCATCAGAGTAAGCAGTAATTGCGTACAAAAGCAAATATGTTAATTATAATCAAGCTACACTGGGTTCAAGAGGATTTTCCAACTTACCAGGTTTTCTATAGAGCTCTGAAATTCACTTATTTTCTTCAAAGTCTCTTTGTCCCTCTTGACTTCATTGATGTACATGGCCAAGTCCTTAAGAAAAAGGGTGAACAGTGATTTTTACTTTACCAGGACCTTACCCAGGAGCACAAACATGAGCCTCTGTTTCCTTGAATCCCTCAGGAATCTGAGCAGGACTCCCCTGCAGCCTGGGACAGGTGAGGCTGTCGGTGCTCCCAGCGCTGAGCCAGGCAGGTGCTGCAGTGTTTCCCATTTCCCAGAAGATGGCAATGCATGAATCCACGGCAGCGCGTGAATCCAGCGCAGCACAGCGATCCCAAACCCCAAATTTTTATCCGTCCAAGAGAAGGAACCATCCCTGCCACTGGAACAACTTCTTGCACCTTTCAGAGCGGATTTGCTGTGCCTGTTTTGCTTCTTATCTGCTCCCTCCTTGACCTCAACAACAGCTCTTGTCAACTTGGATTAAATCTGAGCAGGGGATTTTTTAAGACATCCCCCCCGCCCCGGGTCAGACCTTGCTCAGCTCCCCAACACAAGAAGGGTTAATCACAGCCCATAATCGCAGATCTACGTGACAATACTTGTAACATCACCAAGCCAGGGATGGCAGGGATGCTGATGAGGAATGACACAACCAAAAGCCTTCCGAAGCAGGGAAACACAATCCCAGGGAAACACAACCCCAGGGAAACGCAACCCCAGGATCAACCACGACTTCAAACAAACACGTGCAAACGTTGGCTGTGGAATTTCCCTGGGGGCCGCCTTTCCCCCACCATCACTGGGGACTCAGTTCTGTGCTTGCAGGCAGAGGGTTGGGACCTGCACCAAAAAACCCCCACCACAAACGATTTTTGGGGTGCAAATCCTGCCCTTGCCTGCAAAACCACCTATTCAAGCAAAATGAAAGGGAGCTGAATCCCTTTGGGAACGTCACTCCATCCACCCCCCTGCACAGCTCTTGCCCCAGACAGCAGCGATGTCTGCTGCCTGCCAGCACAGCAGACAGAAAGGCTGGACTTGTGATGAAAGACATCACTTGGAAGTTAAGCCTTGGTTTACAGATCAATTAAAACCAAACTGAATGGCTCCCAAAGCCCCCTGAGCCCAGCAGGGCTGGAACTGCTCCCACACTCTCCTGGTGATGGGGAGGAGAAGAGAGAAACCTCCCTGATGGTTATCAGAGTCTTCCTGCATAAAAAAGCTGAGTCTGCAGTGGAGCCAGAGCAAATACACGTTTATTTCCAGCAGTGGTGCTGGGTGATGAGGCCATGAGCGGGGTTTAGCTGCTGTCACCAGGTCCCGCGTTCATCTGAGGCCACAGCAGCGGGCTGGGAATGCAACGTCCTTCAAACAACCTCAGCTCCACAGCGAGCCACACAGCAGCTCTGGACCCGTGGGCTGGCAGGGATAATGGCTGGAAAGGTCACCCCACTTATGTAAGGGCCAGAAAATGCAGCGACGTTACAAAAGCTGCAGCTCCGAGGTGGAAAACAAAGTGACCGCGAGCACAGGGATGAATCCCGAGGTGCTGTCCAGAGGAAAAACCTGGAGTTAAGGAGCATCCTCCAGCCAGTCAGGTTCTGCTGACAATGGATGTGGTGTGAATGTGTGTGTGGGGAGACATATCCGAGTCAGAAAACATTTGGCTGATTCCGTGATCCTATGATTTTATCTTTTGTTTTCCTGAGATTTTGGGGGCTTCAGCTAAAAGCTGAGAAAAACCCTTTAAACAAAGGAAACTGTTGACGCCAAAAGTCATCAATTATTGAAAAAACATCTTCCCTTTAAAAAAAAAAAAAAAAAAGAGGTGGATGAAAGGATTCCCACCCAGCACCTGGCGAAGAGCGCGCAGGGAACGCCGCGCACACGCAGGCTCCCACTGCTGCCACACTCCCTGACTTGCTGATACCTCTGGAGCTCCTCCAAATCCCTCCCAGCAAGAACAAGAGCCGGATCTGGCCCAGCCTCTGCACACACAACAGCAAGCAGGGACAAGTCACAACTTGTCACCAAACCCCAGCTCCCGCCGCTGCATGGGGAGGGGGACAGCGGTGACCACGGGTCTGTGGTGAGGCCACCGCACCACACGGCGATCAGTGCACACAGGTGTGGCCAAAAGGAGGAGACCTTGCCTTCCCTGGAGCTGTTGCTGGATGGTTTTCCCATCCAAGTGTTTGTTTCACACGGCAGAGGGCTGCTGAGCTCTGCTGCACCCCGAGCCCAGCACGGCCCCACCCCGACTCTCAGCCTCCTGTACCTGCATCGCCTCCAGAGCCTCCTTCAGCTGCTGCTTCTCTGGCCGGTCTGAGGAGTGGCTGAGCAGCTCCTGGAAAAGTATAAAGGAATGAAAATAAAGAGTTTGCATGTACTAGGAAAGATGCCCAGACCCTGCTTGCACCAGGCAGGGTCTGCCTGAGGGTTGGCGGGGTGGTGACAGGGATGTCAGGGTGGCTGCAGGCATTCCAAGGGTGACTGAAGGGATGCCAGGGAAGTGGCACGGATGCCTGGGTGGCAGCAGGGATGCCAGGGAGGTGGCAGGGATGCAGGGATGCCTGGACAGGCAGCTGTGGCCGTAGGACAGGGAACACACCAAGGGCTGCTGCTTGAGAGATCTGTTACGCGGAGTTGACGGGAGGAATTTCACACATAATCAGATTATATGCAAGCTTATTTTATATTCATTAAGTGCCTCTCGTGGCTAACAAGTGCAGAATTACCCAGGGTCACCGTACTTTAGGAGACAGCACAAATATCATGTCGTGTTAAGTAGCTCTGGTAATTATTTTATTTGCAGTGGGATATAAACCCCAACCCTTGCTTGGCATTTGGCAGTGATTCACCCTCCACTGACAGAGGTGAAAGATGCTACAGCAGAGAGAGCAGTGCCAGTGCTGAAAAACTTACTTTTAACAGGAGGTGGTACTTCAAAACTCTCTGCATTGGAACAACCAGCAGATCTTGCAATTTGAATTTCCCATCCTGGACCTTTAGCGTGCATTCCTAGGAAGGAGATCAATAAATCAGCAGTGAGGAAACAACAGCTTCCCACCCAAAAAGAAGTCTCTAAAGTCCTGAGAATGTTTGTTTGGCTTCTGTAAACTCAGGTCTGATGCCCATAGGCTCGTGGGTCCCTGCAGGCACCCAGCCAGGGTTATCAAGGAATCAATCCCAGGGGCTGGACCCTAAATTACAGCCACCACCATGCAAATGAGCTACTCCAGCCTGATGAGATGCTGCTCGTTAGGGCAGTGCAGGAATGCCCTCAGACCTGGGGAAATGTCAAATGAAACACATTTGCCTCAGCCACCTCCTGGCTGGGCCAAACTCCAAGCAGCTGATTTGTGAGGGGCTGGCACGGAGCACGCAGCCTGCGGCTCTGATGAGCATGAAGTCATTAAGATGAGCTAATTGTGGTCGCAGGAAGTTTTGCCACCGTTACCTTCGCCCAGACCCATTTCAGTGCCGTGACTCTGCTGGCTGAGCCCCGCTGTGTGACCATGCCACGAGGGAAGGGACACACAGGAAAAACACAGGAGCAACTGGGTGCTCCAGCCTTGATGTGAGACGCGGAGAACACATTTTAAACAATTCCTAAGCACAGTTTTATCCCCGAGTTGGGTTTACACGGGGCATCAAAGCGCGTTTGCGGAAGGCGAGGTAACGCGGAGAGACAGCCCGGCAAATTCCGATTAGCATCAAGAGCAAAGCAGGAATTAGAGCTGGGTGAAAACAGCAGCTCAAACAATGCATCCCTTCTGGGGCTCCTTTGATTCCCTTAATATCTGGATCAGCCCCTATTCACACTGAGGAGGCCAGGGCAGGAATTCCGGCGTTTGCCTGGGGACTTGGGTTCGCCTCTGAGGGTCCCCGATGCTGCTGGGGGCTTTGGAACAGCACGTGGGCTCCTGGCTTGGGGATGCTCAGGGCCTGCATGACTCAAAGAACTTGTCCCAGCCAGTCCCACTCAAATAAAGTCACTGGCTTGCTCTAACTTGGATAAACTTCGGGAGGAAGGACAGAGCGCGGGTCTGGTGAGGAGATGAGAGAAAAACGAGGGCTCAGGAGAGGATAAGCCCCAGCTTTGCTCTCTCTGTGGCAGCACAGACCCACTCTCGCACCCCTCTGCTCTTCTGCTCAATCAAACATTCCCCACACACCATCCTCAGCTCCAGCACGTCCTTCCAAAACCCCTGATAAGGGGTGGGGGGCAGCACTCAGCCCCCTGCCCGCTCACCTCCACCTTCTGCCGGACGTCCTCCCGGTTGGCGAGGAGGTGGTTCAGGGTGTTCTGGGCATATTCCATGTGGCTGCAGTACTTGCCATAAATCAGCAGCCTGGAGAGGGGGAAATCACAGATTTAACTGGAAATGCTGGCAGTTACAACCTATTGTTAAAGATAAATAAATGTGTGCACAGCGAAAGGACCAGGCGAGCAGCTCTTACCCCATTTAACTGCTGAGCAAAGTACAAACACTCTTTCACTGTGTGGCTGTTTGGCATTTAAATTTTCAGCATTTGAACATTTGGAAGTTTCCAGAGCCCCTGGAGGTGATTCGGCTCATGATGAGCAGAAAGCCCAGGTGGCCAGAGCACACAGGAGCCTGTTTTTGGAGGGTTAGATGAGATAATGGGATGAAATTCTTGTGAGGGTGGTGAGGAACTGTCAAAAGTTGCCCAGAGAATTTGTGGAGGATCCAAGGCCAGGTCAGATGGGGCTTGGAGCAACCTGGGACAGTGGAAGGTGTCCCTGCCCATGGCAGGGGGCGGGATGATTTTTGATGTCCCTTCCAACCGAAACCATTCAGTGACTCCGTGATGATTTTATGTCACATTTTAGAATCATTCCTTCTTGAAAGAGCCACAGGGACCTAGAGATCAAGAGCCTGGGTAATTGGGAAAAGAAGGTTGTCACAGGCCTTGGAAACACTGTGAAGCTCTGTATGGACACCCCGGGCTATAAATTTAAACACCTGACAAAAAAGAGCAGTTTTGTGGTAGATTCCCCCTTTTCCCTCACTTCCCTCATTAATCCTGCCTGACAGGTTTGGGTTTTCTCCCCCTTCCTGGCCGTTAACTGTTCTGCTGCTGATAAAACACATCTTCCATCACGCGCTGCAACTCATCCATTATTTGGGGCCTCATCTCTCCATGGAGATGGTTTGGGAGCCACTGGCCCAGCGCTGCTCCATAAACCTGGGACACTCACAGCCCGGAGGGAAGAGAATAAAGAGATTTATGGAGCCACAGCCCCAGCAGAGCCACAGCCAGCACAGATTATTCTTCTGCCTTTTCCCTGTGACAACTTCTGCACAGGCACAATAATATCCACCTTGCCAGCGTGGGGAGAGCTTCAAAGAGGCTTCAGGAGCGTAAATTCAAACCTCTGGCTTCCAGAGAAAGAGATTTACCAACTATTTCCTTCAAAACAGGCCCCTGCAAAGCCCGGGAGCAATGCATCATTTTGCCAGAATGTCTCCAAGGATGTGGAAGGAAGCAGGAGCTATTTGTCATGGCTGGATTTGATGGAGGAAGGTCTCGTATTCAGGGACCAGGTGGGGACTCTGGAGGTCCACGTTCCTTTCCTGGTGGGGCAACACCATCTCCCCAGCAAGTTCACTTTCTCTGCCTCCTCCTAAATTTCCTAGAATTCCTTGCTGTAAAATGTGGTATTCCTGGTTTTCCTGATGCAGAAAAGGACTCTGCCTATTTACATCAGGTTGCTCCAAACTCTCCATCCTCAACAATCCAGATTTGGGGACTTCTCCACGGCAAAACCCCCCTTGAGCAGCAGTTTCCCACAGCACTGAGGGCCCCCAAATCCCCATGGACTGAACAGAGCTTTGCATCCACCATCACCACCTCGCAGCCGGCCTGGCTTCTTCACTCACATCTTTCCAAGGCTTTCAGGTCCTTCAGGAAGTTGTTTGCAAGCTCCCGTAGGAAGTGGGTCAGTTTGTTCACCCACCCGCATGGAACATTTATTTAAAAGCTCAGAACCCAGCCTCGTGCTCCCGCACAGCCATGGCATCTCCCCGGGCAGCAGTGCCACCTCCACAGCTCCTCCTGCGGCCCTTCCTTGCTCCCTGAGTCCACAGCTCTGCCTCAGGGATGGCACTGGCACGCACGGAGCTGAGCCAGGAATTAGGAGACCAAAATCACCTAAGTGAGTTTTATGAGTATTTTGAAATTATTTGCATTCTTCTCTGGAATTTTTTTTTTTTAATTTAATCCAGAAAAAAATGCCCTTTGTAACAAGAGGCCCCACGGATGATGGAATATGTGACCTCACGGGGTGTTATTAATGCAGATGGTATTTCTGGAGTTATTGACTTCTGAATGGCATTTCTGTGTCTAGACACTGGTTTAATCACAGTGAAATAACAGCCTGGCACCACTCCACAATGAATCACCCTTTGATTAGTATTAAGGATATTAAAGGCTTTTCTCAACCTTATCTCTGTGTGCTGGGGTGCTCCTGCTTGCAGCTGCCACAACTCAGGACCGAATCTGTTTGCAAAAGCAACTTTTACATTTATTCATCGTGCAAAAGGTGCAGGATGAGCTCTGTGCCAAATATGAGATTCTTGAAGAGTGAGGCATCGCTTTGATCTCAGCAGGGCCGAGTCTCCCCTGCACAGGAGTCACCCCACCACATCACAGCCCTCTGCTGCTCGCAGGAGACCACACGGAGCCCTTGAAGGCCGGGGAGGTTTTGCTCCATTCCAGCTCACCACAATCAAATCCCATCCTCATCCCCTCCGACGTGTCCCCACAAACACATCGGGTATTCAGTCTCCTATGGGATGCTGAGCTCAAGAAAAATCCAGGTGCAGCCAGGGGCTTGCAGGAACAAGGATCCATGGGGTGCCTTAGGTTTTAACTTTTATAGTTTTCAAATCCTGCACTGCCTGGTGTGTGACTCTGAAGTTCCGTGTGGCCTGTTGGCTGCTGCTCTCTCGTGCTGGTCAGACACAACAAACCTCTCTGGGTTTGCTCTTCAAGGACACCAGGCCCCAAAATGTGTAAACTAAAGCCTAGAGGGGGGGGCAAACTTGGCGTAATTACATCATTAACTGAGGTTATAACTGGATGATTAACCCTGGTATGCAAATGGACCAAACTTATAAAAGAGTGAAGAACCCGTGACCCAGAGTCCATCTTGGGTGGAGCCTTTTTGACTGCCCAGGGCACCTTCAAATAAATACCTACCTTTATCCCCTTATTGAGTCTCTGTGTTTCAGGTGGCCACCTCAGGCATCAACACGGCTGAGCCTGGTCGGTCCCAGCCTCTGCCCTGAGTGACCTGACGGCTGTGGATGGATTTGGCTGCTTAACCTCAGCACTGAGGGATGTTTCAGCTGCCTGAGAGCATTTTACTGTTGGGGATGCAAACCTGGGCTGCTGCAAAAGGCATTTCTGGAATCATAGAATTATTACGGTTGGAAAAGACCTCTAATCCAGCATTGCCATTAAACCGTGTCCCTAAGCACCACGGTTACACTTTTTTTGGACACTTCCAGGGTTGGTGACCGCACCACTTCCCTGGGCAGCCTGCTCCAGTGCTTGACAACCCTTCTGGTGAAGGAATTTTCACAAATATCCAACCTAAACCTCTCCTGGTGGAACTTGAGGCCCTTTCCTCGTGTTCTGTTGTTGTTACTTGGGAGAAAAGACAGATCCCCACCTGGCTCCAACCTCCTTTCAGGCAGCAGGAGAGCGTGAGAAGGCAGAGAGTAACAAGAGCTCTGTTTCAATCTCCGAAAATGTTAACCCAAATCTGTTAAAACTGGAGCAGCCTGAAACCCGGAATTCCTTTACCTCTCTTTGAATTCCAGGAACACTTTTGCCAGGCTGCTTCCTCCAGACATCATCGAGACATCGATGGCTCTCAGGAAACTGAAGTGCACTTTAATTAGGTCCTAAAACCAAGCAACAGTCAATACTTTAAACAAATTCAAAGCAAGTGGGCAAACAGAGCCCAGAGAAATGCACATTCACTCCTTCATCAGGCAGGGTTTTCTCCCTCTTTTAGGTGTTTTTAAAGAAAGTTGTTCTAGTGGGACGCAGCCCTGACTGGCCTGGAGTCCAGGGGTGTAATTCCATCTGAGGTTACACAGTGAGAAATACCCCGGGATGGGGAGGGAGGAGGAGATGGGATGGAAGGAGTGGAGGAGGTGCCAGGTTTTGACCCGGACCCCGTGCAAACCAGAGTAGAAATAAATCCCTTCATCAGCCTGTGCCCAAACCATCTAAACCAGCTAAAACCCACAGCCCCAGCCCTGAAACATCCACTAGACAGAGTTCTTTCCTCACCTAGCGTTCATATATTCCCCACCTCTAAAACTGAGTGTTAAAGAGCATCTCCTGAACAGGTTTAAGCTCCACAGCACATGAAAGGCTGAAGCTGTCCAGGTGAATGCACAAATCTAACAGGAAATCAGAAAACCTCCTCCTAAGCAGGGAGAGGGCTGAGCTGCTGTGAAAGGAACGAAGATTTAAGGCACAATGCCCACGACGTTACCTCCAAATTGATAAAAATAGCTTCCATGTCTTGGGGAGTCAGCACCAGCCTCAGGGGGTTCATATAGTTCTGCAAGAGGGAAATGGAAAAGGGGTTTACTGGAGAGGAGGGAACAAGGAGGGGTTTGGACAAGGGATTTGCAATTTCTGCTTCACCAGCTGAGTTCACCTGGGCAGGTTTTAACGAGTTTAAGCACTTGCAAAGGCAGGGAATGACCAGGGAGAGAAGTGGGAGGCAGGGATTCCCGTGAGTGCATCATCCCCGAACTCCCCTTGGCTCCCACGGCACGTCCAGGGGTGGGAAGGTGCAGGACCCCCTCTGTGGGTGCCCACAGCCCCCTCCCCTGCTAAACCTGCGACAGGGGGGTGAAATGCACCCAGCTCCATCTCTCTGCAGTCCTTGGCTGCACTGAGGCGTCTTCCCAGCTCTTTATCTCCCTGGAATTTTGCCCTTGAGAAGGCCCCGATGATGTGATTACACAGGCAATGCCTTTCTGAACAAATCCATATTAATAGGAACATCTACGTGACTTGGGACTGCAAAAAACCCCAAATACAAGGAACCAAAGAGAGGAACTTCCACCCGTAACACCAGCAGGACCTGCAAAGCCTTTGCAAGCTTTAATCGATAGGAAAGCAATAATTTCACTCTTCTTTCATGCTGAACCAGAGGGCTGTGGCTGTTTCCAAGGAACTAGGGTTCCTTGGGAACATAACTGACACATATATAGGGACGTTTTCCTGGAAAATGGGAAATGTTATTCCATTTTCCCAGTTTTGCTCACAGCTTTTCGGGGGGAACTTCCAGCAGACGGAGGGAAAGAATGGCAAAAGGGGAGGAAACAAAAGCATCAGGGTGATTAGAAATGGCAGCTTGATTTTCATTATTGTTCTTCCTTCCTGCTGCCTTCCTCGGAGCAGGAGCCACCTCCAGGCTCCATCCCCGACTCCGCCGCCTCGCCGAGGTGTTCGCTTTTATTTGTTTTTAAAAGGAAGGCGCCGCAATAATTCATCAAAACCAATTAAAACCCCGCGAATTTGGGCAGCAGAATGTTACTTTTAATCCAATTAGCTTCAACGGCAAGTCAGCACGGCTTCAGCACTTTCAAAAAGCACTTGCAATGAAGGAATTATTCCGTGGCAATCAGGGCGATAGGAGATAGATGCAAACACGGCTCTTATCAGCAAAGCCGGCCTGGCTGAGTGAGGAGTGGGAGATTCTCACCCCGGCATAGGGGGGGACACAGCAGGAGGGTTTGCAGCCTGGTTCGAATCTGCAGCAATCAGAAAAAAAAGCTGCTGGTCTGGGCTCCTACAGGCTGCACATTTGTGCTCGTCAGCCCGGGTTGTGTGGATCCCCCTCCTCCCTCCTGCTTTCCACGTGGATGCCTCGATCCTGCCTCCCCCCATCTGCCAACTCCGGGAGCCAGGACCAGCCCAGCCCAGCTCACGCGGGATCCAGGGCTGGTGGGGAACGGGGTGCTGTGGGAAATAGAGCTCAGTTCTCACCTTTTCTATATCTTCAAGTGTTTTGTAGTATTTGGCCTCGGTTTCTTGGATTTCTAGCAAACAGCAATTCCTTTTGTCGTCTTCTGTCATTCCCATTTTCTAGGGAAGGGAAAAGGGAGGCATGGTCAGACACACCCAAGGGTGCTCCAGAAACCTGGTGGGGCTCCAGTTCAGCCTCCAGCAACCACATTTGGAAAGTCAGGAGGGCACCACTACTGGTTTATGCTAAAGGGAACTATTTTTACCCCCTAAAATATGAGGAGGAACCCTGGCTGTGTTACTAAATTTGTTTCAACATGGAAAACACTGCATTTTTGCATTTATTACAGGCACACCACCAAAGACTGTCAGCTAAAGAAGAATAATAAGAGATAAAGGCTGATTTTCCCCTTCTTCATATATATATTCCTTGTTGCTTAAGATGAAACTCACAACAGATACTAAGTGGATCATAAATAATATGTTAGACTTACACAAACCCCTGGCCAGGGTTGCCAATTCTCATGATTTTAGGTCAAATCTGAAAAAATGTGCTTTTCCCAAAGCCCCAACCACCGGAGTCACTTCTGCTCTGTAAAGCTGGGAACAGTGCTGGGAGCTGCTGCACTTGGCAGGGCAGAACCCGAATCTGGGAGGGGGTTCAGTGGTGGGGGTTTTATGGATCATGCACAGGAACAGAGACCCTCTGTCCACCCCCTCAGAACTCACAGCTGGGACCCATCAGCTGGATGAAACCCCAGATTTGAATCAGTTCATCTTACCTGCATGTATCTAATCTGAAGCATGCAGAAATACAAGAAGCCATTAGCATCACGCACTCGCTGTTGCAACAAATCCTACCCCAAAAATTCAGTGTTTTGGCAGATACATCAAAAATAGACTCGTCTGCCCAGGGAAGGGGAGGGAAAGGGAGTTACAGCTCTGAACTCCAACACTGCTCAGCAGAAAACATAAAACATTGTGGAGAGACAGGGAAAAACTGCCAATTCCACTGACCTTAATCCTATCCCTACCTGGCTGCTGGAGCTTTCCCCCATTTTTGCCATTTATGCAAGAAATTCCTACCAAAACCTTCCTGAGGGGCAGTTCTTGGGCCAAGTGGCTTTTGCAACTGGTGGCAAAAACCACCAATGGCCAACGAGCTGTGCTGATTTCAGATCCAAGCACTTTGGCAGGACCAGTGGGAATTTTCTGGCCCCAGCTCCTTGATCCAGAGGGGGTTTTGGTGTGCAGGGAGCTCCTCCAGCTGCAGACAAGGGTGTGAAGGGATGGAAGTCCTCAGCCACCGTCACCATCATCTTTGTCCCACTCCCAGCCAAGCTGGGAGAGGGGAGGAATCAGAGCACAGGCACCCATGGATGCAGCCCTGCCTTCCCAGGCTCCAGCCCCTCGTGTCTGGCTCAGCCACGTCCCGCTCCAGGGATTTAATTGATCAGCGAACTTGTCCATCGATCCTGCTTTGTTCCAGGGAGGTGTGTACTGTGCCAGCGTGGGGAGAGTAATTAGAGCCTGAACAAAGCCTGGGGGTGGCAGATATTGGAGTGGGGAGAGAAAGTTTGGAAGGTCACACTCTGGAGGAGGTCCCTTCCAGCCCTGCATCACTGCTGGGCACACAGGTAGGGGAGGTGGCTGTGGGCACCTCTGGGGAGGTGCAAAGGCCACCAGCACCTCCCTGGCTCATCCATGAGGGTGATATTGCTCCAGAGCCCTTGGAGGTGTCACAAGTCCCTCCATGATGCTGTCTGTGCCTCACACTCAGGCTTCCCCATCAGCAAAAGCTTTTTAGTGGTGACAAACGGGGACGGCTGCTTCTCCCTGATGCCTGCTAGGTCCCTGCTGCCCTAGAAAGCTCCCCTGTAAACATCTCCCTGCTCTGAGCCACCCAGGTGGGAGCAGCAGGCACAGACAGCAGCTGGATCCCTCTCACACAGATCTGTCAGCGCTCACCCCGATCTAAAAATACCGGCGGCACCTCTGGCTGACGGAGCAGGCGGAGCCTCCCCAGAAAGGCTGGGGTGACACAGGCTCAGCAGCAAAGTCCTATTTTTAGATTATCTTTTAGGGCTTATTAGGTCTCCCTTTCCCTTCCTCCTCCCCAAACTCCTTCAGATGACAGGCTGGGCTGGGGAACTCCTCGGAGAACCCCTCTGGGCCAGTGCCACCCCAGCTGCGCTTGTTTTTAGCGCTCGGTTTTAGCGATTCCCTTCCCTGCAGCATCACCTGCCAGTGGCACGGAGTTATTTCCTTCACGGAATCCCCTCCCCTCCCCTCCCACCGAGGTGTAGCTGTGAAAACGCAGCTGAGTTGTTACCATGGGCTGCTGAACTTCCACTCTGATGATATCCTCGTAGATATCATCGCCCTCATCTTCGCAGGGGACGCAGTCGTAGATGTCCTCCCCCAGGTCGTGTTCGCTGCAACGAGAAGCAGAAGGAGTCAGGGATAATAACGAGGGGATGTTCACTGTCACCTCATCAGGCACCGAGGAGGGAGGAGAGCCACAACAAGAAAATCCTGTGAAAATTCACGTGCTCGGCCCATGATCTCTGTTTTTCCCGGATCACTGCCTGCTGCACATTTCTTTCCGCTCGCTGGAGGCTGGAAAGGGCGGAACGCTGCTCGACACGAGCGGGGATCGCAGCCAAGAATCGCTCCGTGCCCCGTGCCAGGCGCGCCCACGATGCCCACACCACCACGGGCTGCCAGCTCTGCCCCTGCAGGGCTTTTGCTCGGCACTAATGGGCCCAGCCGAGATGGAGCTGCCAGCCAAGTGCCCAGCGGGACCATCTGAGCCACCAGAGCCACCAGCTCCAGCTCCACCTGCCCCAAAGGTGCCCACAACCCTCTCTTCAGCTCCTCTTCAGCACCAGGAGCAGCTCTTGCATCAGTGACTTTATATCATGCTCAGGGAGTTCACTTTAAGGGTTGGATTTTGGTCTGCTTAAGGCACTGCGTTCGCTCTTGATCTGATTTTGCTTTTCCTCACTAAAATGCTTCCTTTGTGCCAAAAGAGCATCTCCTTCCCCCAGTCAGAGCTCCAAACTGCTGTAGGAGCCCAGATCCACTCAAAGCAGGAGCAGATATTAAACATCATCTAAAGTCTCTGAGCAGTAGGAGAAGCATCCCAGTCCTGACGGACCAACACCCCCTGGGCTGTGCAGCACCCACAGCAAAGCCTGGACCAGGCAGCTGTCCCAGCCCTGGGCATCCCATCCAGGTTTGGAAGCTCTGCTTCCAGTTATCTGAGTGATGCACCAACTCCCACAAAGCCAAATCCCTGCCCTGATGGGCAGCTGGGTGGTTTTTCATCCAGCATTTCCCAGAGGAACAGGAGGCTCTCCTGACCCCCACAAGGCATTTTCATCAGACACTCAGCTTGGTGAGCAGAGGCCAATAACAACATTTACATCAGAGAGAAATTAAGCAGAAAAACCTCTCATTTTGAAGGACCAGCCCCATCACTTTGGAGCTGCCCCTGTGCTCACAGGCTTCAAAGGCCTCCCAGAGACGCGGTGCCCAGTTTGTGCTGAAGGTGATGGTGTGCAGTAATTAATTACCATCTGAGCTTTCACACCCCTCCCCAGGGCTCCTCAGCCTTGGAATACTTTTGAAAATTCAGCCCATATTAAACACCAATTAACAATAATAATTCCAGGGCTTAGATCTACAGGTGCTGGCTGCTAACAGCTCCCACCGAAGTCAATCCCACAGGATCAGGAGAGTGTGAAACGCTGGAATATCAAACAGCATTCGCATATTTTACGAGCTGTGTCTTTCAACAGGGGCATTAATTACACACAAATAAATTTAGGTGTAAAGCTGCGCTCCAAGTGTGACACTCAACATCTCTCCATTATATATCAGGGAGCAGCAGAGCACATCTGCCTGCGGAACTGGGCTTTATTTCTCTGCTTAAACACAGCCCTTTCCATTTTTACAAACAGATTTATTTAATAAAAGTTTGGGGATTTTAAATAAATACACTGGCATGATGTATCCATCCCATTCTTCCCGGGTGATGCATTGCAGCTGCTGCAATAATGCCCACTAATAGCTGGTGATCCATCTTCCCCCTCCCAGGCGTCGCCGTTATTATCTGCACCAATATTTATATTCTCGGCTCCGCTCCTCATCCAGAGCCAGTCACTCCCAGGTCCTGATGGATCTCCCTGCCCACACCTCTCGGGTTGCTGGCTGTCTCTCCATACATCATTTCCCTGGCTGGAGGGTTGTTGGGAACGTGTGGTTGGGTTAATGTCACGAGCAGGAGCCCAGCTGGGTGTGACACGAGCAGGAGAGGGTTGGGGTGGTGCTGCTGCTGGAGCAGAGCCTGCTTGGGGTGAGGGATGATCACCCCCCGCCCTGGGAGAGCTTGGAAACTGCTCTGGGATAGGTGCAGAGGAGAAGACGGCATCCTGAGGTGTCCCTGAGCATCGCCTGGAACTCCTCTCCCACACGTGCAAGGGCCACATCCAAGCCTCAGAGCCTGGCCCTGCCTGGCCCCAGCCTGGTGCTGCTGTTCCCAGCCTGGCCAAACTCTCCTTTTCTCCCTCTCCAAGAAGCCATGAACTTTGAACCATGGTGGGCACACACCGGGAGAAACCCAGGTGGCAGCAAGTGATGCTGAAGGGGCTTTCACAGAATCATCAGGGTTGGGAGACACCTTCAAGATCATCTGGTTCAACCTGAGCCCAGCACCACCACAATCACCCCTAAGCTGTGTCCCCACGTGCCACACGGGTTTTGCTCGGTCCTGGGCTGAGACTGGAGAGGGATGGATGCCCCATGGGCCTGGCCCCACTGGGATCACTGGGAGAGAAACGCCTCCCAAGGGACATCCCAGCAGATCTGCCCAGAGAACAGCCCTTGGACACAAACACTGCACCCGCCACGTGGGGCCACATCCCGACAGCACCTCACCACTCCCATTCCTCTGATGAAGGGGCTGAGCCTCGCTGCTCCGCTCCTTCCCGCTCCTCAACACCAGAACAAGCCCTTCCCTACTCGAATTTCAGGCTTTGGGCAAAAAATAAGAACAACCCCCACGTTCTGGGGCCACCTAGAATGACACCTCCACTCCAGAGCTTTGGGGAGATGCACTAGAGATGTTCAAACCTGACAGCCGTGGCAGTGTTACAACATCACCATCGTCCAGCAGCCTGTTATTTATTAAAACACATTCTCAGTGCATCGCTGAGAAACACCAGAGGCTGCCAGTTTTATGGAGAGCAGTAAACCATGAGGATCAGCCTCTCCTGAGGCAGCCCCGGAGCAGCCAAGCTCGTGCGGTGCCGTACGGATGTTGACATCTGTGCTTTGCACATATCGATCCTCCCCTGTCCCCACACTGTTGAAAATACACCCCCTCCCTGTCCTTAAAACAGGGATTGGGATGATTTTAGCCAGTGGCAAGCTCAGGACACACTGAATTCAGGCAATAAATTCAGCATCCCAAGCATGTCACGGGCAGACGGAACAACTTGAGCAAGGAAAGCCAGATCACCTCGGTCCTCACAAAGAAAAGCAATTTACTCCTTCAATAAGAGCAGCCGAGTCTGCGAGTCACCCGTGGGTATCAGAGCCTGTGATCTACTGCCTGGATTAGGAGATTCATTGACAGCTCTGGGGTTACGAAAGGGATTTTAGCCGCCCTTCAGAGTAAACGCCAGCACTTGCAATTACTGTTATTAGGATGGATGTAACCAGCTTTGGGCTGGCAGCATCTTGCCGAGCCAGAGAAGCTGATAATGAATAAAGCTTTTCATATCTAAGGCAATTTCAGGCAAAAACAATGCTTTTGGCTGAGCTCTGCCTCGCTGGCAATGCCTGCCCTGTGCTAACACCCACCCAGCAGCCGTGCCAAGGAGCAGCTCCCAGAACAGAGGGATCGGTGCCAGGATGCTGCCTTGGAGTGAGGGATAGGGAAGGAGCAAGTCCATGGAATCACAGAATAGTTGGGGTTGGAAGGGACCTTAAAGCCCATGGGCACAGACAGTCCATGATAAATGACACGCAGCAGGTCCACCATGCTACAGGAACTCTGCACATTGTCTTTGCAGTGCCACTGTGGGTAAGTGGGGAAGCTCTGATGGATTTCAGGGCCACTGCAGAACCTCTCCACCCATAAAAGCTGCTGTGGGAAGTTGATGAGTTTGTACCAGCCTCAGGAATTCAAGGACAAACCCTCCTGGCAAACCCACCACACCAGAACTCCATCCAAACCACGCTGAGGAAAGAGCCAGAACCACCAGGAACAGCAAAAGAAAGAGGAGGAGGGGACAGAAGGAGCTAAAATAAGACAACCAAGAGATAACCCCAAATTTCCAGTCCTGTGACCAGGGTTAAGAGCCAGAAGATCTCAGAGCCACCACAGGTCCAGGCTGGGAGTGCATTTGCAGGGTCTCTGAGGTGGCTGCCCAGCAGCTGTGAGGCTCCAGTCCGTCCCAGTAATCTCCCAGTCTCTCACTGTTACTCTGCGCTCACAGCTATAAATACACAGTTCCTCCAGCCAAACCCCTCATTCAGGGGCTCTGTCAGAGAGGACAAGCAGAGCCCTAAATTTGCAGCACATCTGGCAGGCTTGAGTTTCAGGGTGAGGGAGTGCAAGATGTGCAGGCGCTGGACTCAAGATCTTGCAGGGTTTTAATTACCCAGATTGTGCTTGGATGGAGGCACTCGTCTGGAAATTGCAGGAGAAGCCTTTTCCCATCAATTCTGCTTGGGCCTTACACTCCCCATTCCAAGCAGAACATTGTGATCCCAAGGAAGAGCCTCACACAGTTACGGAGACCAGTGTGATCCTAGAAATGGCACAAGCAGGACGTGTAAAAATCAATACGAGTGACGCAGAAGGACAGACGCCTTTACAAGTGCTCTGGCCCAAGTGCCCTGCACCACTGAGCCATTTATTTCAGGGGCTGTTGTGCCTGGTTTGTCCAACACAGCAAAAATAATGAGAAAAGTGGCAGCCAACTTATCATCTCACCTTGGCTCCTGTGCTCGTTACTTTTTTTAATGCATTTGAGAAACTGTGCTGAGCACAGCACTATTTTGGACGACGTGAGGGGGGCAACGCTGGTGATGGGAGTGAGAGAAGCAGGAGAAAGTTCAGCAAGAAGCTGCACCCAGAAGATGCAGCCCTTGAGAAATTGAGGCTGGGAAGATTTTTCTTTCCCCGTTCTCTAGGATGAAAAGTTTGGGAATAGACAATTATCCCAATGAATTTGTTAGGGATAAATTCCCAGTGAGCTGCGGCTCAAAACAAGAGCAAGGGACATTGACACTGACCTGTGGGACAAAGCTCTCCAGGAGCAGGCTTTGGTGGGGACCTGCTCTGCCTAAAACACTTACTTGATCCTTTATGCAACCCTACAACTCCTCTCCTCAAAACAAATAATCTTCAGAGGAGAAAATAAAGGTAAAAGTTATGCAAATTAAATGTTTCATGTCAAACCACTCACAGAACTTCTGCCTGACTCTGAATTCTTCAAACCACCAACAAATAACCCAAAATCTGCCCTGTGTAATCTACCTGATTGTGCCACTGCAGAGGGACAGTGCCATGAAGTGGAGAAGGTTCATCATAAAGAAGGCCCTGGGGCTGTAGAGAGGGCCAGGATTAATCACTCTCATAAATTTAATGAGACAAAATAACTGGAGAGAGCTAAGCAGCAGCAGAGAAAATTCAGGTGAAATGTTAAGTATAATTCTGAGGCACCAGGATGGTTTGGAGCAGCCGAAAGAGCCATAAAGGGGGATTGGAAGAGCAGTTGGCAGGGAGGATGCTCAGCAGTCAGGAGGGTAATTGCCTCCCGACGTCAGTTCCCAGCAGCCACAGCCATGTGGGAAGCAGCAGCTCCCATCCCTACGGGTCTGCAGGAGCTTCCTCAGGCCAAGGGTCGCTGTGGTATCCGCGATATGGGGGCACAGGCTCCAGAGGATGAACCTACACAGTGCTGCTGCAAACCCAGCTCATTTCACGGACAAACTCCCCCCAGACCGGCTGCTGCTCCAGGGTCTGGCATCGGGGCGGGCTGGAATAAATCAGGCAGAGCCAATTGTCCCTTTACTGCTCCTCACAGCATCGATCAGGCACCACTTGCAATGCGAGCGGCCCTCGCCATCTGCCCAGGCTGGCTGCAAGCTGCCATCTGGCCCAGGGCACAGCAAAGCGAGGGGCCAGCGGGCTGAAAACAGGGAATTTGAGAACTTCCCAGCTCCCCTGATGGCCTTTTAGCTTCCCTTCCCCTTTCCATCACCAATTGTTCTCTTTTTTTTTTTTTAACTAAATAGCTGTTTCCAGGCAATTATGTGCCTTGATCTGCTGGCTGGGGATCTGTCTGGAGCTGGGATTAATCCCCGAAACGTCCCAAAGCTGAAAGCACAATGGGGTCATCAAGGTTTAAACACCCTTTAAACACACCGGTACCCCGTGGCTGCCCCATGATCGCACACGCAGCTTGTTCCTGCAGCCCCGTGGTCCAGCCCTGGCACTGGTTTTTGTCCCACAGCTCCTCCGTGCTGGGAGAGTCCTCAGGATAAACGTTCTCACTCTTCAGAGCGTCATGGGGACAACAGGGACAAAGCCTGGTTCCTTCTGCTCCCCACATCAGCACCTCCATCATAAAAATGTTCGTATTTTAAATGCTTTGTGGCACAGGAATTCAAAAACCTGGGGACACCAAACCGCTCCACTTAAGTACTTACAGTTGAAACGAAGCATTTTGACCTTCTCCAAAAAACCTCATTTTACCAGCAGCCAAAATGTTTTGTTAGAACCAACCTAATGCTTATCCTGAGCTGTTTCTCCCAGCAGCACAACACCCAAAGAGAGCTCCCTTTGGGAGGTTCCTCTCTCCCAGGGTGAGCTGGTGATGCAGAGCCCACCAGGGCTGTCCCTCGTCACCCACCCCCGTCCCTCTGAGGGCAGCAGGGACAGCACAGTGGCACCTTGAGGTGTCACATCCCTGCTGGTTTTACAGGCAGGGCTGGAGCAGCTCCTTCCACACACTGGGTCATTTCCCTGCCTGCTGTGGAAATCGCTTCCTCGCCTCCAAAGAAAGCATTTTGGCTGCAGTCAGATCTTCCCAAGGCTGCTGGATCATCAGCAATATTACAGGCAGAGATGCTGGATGGACTGAATCACTCCCAGCAGTGAATGCTGCCCTTGTTGAGCTGTTTGGAGAGGGCAGGAGCTAAGAAAGAGCTCTCTCATCGGTGCCACGGGCTGCCAGCGCCCAGCAGCGGGGCCCAGGGCACACCACTGGCACTGGCACGTTCCCAGGCAGAGTTTCCTTGTCCAAGGCAGAAAGGGCACTGTTGCTGCTGTGCTGCAGGCAGCAGGAGCAGCAGCACTCGTGCTGAGGGGTTCTCCAGGGCGTTTCTGGGCGTTTTACAGCTACGGGTGAATTCCGACACAGTTTCGTAGGCCGTGGTTCCGTGCACTGGGAGGGCAGGCCTGGGTGAGGGAATTTGTGCAATCCCTGCTGATTTCAGCATGCCTTTCTCTCACTGGTCCTAAATAAGGTGTGAAAAAGAGGATTTTGCAGAGAACGGGAAAACAGGGAAAAGTTAAAAGTTGGAGATCTGGGACAGAACAGGGCAATCGGTTGAAATAAATCTCCAAGTTATCTGATGGGCATCAAAGCCCGTCTCACCAAGGGACAAGGAACAGTTTGGGAAGAACTTCCAGCTGGACACCTTGTCCCCAGCAGAGTTAAAGCTGGGAACCCACTTCCAGCACCAAATAACCAAGTGCAGCATCCCAAACCCACCCTTTCCAGGCCAGCACTGCCATCCCCACCAGCACGTGTGTGAGAGTCCCCACACAAACCTCTCCCCAGTTAAAGGCACGTCTGTGAGTGAGAAATAGGAATTTTAAACCCTAATAAAACCTAATAAAACCCTAATTGTTTTAAAATAAACAATATTAAAGGGATTTTGGGAACTTTTGGAGAGGGGGCACAAAAAATGCTGCTCTTGAAAGGATCCCTTTCTAAGTTAAAATGTTATTAAACTGCAGCTGCTGGGAGCCAACAGCAAGCAGGGAATTCCAGGGTACTCCATTCCCGCCGTTGGTAATTTATGATTTACTTTTGTAATAACTGAAGCCATAAGGAACTCATTGGATTAAGGAGTCTTATAATTTACGTTGTGGAACAATAATATTTAACTGCATAAAGACACATATCCACCCATGCAGTCCATCCCTCCAGATGAAGCAGGCTGCACTTCATAAGCAAAACCCTGGCTGGATGGGAATGCTGCCATTGAATTCCAATAGTGCCTGCACTTCACCGTGTGTGTTGTAGTTCAAGGTTGATTTTAAAAGCCTGTTACATCATCAGCACGGGCAGAAAAACCAGATAAACACAGACAGAGACAGCAGCAGCAGCACCCACCAAGGACGGGCAGGATGAGGGGCCTGTGGCTGCCACATCCCTGGAAGTGTTCAAGGACAGCTTGGATGGGGCTTGGAGCAACGTGGGATAGTGAAAAGTGTCCCTGCCCATTGCACAGGGGTGGAATGAAATGGTCCTTAAGGTCCTTTTCAACCCAAACTATTCTCTGATTGCCCTGGGGCCAGCTTCTGCGGTCCAAAATCACACGTGGGGGAGGCAGATCCACGGGCCAGCACCCAAAAAATGCCACGGGGAACCAGCACTGTCAGCACTGGGTACCCCACTCCCAGGGCTGGCTTTGCTCACCTCAGAGGATGAATTATGTCCCAGGGTTCTGGGATTTAGGAGGAGGAAGGAATCCCCTGGGCTTGGCCCCTTTCACCCCCCACCAAGCCACTCATCAACTCAACCTGATTGGAAGTGACATCTCCCAGGGCTTTACATGAGGATAAGATGGATTTTTGTCAGAGCACAAAAATCTCCTGGCAAAAGGATCAAAGCAGCCGATCTGGCTCTCCCAGCCCCGCTGTCAAACTTTATCTGCCTTTGCTGGAAACCCAGGGCAACTCCTCCCTGTGTCCCCTCCCAGCAGAAGGTGAGGCCACTCACTCCGCCAGCTCCTCCAAGCTCCGGTACACATCGTCGTCATTTTCCGTGGTCTCCTCCGAAGGGAAGGGCCTGGGAAGGAAAGGAATGACAGGGTTATATTGGTGCCTCACCCCTCACAGCGGAGCCCCTCAACTCAGCCCAGCCCTGAGCATCCTGCTGAGCAGAGGCTGTTTCGGAACAAAACATTCATTGCAAATCCGTTTTTGTCCCAGAATGACACCATCCCTGCTGCTTCCCGAGGGCAGAGCTGGCAGGGCAGGGCAGAAATCCAGCTGGGGAGGCTGGCTGAGCACACAGGGCAGCACCCGGGCACCGAAATGAGGAGCTGTGTGGTCTGACAGCACCTCGGAGCCCCCGTGGCTGAGCCCTTCCTGCTGAGCTGGTGCTGCACAGACAGCTCAGGAATCTTAATTGCAGCCTGGTGTTGGATTTGTTGGGATGGAGAAACACCTTCTCCTCCAGTGATGGAGCAGTTCTACCTGTGAGCTCCTTCCCTGCTCGGCCAGGCGGGGCTGGGCACTGCACTGCTTCCCACTGGCACCTCCCAGCAATCCCATTGGAATGGATGAGCCCTTAGGAACCCCGGGCTTCCTCATCTTAACAACTTTGTGACACCAAAAAAAGTTCAACCCTTAGAGATGAGGGAAAGGACACTAAAAGGGCAGAAAGGAAGGAGGGGAGGAAGCAGATTAAAAGAGCGAGGGAGGGAGTGGGGGGAATACAAGAATTCCTTGGCTCATTCTGAAGCAATAACCAAATAATGGATGAAGGAGATGAAAAGTACAGTTTTAATTAAACCCCACGTGTTATTGCTGGCCCAGGGCCAGGGTGGGCTGTGGCTCTCTTGGGGCTGGATGCACCTTATGGCTACGGCTGTGCCAGGCTGGGCGNCCAGGGTGGGCTGTGGCTCTCTTGCTGGCTATGGCTGTGCCAGGCTGGGCATCCCCACGGGCACAGCCAGCCTTGCTCCAGCCCCAGCACAGGGACACGGATGGGTGGCAGCAGGGCAGCTCTGCCCATCCCTCCTGGGCACCCTGGAGAAGGCAGGTGGGGCTCCCCAGGCTGTGAACCACAGCGATGGGACACTGATGCTGTGGAGGAGCAAAGCTGGATGCACGTGAACCTGTAACTGCCCTCAAGAGCAATTTCCTCCTCTTCCCTCCCACCCTCCCTGTCCGTGATAGATTGCCTCTCCTGAAAGATTTAATACATGGCCTGGTTAGCCCCCGAATTTGCTATTTTTGGATCCTTTCACTGGCATTAATTTGCTTTCTCTCCCCTGCTACACCTCACCCTTCCTTCGGCGAGCAGCTCCAGACAGAGCATTTTGAAAGAGTGCTGAGACCTGCAGAGAGCTCAACTAAACCCCGACTGGGTGCTGAGTCCAGGAGGGGAGAGAGCTGGGGTGGCCCCAGCCATGGAGCAGGACAATTCCATGCTCCACCAGGTATCACAGCTGCCCTGCCTCTGCAGCAAGGAGCACCCAAGGTGTGTCCAACCACGTCCAACCATGTCCTTCCTCCCCACGGGAGGGAGGAAGGCAAAGGATGCAAAGCTCTGGCAGGAAAACAGAACTCAGAGGTGGCCTCAGTTTAAACACCACTTGTTGCAACAACAATAAAAAGAAATCCAGCACAAGGCACGACCTCCTTTCTTTTACGTGCATCTTCTGCTCTTAATCCCTGACTATTTCCTTCCCCAGCGCTCGCCACGCCAGAGAGAAAGGAGTAAAAGGGCAACAAAGAATATTAAAATCACATGGACACATCTCCAGCCGTAAATCTGGGTTTGAGGTGTAATTGGCTGCTGTGATACACCCCCCCATGAGACAGCAAAGGCAGAAAAATAGTTTCTAATGAGAGTTTCACGGGGATGCAGCTCCCCTGGCCCTCCTGGCTTCACCTTGACCGCCGGTGAAGGCCCGAAGTGAAAGTCAGGGCAGGGGAGGAATTAATAACCTGTGTCCCTGCAGAGGCAGCTAATGGCTAAATAAGGATGCACAGAATGCAATTAGAGGGAGAAGTCACACCAAGGTGAGGATTGCTAAATGGACCATCCAAAATCTGGAGCTGAAGGGCGGCCTTTCGGACAAAGCCTTGGGTTTTTCCTTTGTTCATCCCTTGCTCTTCCCCAAGAGCTCCAAGTGCAACAACACACTTTAATTAATTTAATTTAGCTCTACCAACAGCCGCTATTTAAAGTATCTCCCTAATTTTGACTTAAGCTCCCTTATACATCCATTTAGGTTATTTTTTTGTCACTGATCACACCTGAGCTGGCTGCAGGAATGGATTTGATGCAGCGGGGAGAGACTGGGGGAGAAGAGCTCTGCTGTCACTCCCACCCCACCGAATCCCCACCAAGGCAACACAAAGAAAAGCCAGCTGGGTAATCTTTGAAGCCAGTACTTCTCACAAGCACAGGGGTTTCACGGAGAGCCTTCCCACAGATCATCCCCTTGGCCCCAGCCATGCAGGGAGCAGCAGCTCCATCCACGTGGGTGAAGGTGCTGCACCTTCCCCAGCCGTGAGCTCCCCAGCAGCAAACACCTGGTTTGGGACCAGTCTCTCTGTGTCATTTTTTTGGTAAAATGAGTAAAAATGTTGTGAGTGAAAAGGTCTGAAAGCTCCTGATTCCCTGGGAAGTCCTTACAGACCTCCAGGCACGCTGCAATTTCTTATGCAGAAGCACAGTACAGCTGGGAATGCCCAACAGTAATGAGTATTTCGAGTCCACTGAAACCCAACAGGTCTGCAGAGACCCCAGTTTATTAAAATTCATTTGAAAATGAAGATACTTCATATCTTTAGCTAAGCACCAGCTTTTTCCACTCCACCACCACGCAAAACCACCTGCTGAGCCATTCATCCTCCCAGCCCGTGCCTGGGCTGCTGCAAGCCCCATCCCGCTCAGATGAAAAGCAAAAGCTCCCAGTGCCATCAAACAGTGCTGGAACAGGCTCTTAGAGATAATAAAGCTCCCGAAGCCGACTCCTTCACACACAAACCCCACAGCACTCAACAGCATCGCTTCCAGAGATCAAAGGAGGGAAGGGAAGTGGGATCGATCTGATGTGTTTGTTTTAGAGCCCAAAAGGGGAGACAAGACCAAGCAATTTGTTGTGGAGTTTAGAGTGAGCTGCTCCTCCGGAGGGCAGGGCCTACAGCAGGTGGTGGTTCTTGACACGTGATGCAAAGCACCCCCTTGATCCTACAAAACATTTTGGCCGCTTTCTGGATCTCACAGAGCTCCCTGCAAATGGAACACAGGCAGAGCCAGCCACAGCCACAGCACAGCACCCAGGGGGACAATCAACTAATATTTCACGAGGCACCTCATGCACAAAAACCCCTCCCTTGCTCTCAGGTTGCCCCATGGTCCCTCCCACGCCTCATCCTCACCGTCCAGCTCTGCACAGGGAACCTCTCAGAGCTGCCTGGCTGCTCTCTCCTCTGAATTATTTAACAGCAAGAGCCAGGTAGGCTGCAATTCTAACAGCAATAAACAGGCGGGTTTATTTATTTATGAGCATATTTCAGCCTCTGCGGTGCCTGGTCCTAGCGACTGAAGGCAGCTCTTCACCTCTGCAGAGAGCAGAGGGTCAGCGATGGGGCAGCTTCAGTCTGGTTGTTTTGTACAGCAGCACCTTGGCCTCAAATCCACGTGGGGCAGAGCAAGGAGGACCTGGCATGGTTTATTTACCATTTTTCCAGTCTCCACTCCCATTTCTTGAGGTCAAACACCAGCCCTGGGAACAGCAAGCCCGGTGAGAAGCAGGGAGGGTGGAAATGTCCCACTTTAGGGCTCTACACCCCAAGGAGCTGTTCCCACCTGGGGCTGCTCTCAGTGGAGATCGTTTGTCTGGCAGATCTGCAAGGAAGTTTTCCTGACTTCTGCAAACACCCTCAGGAGTCTAAAGGAGGTGATTTATCCCTTTCTGGAGGGGGATTTCAGCCTCCCAGCACCAGCAGGATAATCTCCCCCTGTTTTCCTAAGTCCAGGGATAACACTTGGGTGTTTTAATAAGCAGGTGGAGTGTGTGACCCGCGGGAAACCTGAGCTGCTCCCATCTGCCGTCCCTTCTGCAAGGGATTTCTTCAGGGATGGGAAGGAGCAGAGAGCCTCAAGCTGGTGCAAAGGAGCTTCTGCAGCTCTGCTGGGGTGGATGGGGCTGTGCTGAATCCTCCTGGCCTGGAATGTGGCAGAAAAACATTTCCATGGCGGGGAATCTACAGCCTGGAATTACACCCCGCAGGACTTCCAGCTCCCCAGGCTGGGTGCACAGACCCTCCCACACCCCTGTTTTGAAGGGACCATCGTGGCAATGCACAGGACACTGATTTCACCAACGTTTTGGGCTTCAGGCTGAACTTTCCATGAAAATTTGGGTGTGGGGTTCATAGCCACAGCTCCCATGCTTCCAGGAAAGTCCTTCTGTCCCACTGCTGGGTTTAATGCTGCTTCAATCCCAAAAGCTCAGGCTCTGGCTGCTCCCAGCGCATTATTTTGATAGCTCCAACCTTCCCCTTTTCTTTTTTTCCTCCTCTTTTTCTCCAGGAGGACGAGTCACTCTGTGAGCATGGGATCACCCCACCCCTGTGACTGTGTCCCCTGTCAGCCATCAGTTCTGGAACCCTGGGCCCACCACCCTGAGCGCTCCTGGAGCTGCCCAAAGAAAATCAGGTATTTTCCCAAGACTCCTACACACCACTGAAAATGCTGCCCTCATCAGCTCCATGGAATTGGGCAGATTAAAGCAGCATTAATTTACCAAGAGGTGGCTGCGAGCTGACCAGGGACCAGCAAAGAGGTGACCTGGAGCTGCTTCTCCAGCCCTGCCCTCGGCCCAGGCAGCACCTCCAAGATTTGGCTCCCATCTGTGAAACGGGAGCGGCGTCAGGGAATGGTTTTGGTCAAATGCTGCGAGATTAAACCACACTATTAATGCCCCAAAATCCATTTATATAAAGCAGAATAGAATCAATTCTCCCCACGCAGAATGAGATACATCAGAGCATACCAAAAGCTGCTGAATTTAATTAAAATCACACTGTTGTGTTACATTACTCATCTCTGGAAAGAAGCACCTCACGCGGCGCCAAATTTTAGACATGTCCTCTGAAAAATTACAGTTTGCTTTTATTTGTGGTCTGGAACTTGCAGAAATTCTCCCAAGATTAATTCTGACGGTAATTCAGCGGGGAAAAAGTGAGTTACATCACCAGATAACGCAAAGATGATGATGATGATGATTTTGCGCGAGAGCGTTCGGCACAGTGTCAGTGCCCAAGGGTGAGCTGCAGGCCCTGCTTTATCCTCAGCTCAAATCTGAGCTGAGCATTTCTGGAGATGAGAAGACAAGAAAATAACAGCTCGTATAATTTTATGTTTCAACACATTATCGCATTTTTAAAAAGCCCTCGTGTACCAATGCCTTCCTCAAGCGAGAGGGATCATTTTCTCCTCACTTCAGCTCCACATTGATAAGAACAGATGGATAAAATCAAAAGGGGAATTCAGAAATGTCTTTCTTGAAAAGAAAGGGGAAAAAAGAGCCCAAACCCTGTGGGGTAACAGCACAACCAACCATTAGGGAAATGATTGCCCCAGTAAGGACCTGGGATGCAGCCCACAGTATCCAACAACATCAGTGGCCTCACTTTGGAAAACACCTGGTGAAAACACAAATCCTGAAATCCCCATTTCAAACTCACAGAAAAGCAGCACAAGGAGATCTTTCAGCCCTCTGAGATTTTCCGCTCTACCTGAGCAGCCGCCATCCTATGAAACTCGTGCCAACAAAAATAAACAATTACCTAAATGGGTCTTTCTGCCTGATTCCGGGCCAGCCCCAGCACTGCTGTCTGCAGGGAAGCACCACCAGCACATCCCAGCCAAGAGGGGCCCAGCTGCGCAGCACAAACCAGCTCCAAACAGCCCATCCCGATGGCCACCAGGAATCCCTTCCCCAGGGAGGCGCGCAGCTGTCCCAGAGCATCCCAGGGTCCCTCTCCAGGCACAGCCCACGGCAGTGCCCCCATCCCCCGGTGCTGGGAGCCTCGCAAGTCCCCTAATTTGGACCAGTTCAGTCTGGAGCCCTTCTCCACCCTTGGAGCATCCTTGTGGCAAAGGCTGCATTTCGGGGAGACAATCAGAGGTGCTGGAAAGGTGTCCCAGGGCGGGCAGCGGCACAGGAGGAGCCTGAGGGAAGCACAGCGTGGGCAAAGCCGATGAGCAGTGACCAGGCAGGTGACCCCAAAGCCCAGCAAGCCCCACCTGGGCCCACCCAGCAGAGCTGGGCTCATCAGAGCTGCATCTTCATCACGCAAAGCTGCTGGTGGGGAGGGGGGCAGAAGCTGCCTTTGCTCTGGGAGCAGATGCTCACGGGGTGACCTCAGCACCCCCCAGCCTGCAAAGCAGCCGCGCAGGAAAACGTGTCAGGGAGATTTTTCAGGCTCCCTGTGAGGATACGAACTTGCCAAAAGAAATGTGTTAGGAACGTTTTTTAGCGGGAAAGGAGCTGCTTTTCAGCCACAGATTCTGCTTATCAACAAACGGAGGAGCTCTACGGTGACTCCTAAAAGGTTTGGTGCTGCCACAAGAAACAACCTCCACCTGAGCTCCTGAGGTGAGGTTTGTGCTGGTGACCAGTTCCAGGACTGGTCCCAGTTCCAGGAGAGCTCTGCACAGCAACTCGGATTTCCACACACGGATCCTCCCACAGCCTCCTCCATCTCCATTTTATAGCAACACTTAAAGTGTGTACAAGGAAAACACAACGGCAGTAAAAGAATAATGGGCAGAGTGCAATTCCTGGCAGGGAATAAAACAGCCCTTGTAAAACCAGCCTTCAGGAGAAGAGGTCCCCTAACAACCTCCTCACCAGAAGACACTTGAGGACTTAATTGTTATCGCCTTTAATTGCCTGCCATTTTCACACCCAGCTGGATCCTCCTCGCATCCCCAGAGGCAGGGGGAGCAGAGACCAAATCTGACCTGCAGGAAGCCCCCAGCACGCTCGAGAGTCTTTGCAAACCCCATAAAAGATTTCCCCTTGTCTCCCTTCTCTCCTTCAGGACGGTAACGGGAACATCCTGATCCGCTCCAGCTTGCGCCACCACATCTTCTGCAAGCACTGGGGGTTGCTGGTGGGATCACAAAGCCCTCTTTGCAGGGTCACCCCCACACCACACTGGCAAAATCATGAAACCTGGACAAAACCCCAGGTTTCATTTCAAACTGGTGGCTGAATCACGGAGGGATTTCCTGATCACCCAGTGACATACACTGGGATCACAGACATACAAGTTTTGCAGGGCAGGCGCTGCAGGTTCAGCTCCCTGTGTCCCCCTGCTCCTCCCCTGAAGGCAGCAGCCTGGGCACCTCCTGCCAGGAATGCTGCTCTGCCTCTCCCACCCCATCCCTCCTCCCTTTCCCCCCCCCACACATCCTGCTATTATTGGCAAGCTGTTAAGTACCGAAACTGCAGGGCTGACAACGCTGCAATCCTCATTCCGAGCCCGTGAATTTGATGCTTCACGCGGGCAGAGGGGAGCAGTGAGGAGCCCTGGCAGCAGGCAGGGGCTGCAGGGAGTCTCCTCTGCATCAATCCTCACTGGGGGCAGGATGCTGGGACTCATTTGGCTGCCTTGAACGTGCCTGGAGGTGGCTCCGACCTGGGCTAATCCCAGTGTGGAGCTTTTCTCCTCTCCTCTCACTGTCTGCACTGTGGAGATGGGAAAAATCCCAGAATCCTGGAATGGTTTGGAAGGGACTATAAGGACCATCTCGTTCCAATCTCCCTAAGCCAACTTCCACTAAACCAGGCTGCTCAGAGCCCCATCCAGCCTGGCCTGGAACACTTCCAGGGATGGAGCATCCACAGCTTCTCTGGGCAACCTGTGCCAAAAAAGCAGAGACAGGATGGCCGTGGGCAGCCCAGCCCTGACAACCACTCCCGCTGGATCTGGACTGGTCACTTATTCTTCCAACTGACCTAAAGGGCTCCTGCCTTGGCCCCAAAATGGGGAAAACTCATCCCTGTGTCCTTCCCTCCCTGGCCCAGCCAAAGCATCACCACTGCTCCCGTGAGAGAAATCCTGCTCTGACAACCAGGATTCACCCTCCTGCCTGTTTGCAAATGTCTTTAACTCTCTTTTATGAACTGTGGTGCCTTCTGAGGAGAGTCACCGAGAGGTTCAGTTCATACAGAAGGGATTTGCTCAGATTTAGGGCCTCCATAAAGGCCTCTGAACATGCAAACCCCTTCCCATTCTCAGCTGGGCTTCGCTGTGCACACATTAAAAATGCATGCAGGCAGCACGAGCCAATATTCCCAAACCTCCTGCTTTGCTCGCAGAACTCTGCTTCCAGGAAAAACACAGATCTCAGGGAGATGAATAAACACATGCCCCCTCCTCTGCCCAGAGCTCACTTTCAGCCCCCGGAGCACGAGGTGGATGATGGAGCCCAGAGGAGGCCAGGATGTGCCACAGGCAGCAGGGAACACTCACAGCTGTGGCAGGAAACTCTTAAGGAAAAACAACAAAAAAAAAAGCTTTAAGAAAATAATTCTAATCCTGGTTTATTGGGACCTGCAACAAGAAGTCTTGTTGTCCTCCAGAGAGCTGAGTTTGCTCAAGAACACTCGGAGTGAAAACTCAGAAAGGGAATGAAAACTCTTGCTCCAAAGCACAGGAGAAGCTTTCCACGACATCCCTGTGCAAAGACCGCACTGCTCCAGAACCCTCCCGGCTGGCTGGGAAGTGCCAGGCAGCGTGGGAATGGGGTAATGGAATTAGTGGGCATGAGTTGGGGCTGCAGTGGAAAATCCTGGCTGGATAATAAAGGCCCCTTGTTCAGGGACAGCCAGGGATGGAGCACTTCTCCCTGGAAGTGCCGACAGTCCTCCAAAAAGATGGGGGGAAGGATGAGAACCAATAACGATCAAATGAATCTCCCCTCCTGGGCAATGAGGATCTGCTCTTTGTCCCTAGGTACAAAGAAGGGCGAAAATCCCAGCAAAAAGTTCCCATCCCATCAGCACAGAGCCTGTTCCCTGCAGGATTTGTGGAAGCAGCCCTGGGATGGGGACGAGGCGGGCAGAGGATGGTCACAGCAGGGCTGTAGCTACAGCTGCTGCACATTAAGTGCATTGCAAATAAAACACTGCATGCGGGATCGAGGTTTTGCTCTGTTTTTGCTGCTTGTTTCTTGGAAGAAACACTCTGTCATCTCCACAGAGCTATCCTGATAGCTATCTGCAGTACTCTGGGAAACAGGGCTCCTCTGCCAAGGTTCCTGTAGCCAGAAATTATTAAGACAGAAACAGTGATTTTTTTTCACTGAGCAGCACACAAGATTGATTCTTATTTTTCTGCGCGCCATGAAACTTATTTAAGGACAAGTAATAGGCTTTGGGATTTATTTCACTCTTCATTTGCGTGATCCTGATTCTCAGACCCTAAAATAGGGATTGGAGCAGAGCCACATTCGTGCTGTGGGGCTGAAGACCATAGAATCCACACGGCACCCGAATTTCGCTGTCTTTACCGTGGTTTTAAGCACTGAGCCTAAGCCAGCAAGATTTTCCCCACTTCCATTGGAAGCATCTTCACTGGGAGAGGGAAGAGGATGGACCCCAATGAGCTGAGGGGCAGTGGTAGCTGATGTGAGCAGTCCCTTCAGGGAGCCAGAGCTGCTGCTGGTTCCCACAGGATTAGATTAATTCAGATTAATTCATCTGAGATTAGTTTCTGTCATTGAGGGGTTTGTGATGGTGCAGCAAGAAATCACCTAATTTAAAGGAAAAAAGATGCAGCAGTGTACAAAGCCAAGGCTCTGTGGCTGCAGGGGACAGCGAGGTGGGAGGGGACACTCCCAGGAGGGTATTTTCCTGGAATTACAGAATCCATTTCTAGTCAAGTCTGTTTTTCCAGCTGAAGGAGTGACAGCATTTTCTGTTCCTGCAGAGCTGGAGTAGAAACAGGGTTAACACACAGGAAAACAGAGTTAGAAGCAAAGGCTCGCTGAGCTCTGTGCTATTCTTGTGTAATTATGGTGCCAAAGGCTTCCAAGATAAAGGATTTTAGTGGGAACTGTAAATGCCAGTTGTAAAACGAACGAGAAAAAGCCACATAGCCACAAGAATAGCAAAGCCTCCCTTGTCCCTGGATCCCAGCTATGCCCAGCCCTCGACACAACCAACAGGGGCTCAGCCAAAGCCTTCCCAGGAGGGGATGGCAGCTCCTTCACCCTCTGAGCTGGATCCAGGACCTCCCTCCCGGCCTTGGGAAGGGCTTTGCCAGGACTGACACCCTGGAACCCCTCCCAGTGACGCCCCAAGACTGAAACCCAGCCCTTGCCAAGGCACTGCAGTTTGTGCAGGGAATCCCCCACTGCTCCCAGCCTCCTTGGATGTTCTTTTCCCTTAAAATAAAAATCACTGCAGGCTCCTCCAGGACTCAGGGCTATCATCATAACAAACAGTCCTTAACTTATAGCACATCTTTATTCCTCAAACCCTCGCCCCCTGCATCTCCCCCCAGCCCTGCTGGGATCTGTCGGCTCCGTGTTTAACAGATGGGAAGGCTCCGAGCTGGTTTTACACGTGAAAAGCTGTTCCCCTCCAGCAATCGCAGTGCAGACAAGGCAGGGAAAATATGTTCCAACAGTGGGAATCGTGGCAGGGGGTGCTGGGGATGGGTGGCAGGGCTGGGAGCAGGGCAGGGACCCCGTCCAGCCTGAATCCCTTCATCCTGGCTGTGCCTGGCTTGGGATGCACCACAGACCCAGAACAGCAGCAGGACACGTGCTGTGGAGAAAATCAAATGTGTTCTATAGTTTGGGGGGTGGAACCACACACGCTCTCCCCCCAAAAAACATGGAAAGGTAATTTAGGCTGCAAACTCATCCCCATTATAGCCGTGGTCCTAATGAGATGTTCCCAGATTAATAATACAAATGCACACTACCAAGGAAAGCAATTGCAAAGCAATTTTGCAGGGAGCTGAACAAAGAGCGGGATAACAGCTCTGCCTAATAGGGGCTGTCTGCTGGTTTTAATTCCTTCTCTGCTGCTCCCTCAGTGAGCAGAGCAGGAGCAGCCAGCACACCCTGGGTGCCAGGCACTGCTACCCTCCTCACCAGGGATGTGCCTTTGAGGACATTTCGCAGCTGTTAAGGCCAGAAAGGTCCCTGGGCTCTCCCGCACAGGGGCAGGGGACACTGGGGACACTGGGGACACTGGGGACACTGGGGACACTGGGGTGATGCCACGGCTCCTGGGCACTGCTGGCTTTCCTGGGATCCCTCATGAACCTGAGCAAAACCTCCAGCAAGAGCCACCAAACCTCAGCCTGCTGCCCTCCCCAGCAGGGACAGTGCACACAATTCATCACAGTTTCACTTATTTCATCTGAAACTATTCCCAAGCAGCCTGGAAGGTGCTTTTGCAAGGATCCTACCCACATCCCAAAGTCACCCTTGGTGTCTGTTTAACCCCATTACGTGCAGCTTCTAAAGGGTTTGATGTGATTAAACCCAAGGAGTATGGAGAGAGAGAGAGAGATGTTATTTCATAAAGCATCATATTGAAAGGATCTTACCTAATTCCTTTGGTTTGAGCAATACTGTGGAAGGAGAGCCTGGATACTGCAGAGATCACCTGGAAATGAGAGAAAAAGATGCTGCTGTGCTTACTGAGGACACGGAAGGTTTGTGGGAGCCCAAGGACCCCCAGCCTGGTGCTTGTACCTGAACCCCCACTGAAACAGATGTGCTCCAGTGCCCCCCTCAGTGTCACAGTGTCACAGCCAGGGCTGGGAGGACACTGCCCTGCTTTTGGTTCCACCACTGAGCACAAAACACATTTAACCCTCAGCTATAAAGGTGTTACTGAACAGCTTCATCCGAGGAAACTCCATCCCCACTCTCATTTAATGAGCCCAGACCTGCCCTGACAGGTTTTATGCAGCACTAAGAAGCATTGAGAAAACCCTCTTATTTGGTATTTTATTACAAAAGGATCACAACTCCTTTCGTGTCTCTCCTCACACGAAATGATCTTACTGAGGCAAACTTGCCAAGACTGAACGGCTCTGACTTCTTGCAATTCAATAAAGATGCATCATCAGTTTGTCAGAGGTGAGTGCAGACCATCGCCCTTTTCTGGCAGAAAACAGCCAGGAGTGATTCAACACCAAAATATTCTCATCAGCATTGCAGTCAGAAGCAATAAAACCACCAGGTTTTTCAGCAAAACTCCCATTTTTGATGGAAGTTTTAATTGCTATGGGGAATTTTCAATGAGGAGGAACAAATAACAGGTTTGAGTCCCTTGTAAGATTGAAATTGTGTTTTACTCTTGTTCACATTCACCATTTCAAAGCTGGAGTGATAAAAACAAACCTGTTATTTTTGGACTGGTTTCTAATCCACTGGGATGGGACGTGGATAAAGGGCTTCTTGAGTGGTTCTTGCTCAAGGAGCCCCAGTTCCAGGTGTAAAAGCTGAACCCCGTGGGGGCTGCTGCTGCCTGGAGCTGCCCCGCACGCAACCCAGCCACGAGGGACCCCTCTGGTCCCTTTATTTGGGATTTTACTTTGGGATGCTCCCCTGGTTTGCTGAGCCACACCACCCACCCAGGGACCACGTGCCTGGATTTTCTCCTGGGATGAGCTCAGAGCCTCTCTCCCTCCCACATTATTTTATACCAGGACATCAATGAGAGCCCCAGCTCAGACCCTCCTTCTCCTCCACACCTCTGCAAACTTCATCCCTCTCATTCTTCATTTGCCACGAATTCCAGCCTGGCTGTTGGCTGCTGGTGCCCCTGCTGTTGACTCAAAGCCAGGGCAGCAATGAAAAACTGCCACAGTTTGGTGTTTAGTGGGTGATTTCCACATGGAAAACAGGGAACTGAACATCCCTGAAAGGTTCCAGGGCTCATCATGGCACAAAACATCGCGAGTAGTACCTGAAACACCCAGCCCAGACAGGGCACAGAGACTGGAGACTCCACTGGCACCCCCAGCCCTGCTCCAGGGGGCTTAAAATAGTGCCAGGGAAGTCCTAGACTGACTGAATGAGTCTCTTCCGTGCTCTATTTTTAGCCTTCTGAAGTAAAAATCCAGTTTATGAATCAGACAGTTCCACCGCGGGGTTTGACTTCCAGGGAAATTGAAGAGAAAAGCTCCCTGTTCTCCGCACCAACAAGTTTCCCTTTGTTCTTTGCTGAACAGCCCCAAACTCTGCACATCCTGCCACATCAAAGCCAGGCCCTGGTTCCAGTGAGGATCCCAAATCCACGCTCAGGTGAGAAAGCAAAGCAGCCCAGGGTGAGGGATCAGGCACAAAAATCCTCCTTGAAGCATCTCCAGAAGGCTGAAGAGCGACTGTCCCAATATCAGGGAATATTTTTCCCAACAACAACTCCTGCTAAGAGCAGGACATGCCTAGTGCAAGGCCTGCTTCTCAAAGATCCCAGCTCCTCACAGATCCCCTCACAGATCCCTGCTCCTTGTGATCCCAGCTCCTCACAGATCCCAGCCCCTTGCATATCCCAGCCCCTCGCAGATCCCAGCCCCTTGCATATCCCAGCCCCTCACAGATCCCAGCCCCTCACATATCCCAGCCCCTCGCAGATCCCAGCTCCTCACAGATCCCAGCCCC
>WEIT01031769.1:525107-601082 GCA_013389985.1 Dryoscopus gambensis | reverse complement strand
CAGATCCCAGCCCCCATCCAGGGAAGTCCTTAAGCATGCGTTTAAGGATAAGTAATCCTCTCAATTTCAACAGGATTAAACAACATTCTTAAAAGTAAGTCAGCCCTTAAGTGTTTGCTAAACTGTGTCTCATTTTCCGCTGTAAAACAGCTTTGTATTTGCAGGCTAACCCAGGCCTACCTTCTGGCTCTCGTGTTTGGTCAGGCCAGGCAGGGTCTGTTCCACATCCACAGGGCAGCACGAGGGTCCCTGATCTCAGCTGAGGCTTTTCCCTGCCTCTGGAATACCAGGACATACCCAAAACAGACATTCCAGTCTGGCCTTGGACACTTCCAGGGATGGGGCAGCCACAGCTTCTCTGGGCGCCCTGTGCCAGGGCCTCAGCACCCTCACAGGGAAGAATTCCTTCCCAAAATCCATCTATCCCTGCCCTCTGGCAGTTTGAAGCCATTTCCCCTTGTCCTGTCACTCCATCCCTTGCCCAAAGTCCCTCTCCAAGTCATTTGAAGTTGTTGTTTGGAAAACTGTTCTCTTATCTGTGCATTTTTCTTCCAGGAGATGTAGGGCTATGGGCTTTAACAACAGGGGCTTATGCAGATTATTGCTACTATTATTACTTCTTCACCCATTTCTCAACACAATTCCCTCCCTGGAAACTGCATTCAGCAGACAAAATTACCATAAAAGCTATATATAACATCCCACTGACAATAGGATGGCAGGAATAGAAATAGGAATAGAAAGGTACAAAATGCAGGTGATGCACAGACACTTTTTTTCTACCAGGAAACATTTAGTGGGAAATTTCTGGTGGTTTTGCTATGACAAGTGAGGGATGCTCTTCACATTCCTGAAATTCCAGTGTGCCTTGTATTTATGGGCGTGAGTTAAGTCCAGGCACCCAGCTGATCATTTACTGAGCAGAGAGATCATTGCTGCAAAAACAACAGCACCACAAAGCGAGGCACGAGGGCCCTGCACGTGATTTCAGGCTTTAAAAGGCACCAAGTTCTGCACTTCATGGGGACAAGAAAGAAAACAAAAATAAAAATAAAAACAAAAATAAAAATTAAAATTAAAATAATCAAGACTCAAAATGGGTTCCTCACACTCATTGGTCACCTTGGAAAAAAAAATGGATGAGAAAAGAAATGGGATTTCTTAAAAATAATAAAATAAACCCACAACAGCCACACCACTGCAATAAGAAATTCACCACTTTTCTTCCTCACTACCAACACTTTCTTTCAGGAATTACGGATTTTAAAATAAACCAAAGCCAAAGAGAAAATAAATTATTATGTTCACTGCTCTTCTACTTCCTCCGGCATTGTTTATGGCTGATGGTATCTCTGAGCATCTAGAAAACTCTAAAATAAACATTTTTGTATTTGGAAAAACAAACTGACCCAGCTGGGCTGGAGAACACTTTGCACAGGAGGGACTTCCCAGCCCTGGGCACTCCAGGAGTGACCCTGGGAGCGAGAACGAGCTGAGGGCTCACAGCCAGCACTGAGCATTCCCAGAGCAAACAGAGATTTGCCTCTAAGCAAATCAGGAGCTCTGCCCAACGCTGATAACTCTGGGTGGAGACCTCTCTGTGCCACCTCTGCACGCCCCCTGCCAGGGAGAGAAGGTTTCGCAGCCTGGAATTACACGGAGTCATTTCCTGCTTAGCCCCTAAACTCCTGAAGGGCAAAACAAATCCTCAGGCCAAACATCCCCAGCCTCAGGCAGAAAGCTGACCCCAAAATCAGAGGCAAACTGATGGTATCTCTGAGCAACCAGAAAAACTCTCAAATGAGCTGTCTCAGGTTTGAAAAAACAAACTCCGCTGGGCTGGAGAACGCTTGGCATGGGAGGAACCCAGAGATACCATTTCCGAGCTGGATAAAGGCATCCCACAATAAAAACACTGACAGGAACAGTCCCAGGGACAGGAATGCTGAAAGGAAAGCAGTCCTGAGAGCAGGGAGGATTTGATCCAGCTGCCTCCAGCCTGAGGTGCTGGAGAACCCTGTATTTTCTCCCACCAGGTGGCTGGTCAGCTCCTGTTTGCTCTTCTCCTGCGGCCCTGGGCACTTCCCAGCACCTCCCAGCCACCTGCACCCGCCCTGGGCTGGGCACAACCCGGCATTGGCAAACCAAGGTCTCACCAGCAGCTTCCAGCCTCCCATCTCCTCCACATACCCCTGTCCCATGGTTTGGACCTTGGCTGGGCCATCCCTGGAAAACCAGAACAGCCCCGAGTGTGAGGGGAACACAAACCAAAACCTGCTTGCTCTGCAACAGTTGTTTGTGCTCTTGCCTGGTGCACAAACCTGCAGGACCCTAAACAGCAAACACTAAACCGGCCCTTTTTTCCTGGCCAAGGAGCAGCCAGGCCTGCATCCTGGGAATTTGCTGGGGAATTCCTTAAATCACCACCTCCTGATACAGCCTGGTACCCAAGAAGAGCACCAGGCGTGGCTGGGCAGGAGGAAATCAGCCATGGTGTGATGTTTTCCTGGGATGCCAAGGGTGGGCACGGCCCCACGAAGGGATCAAATCAGACGGATTTTCCTACACCCATCCTCTCAGCTGGACCACATCCACCCAGCTGCTTGCTGAGGCTGAGGCTATTCAATCATAACTGGTTTGGACAACACTTTTGAGCCTTTCCCAGTGCCTGCCTGGCTGATTTCCCCTGTGGCTCTGCTTCGCCTGCCCAGGGATGCCACGGCTTCTCCGCCCATGCCGACTCATGCCAGGTGTGTTTGCTGGCATCCATCTTCTGGAGAGGTGCCAGCTGAGCGGATTTGGGCTGGTACATATTTGATAAGGATTTCAGATCAAAGCCAGGGAAGTTTTGCTGTGATGGTGCATCCGGGCTTCTGTCCATGTATTTCACCACAAGGACCATGCAACAGATGGGGCAGTCTGGGCGTGGCAAAGCCTCTTCCCTCCTCCAACAAATACCAGGGATCCTTGACTGCCGCTTCCATTTGCTTTATTGCTGGTCCCAGAGCTCCGGCAGCTCCTCCTCCTCCCCAGCCCCACAGGGTGGTGAAGCCCATGAGCTGTAAACTGCTGCTGTAAGCTAAGGCGTGTTTGAATGGGCTTTTAAATACAACGTTATTAAACCATCACTGTTTTGCATTAAACCCATGATTTGGCCACATTACGTGTTGAGGATGCAAATATTGAATCACTGGGCAAAGCCATTGCTGATTTCCAGGGGGAACAGGGCTTGTGTAGGATTTTAACAGGTTTATCTGGGGCTCTTTGGGGCTGGCATCATGTCTGAAATCATGAAGCCTTACACCAGTGAGCAGTCGCTGCACAACCAGCACTGTTCCCTTACAAGGAGGAGAAAAGAACAACTCAGGTGGATTTATGGCTACTGCTAGAAAATCTCTGCACTCTGTCACACCACCGTAAGTTAGCCAGATGCACACACCCCACCTCCCATATTTAAGACACCCATTTGTCTTTTCCCATCACAGAACAGCTGAGGAATAACGGGAACACTGTCACATGTCTTTAGGGTCCCTACGCCCCAATGTCTGCGTGTGCAGAGGTGTCTGTGCTCCTCCATCCCTGCCCCAAAGCAAACACCCCTGGCCAGGGGCAGGGCAGGGCAGGGCAGGGCAGGTCCCTCACCTTCCCAGGACACAGAGACCATCCAAAGGCAAGAAGAGAAGAGGCAAAGCAGCCCAACACAGAGAAGCACCGAGAGCCACAAACCAGCCCGGCCCCAGCCCCGCTCCCCGCGCCTCCCACAGCTCCCAAGCGCAGGAATTAATGCTCTGAAACACCAGTGCCTGCTTTATGCTGCAGAGTTCCTCTAATACAACAGCAATAAAGAGTTATTCTGCTCCTTAATGGGCTCTCTCCTCCGCCACGGCTGCTGAGCCGCTGCCTCGTTCGGGTTCTTTTATTATCTCGATGTGATAGCGGTGACTGGAGCGAGGAGCTGGCTTTGATGGGGCTTTAAAAACCTCAGGGGGGGAAACCCAGCGGTTTCTCAAGTGAGCCAACACCAAAGCCAAGAGAGATGAGCTGGGAAAGAGCCTCCCACTGAACACGGCGCAGAGAGTCATTTGATGGCCCTGGAATAGTCGGGGCAGTGAGCTCAGCCCCTGGGGAGAGCTCAGCAGCACCCACGGGGGCTGGAAGCACTGGGTGAGAGGACTGTGAGGGCCACGCTCAGCAAAGCCAAGAGTTTGGGGCAAGCTCAGCAGCCTGGCACAGACACCCTGGGCTCAGGGGACGTGCAGACAAAGCCAAGGCCAAGGGCATGGCCTGGGAAAGGACAAGAAACAACTGTTTTCCTGTAAATGCTGAGGATTCACAGGGCACGATGGGCTGGGCCTGCTGCAAGCCCAACCCAGCTGCCTGTGAGCCCCCACGTGCTCCCCTCCTGCCTGGGGACAGACAACCCCTGCTCTGGGGCAAGGACAAGCCTACCCCACGCGAGGTTTTGGAGAGATGCTGCCTCTGCAAACATCTCTGCCAGAGAGGAGAATTCAACAGGAGAGACAGGGAGATTTCATCTTTATGCACCCAGCATGGGACTGAGCAGGAGACATCTGGTGCTGTGGTCCTGTGGGTAAGAGTGGGTGGCACGATGAGGAGGTGACAAGAGGGTCCCTGGGATCTGCTCCTGAACAGGAAAAAACCCCCAAGTACTCAGTTAGAGGTGCAGGGGTGAGTGGCCATGTCCTCTTCCTCTTCCTCCTCCTCCTCCTTCCTTCCCACATCTCCACTTTCCCTGGCTCAGCTTTGTTGGGTTCTCCCCCCTGATTCCCCTCCCCCTGCTCCCTGGTCACATGCATGCAAGTCCTGTCCCCATTGGCTTGTTGAGGTTCCCTGGGGCCTGGTTAGATTGGGCCTTGCGAGAGGCGAGGAACTCTGGGCCAGGCCACCATGCTGTGAGGCTGGGAGAGAAGAATAAAGAACATCCATGAACATCCACGCAATATCGTGTTCCTGATTCTTCCACGGGCTCGGGTTGTCTCCCAGGGAAAGTTGCAAGCTCCACCGCAACAAATGGTGCCCCGTGTGAGGCAAATAACGAACTTCTGTGGAGACAACTTAAGAAGAGCAGCGAAGATTCTGAAGATCCACAAGAAATCAGTGAGTACCTNCCACATCTCCACTTTCCCTGGCTCAGCTTGGCCCTGCCAATTTGCCCAGAGCTTGCCAATGACAGAAAGGCAAAAAAGGAAGGAAAATCAAAAGCCTTGATATCCAAAACCCATTTCTGGGACAAGCTTTGGCAGCACCTCTGAAGGCTGATTTGGAAATGAGTCACCAGGCTGTGGTTTAAGGTGACCCCAGCCCATCTCCTATTTCTGCAGGACACAAAACAGCATTAATCCAATATTAAATGAAACTATTCCACCAGCAACACATGGAACTGAAACCAGGGATCAGAGGGGTGTGGGATTGAACCTCCACGGCACTCCATGAAAGAAAGGAGAAAACACCTTGGTCTTGTCAGAGATCCCTGTGAGACAGAGCCCGGGAGATCCAGCCCAGACTGATTTTAACAGAAGAATTCCTGGACAGAGCCCCAGGTTCCTGAAGGTGCAGGAGAAGGATGCAATCTTCTGCACAAGTTCATCTTAAGGTTTTCGATTTTACTCACATATTCCCACCCCTGCGACTCCCAAGGCCTTCTGGAAAGCTGTCCTTGGATTTTTCTCCCTCTGCAAATACTTCCCCATTTCTTTCCAGGGCTCTGAGGTGCCACCACTGCCCGAGGGTGCTGTGTCACCTCCCCAGCTTTGCCCAGCACACTGATCCCTCATTTTTCACACAATCCCAGCGCACCCCAGCACAGGCTGGGAATTGCTGAAATGTGAAGCACAAGTCAGACGAATTTTGCCTTTGCTCAGAGCAATAATGGAATATATTTGGGCAGAGAGAGCCAGCAGGGAGAAGAAACTAATAAGAGCTTCCCTTTTATTGCAGCTGGGATTTCAGCGTCCTCCCAGTGGATTCCCAGAGACAAGGAGGATTCCCAGAAATGCCTGAGCACTGGAACTCTGAGCTGAGGGCTGGCTGCTTCCCTCCAGACTCGAGATATTACAGAATTGCCTCTTAAGAGAAAATCCAGTGTGTAACTGGAGAGGGCTCGTTTGCATGGCTTTGTGATGGTAAGGAAAGGATCGTGTCCTTCGGGAAAGGAGGGTAATGAGGCCTGGGAACTGGGCTTTTTCCTGCAACTTAGAGGGGGGAAAGCTGCAAACAAACTGGCTCCAGCAGGAGTTTGGCTCAGGTGCCTGGGGCAGGTGAGCACAGAGTGAACCTCCCCGGGTGGCTGTGACAGCTCCTCGCTCCACACCCCAACACGGCCTCTCTGCTCTGCCCAGCTCCTTCCCTCTGCCCCTAATTAGCCGTTCCCTAATGAACCTGGAAGGATGCCGAGCTCTGAGCGGCAGAGGAGGGAGCTGGAGCGTGGGAAGGCGTGAAACACGTGGGAGGATGCGGGCGCTGACGGCTCCGACCTCGCACGAAGTGGCGGAGTCCCTGCTGAAAGCCACCAAGCTGTGCTGGGCACTTGGCCCGGAAAGAGGGGCAGGGAGGAAGGAAAAAGGCAAAAAAAATCCCTAATTAACTTCAAATGCTGGTAAATAGGTTTACACAGGCGGTGTGCAAAGCCCTGAGCACGGGACCGAGCTGCCACAAAGACACCTCGTGCCAAGGTGTGTGGGAAGGAAACACCAGCAGGATCATTCCCATGGGATGGCAGCCACTCCGAGCAGAATTCACTGTGCCTCTGTGTTTCCAGGTGGTCCAAACCCTGGCCATGATGCTCCGGATGGATCTCTGCGGGCTTTGGAGAGCCTAGAAAAGGCTCAGAGCTCACCCCATGCTAAGCAGAGTGGTTATAATTATTGTACCTGTGATTTCCATGGATGTAACAACCAGGAGTGTTCAGGGGAAAGGGTCCTGCAGACAACTCCTGACCCCACAGCACTGATGCAAAAGGGTAGGATGGCCAGACAACCCCAAAAATGGCTCCAATATTTGTCTTACACCACAGGGAACACCTGTGGACACGGATAGGCTAAACTTCGTCCAGCAATCAGCTGCTCCTGCTAAACATTTGAATCCAGTCAGATTTAATTAAGTTTCCTCCCCAAATTGTGGGTCACCTGCTCCACAACCTCATCCTCTCCTCGTGCTAAAGGGCTCCAGGTCCTTCTCTGACCCCAGCCCATAACTCAGGGTGCCCAAAGATGAGCAAACCCCTCATCTTGTGACTCAAAAAGAGCCACCCAAACTTTTCCAGGGAAAAGCCCCTGTCAGAGGCAGCAGCTCCTTGGGGATTATTTGCACCCAAAGTAAAGAACTGCTCAGCAGAGGCAGAGGATGGAAAAGGAGCAGCTCACGTTCATTCCTGGTGGTAGAGGATGAGACAGGAGCTGGCTCTGCTCACAGCTGTCACCTGGGCCGTCCCCACACGTGAAATTCTGCACTGGACTGGCACAGGTCACCCAGAAAAGCTGTGGCTGCCCCACGCCTGGAACTGCTGGAAGAAGCTTGGAGCAACCTGGGATGGTGAAAGGTGTCCCATGGCAGGGAGGTGGGACAAGAGGGGCTTTAATGTCCCTTCCAAACCCTCGTGTGGTTTTATCACTCCACAACCAACCTCTAAATTCAAAAGCTGCCACCTCAGGTAGCACACCCCATCCCAGCCCTTTCATCAGCTCTGCCCTGAGGTATTCCAAGTGAATTCTAGCCAAGGGCTCCTTGCATGCTGCAAGGAGAGACTCTCCTGCAAAAACACCCCCGTCCCTCCCCCAGTATTGATTGGATTTGTCGAAACAGATGGAAAAAACAGCTAGTCAGATGCAAAACACGGATACCCAAACCTGCTTCCAAGAAACTGGCTTTAATCTGTATTAAGTTTAATCCCTTTCGATCAAGGCTTGGGATGTAAGCAGAAAATATTACAGATCTCCACATACCTTTGGGTTCCCATTTCCGCTTGGCTCCGAAAGGGAGCTGGGAGCTCAGAGCAAAACATATGGAGCACCAAAAAAAAGAGGTTTAGGAACATTTTGTATGTGCAGGAGAAATTGGAAGCATCCATATGAAACCAATCCACTTGCACAAAGGGCAATTTACCTACTGGAGAGAGAGAGGGCTTAAAATTCTCCTTGCCTGATTTCATTCACCATTATCCCAGGTGCTAAAGGAAAAAATGCAGCCGTGTATAAAAACAACACGAAGAAAACTGTTTAAAAGCCCGGTTTTTTGCATTTTGCAGAGCCCCCAACTTCTGGCAGGGCCACAGCCTCCAGCACAGGCTTCTCCAGGGAAGTTTAAATCCCTTCCAGTCCCAGGCCAGGAGCAGTTCCGGAGCCCATCTGCAGATGGACAGAGCAAGGACGGGTTTGTCCCTCCCTGCCACGCCCAGGGGTTTGGTTTTGGAGCATCACCATCCCACTGAATGAAAACATCCCACTTCAAGGGAGGCACTCGCAGTTTAACGCTTCAGAGACCTCCCTGCTCCAAGCCCTGAGGGCAGAGGAAGTTTTTCCATTGATTCCTCAGGCTCTGAGCCCTGAACTCATCCTGCAGCTCTTCTGAACTCCCCCCATCCTACCTGCAAAGCATCAGCTCTGCCCCAGGGAGCCCCATGGAAGCAAAGTCCCTCCTAAAGCCCTCCTGCAGCAGCAGCTTAACCATCACGAGCCGTCTGGGACCAGCTGTGTTTTACAAATCAGGAGAAAAACTCGTTTAAGCTCAAAGAAATTCCTGTAATTCCAACGTACACAAAAGAGGCAGGAAGCAACCAGGAGTTTTTCAAGTGCTCTGTAAAAGGCAGCTTTTAGAATTTGCCTGGGATTTGCTGCTTTGATTTGTTCAAACCCTGGAGCTGCTGTGTCTGCAGGGGATGGGAGACCTTTCCCACTGAAGTTTCCCTCCCTGCAGCTACACGGAGTCGGGGCTCGTAGCAGGAATCCCACTTGGCTCCACAGATGGAGGGGCTGCTCCAAGCTTCCTGCAAAGGCACGGATCCACCTGGATGAAACATCTTCACCTCCACAGCTTTAAGTTTAAAAAAAGGAGGGAAAAAGGCTCAGAAGAGAAGCAAGGTGCAAAATTACAGCCCATGATCTCTGGGAACACACAACCAGGAGAGGGCTGAGGCTCTCCTCTGCCTGAACCCCCCTTCCCAAGCACCTCAAAACACAGAGTGGCATTGAGCAGAAACACTCAAGAAGAAGAAAAGCAGGAAGAGAAGCACAGGAAAGGAGGATGAAGTTCATTTCCTTAGCCCTAATCCTCTCCCAGACTCCAGGGAGGAGAAGCACCTCCTAAACCTGTGGGGTTTATTATCATTACAAACAAAATTCCCACCCAGGTCTGAGCTGCCCCCTTGCCCCAGATCAGCACTAACATTTAACTCATATTTAACTCAGCCTGTTAAATATCCATTTTCCAGGCACTGGGGACCCTTGGACACACGACCAAAGCCCATCACATCACCCGGGGCTGCTCCAGGACCCTCAAAACTGCTCTTCTGAGACATCTCTTGGTGCTACTGAGCTCCATCTTCATCCTGGATCATTTGCAAGTACAAGCTCCTGGTTTCCTAAGTAACTAAAAACCCTCAATAAGATCACCCCGAGCATCCTACAACAGTTCAAGTGTGGGGCACAAGGAAGCAAATCTCTCCTTTCCAAACCCAGGAAACTTTAGTTCAGATTATGACTTAAGCTCCCACCCCTTCCTCCTGAGCTGGAAGAGGCTCCCAAATCCCACAAAGCCACGTTCAGACATGTAATCAATCAGGGAATCATTTACCCATTTCCTGACCACGTCTGCAAGCGTCCAGCAAGCCTGGAAAAGAACTGACATGAACTTCAACCCCCCAGTATTGCCAATTTAGCTGCTGTTATTGCCCCCTTCTGAATTTCTCCAAGGAAAGGAGGGAGTGATGCAGGCTGCCACTCACGGAGGCAGGCAGGAGAATATTCCCACTCCCCCCACTCCTGTCCAGAGGGTATGGAAGATTTCACATCAGAAACAAATGCCTAATTTATCCAGGTTATTGGGAGCCACATAAAGCCCTCACAGGAATTCACTGCTCTTGAAATTAAAAAAAAATAAATAAATTCCAAAGCTGTAGGTTGCTCTGGTTGAGCCTTCAGCTGCTCCACACACGATGAGAAGGAGAAACTCCTCGTGCATTTGCAGCAGACTGTTTCCATCCACCAATTTCTGCTGTCTTGCACACCTAAACCAGAGGGATGTGCCAAGATTCTGCTGCTGGCCCGACCCTTCCATCAGTGTTACCCAGTTGGACACCTCAGTCACTTCTTGTCAGTCTCAGAAGTGTCACCTCTGGGTTTCCTGGAAAACAACTGCGCTCAATTCCCAATTCCTAGAAAAACAGGCGGCCAGCCGGAGCTAAACCAGGACGTTCAGAAGACTGAGGGTAGGGAAGAGCACTTCAGAACAGAGAGGAGAAATTCCCAGCTCCTGAGGCAAGGTCAGCTCACCTTTTTCTGTCAGTTTGCATCATTTTGGGGGAAGAAAACCAAACCTACAAATGTGTAAATTCTTATTCTGTAAGAAAAGCTACAATCAGGGGCCAGTGCTGAGCATCAGAGCTCCTGATTTGGGTGTTTTATTCTCCCTCAATGCACAATTCCTGCTCAATTTTCCAAGAACGGTTTCAAAAGGAAGAGAACTTGGGAAAGGATGGCTCCGCCAGGCAAACAAACACTACCAAGAGCTTTTCTCTTTGCAATTATTCCATGTTTGACACAAATGAATCCTCTCAAGGCTGTGCAGTGCAGCAGCAGAGCCAAGACATCCGTGTGCAGCAAGGATGCTGCTCCTCCTCTTCCCTGCCCTCCTCGAATGAGATAAAAGGATTGGGTTTTATTTTATTACAGATTCTGCTTCGCTGGTGAAATACCTTCCAGAAATAAATGTTATTTCAGAAATAAAAAAAGGTTTTTCCATCAATCATATCCCGAGCGCAGAAACAACCCTCGCTTCCTCTCTGATTCACTTCTCAAAATAGCAAGCCCTGAATTTCCCAAATCCGTGATTAACTGGAAGCATCAAGAGATTTTCCAGATCTGGAGCAGACTCCTACCCCTGGGCAGGCAAATTCCTGGTCTGGGCTTTCCAAAGAGGATGGCACACGGGACAGAGACCTCTGACACTGCCATATTTTTTCCACGTATTAATCCTATGATACCAATTAATGCATCTCCACCTGCAGGAAGGCAGGAGCCTGGGGCAGAGGCAGCAGCAAGCCACAAGGCACTTTCCAGAGATGCTCCGAAACCACCTCCCTTCCTCTCATCCTGTGACAGCGGATAAATATACCCACAAAGTGCTTTGCTTTGACTGAGGATGTTAAATTTAGTTGCTGCTCTGCCTCTGCAGACAGCACGTTTACTGCTCCGGGGGCGACTGAAACGTGCAGCACTCCCAGCACACTGCAAAGGGGCCCAGAAAAGCACTGAAAAGACATCCAAAATATTGGCTCCCCTGGCAGGGTGTACACAGCTCACAAATTACAGGGTGGAAAGGGAAGCTGGATGGATTTCCACCGTCACTACTGAACAGAGGGCGAGACAAGATGATCTAAGGGTCCCTTCAGGCCTAACAAATCCATACAGCTGTAAAAAAAAAAAGGAAAAAATATCATAGATTAGATCTTGGCTGTCTCCAAGAAAGAAAGGAGTCAGGCATGATGTTTTCAGTCAGTGATTTAAGGAATGTAAATAGCTTTGTCAAGGATGCTCAGGCAGATTCCCCAGCCGGATCCTCCAGTGGGAGCTCAGCTCTGCTCAGGACCTGCAGTGAGCCAGGATGGTTTAAAGCAGCAAGGAAAGCAAAGTGGCAGCTGGAGAGCTCCATCCTCACTGCGGAGGGGAGGGAAGCAGCACGCACGGGGTGTTTGCATCCCAAGGGAACATGATCCCGATGCCCCCGGCGCCGTGCCCGCATCCCCCAGCCCGGTGTGCAGCGCTGGGAGCATCACAGCAGCGCCTCAGCGGCTCCCAAAGTGTCACCAGCTGTTTATCTGCCACTAAAAACGCGTTTAAAAATTAATAGGAACAGATTGAGCAAGCGTGGAACACGCAGCAAGCAGGAGCTTTGAGGAATTCCGACACGCGCCGTTCAGATGGGGTGGGCTGGGAAGAGCCAGCCTTGGTGCAGGAGAGAAAACGCCAAAAATACACTCACACATCATCACAGGGAGAAAGGGCAACGTGGCCTGAACCACCACGTGCTCCTTCTCCCAGCCCTTCCACCAGACTTTAGAGACAAAGAGCAGCTGAGCCACGAACTGTGGTCAGTCTGGGGCTGCAGGGGGAGGGAGCAAAAAAGGGATTTTATCCCTGTGTTATTGCAGGCTCCCATCACCACGGCCCCCTGATGGTTTTAAGGGCTCAGGTTTGAACACAGGATGTTGATAAAGGTCATCAAGATAGATGAGAGTCCTTGACAACGCCCTGCGCAGGAGGGAATGAGGGTCCCAGCAGGGAAAAACAGTAAAAAAGGAACAGGAATTACTGGTGCTGGCAGGGCAGAGCTCTGGGCAGCGTTATCGATAAACGTCAACACCCAAAACTGCATCCCAAAGGCCACGGGTGCAAATCTGAGCGTGAGATCACAGAAATAACTGCTGTCACCTCAGCTACGAGCAGGTCAGGGAAAACTCCTCCCTGGAGCTCTTGTCCAGAACAAAGAGATTTTGTAATAAAACAGGTAAAACTGGTTTCTGTCCTATGGCGCTCCTGGAAGTGCCTGACAAGTATTTACTTGTGGGAAGGGAACAGGAAACTGGGATTTGTTCTGAGCTGGCTCTCTTGGCATTTTCTAACTGCCAGAAAGAGCACATTAAAGTCTTACTGACTTCACAACCAGCACCACTGAGTTACCACTGAACAGAGCATTTTATGGAGCACAAAATCCCCAAAAATCAGGGTGAGCCTCATGTGGGGCATGAAAATCCACGCTGCAAATAACCTCGTGTGCTTGATGGCAGCAGTGTCTGGAATTTCCAGAGGAAAAGCTCAGCCTGGTGTAACACTCAAAATTGAGGAGTGGGACAGAGAAAGGAGAACAGGCTTTCTGCTCTGATCCATACTGAGGAGCATTTTAGCTTTGTCCACGGGAAAAAGGCAGTGTTTCCTTTACAGCCACAGACAAACAAAATATTTTCCAATTCTGGATTTAAAAAAAGCCAAAAAAAGTCCCTGGAAATTGAGTTTTAATGACATCTTCCCCCATCCGCTATTAAGGCCGTTTGTTGTTCAAAACATCTTTCTTTCATGCCATATTTTGGCCAGATGTAGACGATGTGCTTGGACTGCAGAAAAGAGCATTTTGATAGCATTACCAAGAGATAACCGGCTCAGACCAAGCCTTGCAAAAGAAAAACCTTTTATTTCACGTCAGGCCCTCAGCCCCGAGCTCCTCGCCGGTATCATCCCATCAGCCCACGGAGCAAACCAGTCCGCAGGGATGGATCTGAAAGGTTTGAATAATTCCCCATCAAAATCAACTCTACGCGGGTGAGACTTCCACCAAAGCATCAAGACAGTACGAGACAGGCTGTGAAAGAGGGAAAATATATTCTTGTCAAAATGACATCCCCCTCAGGAGTACAATCCCCACAAAAGCGTTCGCCCGCGCGCGTCGTGTCGGATTTCAGACTCCGCGCTCCTGAAACGCATTATGCCAGGTACTCGAATAATTATGTTTGACTTATTTAACAATTTAACATTCACACGCTCGGCTTTACAGCTGGAGAAATAAAAATCACATGTTTGAGGGGCTAAAAAGGAAAAAAAATAAAGAAAAAAGGATGGTTTGACAATGTGTGGATAATTGTGCGGAAATTACGTCCGCAAAGAGAACATTCAGCTGAGCAAACTCCCTCCCCCTTGCTGGCTGGGGATGGGATTTGGAGTGGTGGGACTGGTCAGTGGATTTGGGGCATTGGGTGCAAACAGGAGGAGCAGCTGCCTGTGCTGGAGCCGCTCCAGCTCGGAATTCCATGCTCCTGCCACTCATCCAACCCCACTTCCAGCCGCACCTCCAAGGAAAAACCATCCCAGGGGTGATGTGTGCTGACCTATGAAGTGAACAGCGATCTGGGCTCTCCTTAGAGTGTTCACGGGCACCTTGAAACTCACACAAAAGCCAAGTTTCCTCTCCCAGCAGCAGCATTCTGGTGGTGCCTCTGGACCAGGAACAAATGGGCTCCAGTGGGAAAAAAAAGACCCTCCCAAATGTCCAATCAGCACCCACCAGTGAATTTGCCACCCCAGAACCTGCTAGGACCCCCTCCCATGTTTTACTCCTCTCCCACTGCATCCAGTGCATGGAGCCTTTTCCTGACCACACTGCCCAGTCCTGTGCCTCCAGATCCCACTGGGATCCAGCAGCAGCTCAGGGAGCCCAGGGGACGAGAGGCGGGAGCTGATGGGTCAAGAGAGAGAGAAAGATGGAACTGTCATCACTGCAGCATCCAGGCAAAACCCAGGGGAATGTCCCTACTGGTTATCACAGCAGGAGTGCCGAGGCAGCCCCCTGCTAACAACGGTCCCACTGATGTATTTTTCATCAAGTGCTTCATTCTGCTGCAGACGGGGAGTGTGATCAGCAATAAATGTTTGCAGGGTGGGAGGTGGTGGCTCTGGTGTCTGTAAAGCTCTGGGTAAGAGCTGACGAGCCCTGTACCAAAATAATTCAGTGTTTATTAAGACCTCCATTAATCCAAACTATTTATGTTGGAATGCCTCCATTAAAAAGCACAATCCCAGCTTGCTGCCTCTCACCCTCGTTCCTCACACCTAAACACCAGTGGGAGTGGGTCTGAGCCAGGGTTATCCCAGTTTGCCCCCAGTATGGGCAGTTTCTCATCCAGCCCTGGCACCAGCAGGTGCTGTGCATTGCACTCTGCCCCTATAAAATATGGGATCTCTTCATCTGCTCATCCCAGCCCCGGTCAGGGGTCCCAGCTCCAACAGAAAATGCTTCCAGGCTGGATGAGCAAAGCATGGGACACGTCTAAAGCAATCAAACACACACAGAGCTGGAGATGTTTCCATGGATCTGCCGAGTGCACTCGGTGATGTCTTCATTCCCTCCTGGCCCTGCAGCTGCCTCCCCGCAGATCCCCAGGGATGTTCTGATGGGAATTCCCCTCAGGGGCTGGGTACTGCCTGCTGGGGGTCACCTCCACTCCAGTGACTCCAGCAGAGATGCTGGGACCAACCTCCCTGCTCCCTTGTCAAGCCAATCACTTCATGATAGAAATGATCTAAATTAATTAAACATCCATCCCCTCTCTTGCTCCTGACAGCCTTCCCAGCAGCTTTTGCGCTGCCAAAGGCTCCCAGGGCATGGGCAGGTCCCAGCTCTGCTCTGGACCCTTGTGAGAAGGGCTCTCAAGTGCCCTTGGCCCCTTCCCTGCTCACTGGTTTGCTCCAATCCACACGAGAACCTTTCCCTGCCCTTCCTAAGAAACCACAGCACCTTTTCTGTGGGAGAAACGAAGGTGCCCAAACACAAACCCAGGGCCCTCCCAACACCCCAAACCCTGGCAAAGGGTCCCCTATATGTCACCCAGAGCAGCACAGGCTCGGCTGGGTTTCATCCCGAACACAAATGCACATCCCGCAGCTTGGGAGAGAATTTTAAATGAAATATTAGAAGAGGAAGCCCGGCCAGGCCCATCCATGGATCCCACAAAGCAAGCTGGCATCCAACTGTGATTTTCCAACAGCATCTCCCAAATGACCCCGGAGAGCCCAGTGCTGTTCACCAGCTCCAAGGTGGGATTCACACCTGTGGAAATCCCCACCTCTCCTGTCTGGCTGCTGGCCCTACAGCACATCTGTGTTCCTGGGGTTTGCCTGGGGCCACATCTGTCCCCGGAGCTGCTCCTGCGCTGTGCGGTGCCGTCGGGCTGCACCTGACACCTCGCTGCAGGAAAAACTGCAGATAAACACAATTACAAATAAATAAATAAGCCGGTGCAACTTGTTAAACGAACAGCTGGGGTGCTCCACACCTGTCGGCACCGGGATTTTAACTTCAGAGCGTTTCCCCACAGCATCGGACACAGACGAGTCACGAGTCACCGGTGAGTTCGCGTTTGGGATGTAAATACGGAGCTCTCCACTGCTCTGTGTGCCACTCCCCTTCCCGAACCCCCTCTAAAGCTGCGTGACAGTCAGACAACAGAGTGGGAACGATAAGCTTTGATGGGGAAAAACTATGCAGAAAAAGGGCCAGAACTGTATTAAACTATATTAAAAAGCCAGCACGGAAAGCAGTTCAAACAGCTCCCTGTAAAGCAGCTCAGCTCTCTGGGGCTCTGTTTAACAGACATCCTTTTATTAGAAAAAGTCGCTGAAGATGGCTGTTTAGCACTTCCAATAAAGGGTAGGTGGATGGGGAGGGAGGGGGTTTTTTCCATTATGATGGCAGAAGGGCCTGAGGCTGGAAGAAAGGGAAAACCTCCATATGCAGGATTCTGTTTCTGCCTCGTTCATTAATGCACCCAGTGAGCGCCAGGATCTGAACTGGTCACAGGCTGGGGCGGTTCTCTGACTTGGAGGGTCCACCAGTCATCCAGGGGGCTTAGCTGAGACACGGAATAGGCACTTGGATGATGGAAATGAAGAAGGAAATGCCAAAAGAAATAACGGGCAGTGAAAAGAGTGGCTCCGCAACCAGCTCAACATCTCCCCTGCTCCGCACACCCCTCTGGCACAGCTGGACACAGCTGGCTGGCACATGGGATGAAGGACACGACATCTTTTATCCCCAAAAGCCCAAAGCTGGAATGCAAGAGCCTGGCAGAAGCCTCCAGCTACACCATTTTTCCAGAAAAATCTATTTTATGAGCTCCACAGCCAGTCGAGGGCAGGAATTGCAGCAAGCAAGGAAGGATCATCTTCCCTGGGAGAGCCAGGCAGAGCAGGGGGGTTCCTGTGCTGGCAGCAAGCGCTGGCTGATGCTCCTCATCACCCAAGAGCTGCCAGTAAAAATCCTTCCCTGGTCCTTCCTGCTAAACCTTGGGTCTGCTCCAATTTTCTCACATATTATTAGTGCTCATTATCATCAAGATCTCGGTGTGCGAGCGAGATCGGGTTTGTTTTCCGCCCAGGCTTGTGCTGCCACGGCCCCTTCCCATGTCTCAAATCCCAGCACAGCAAAGAGAGGGGACAAGTGCCTGGAAAGCAGTGAGAAAAATACCTAAAGGATTATGGAAATAATCTAACGGCCTTGGAAAGACCATGGGATGTCCAGGCCCTGAGTAAGGCAACACCAACCTCCACCCCAGTTTTTCATCAGAACATTAAAAAATGATGCAAAATCAGCTTTGATATCAGAGGAAGGTGACCAGAGAGGCCATCTGGTTTTAGCCAGCTGATGTTTTCTCCACACACCCCCGTCTCCAGGGCAGACCTCAGATTTTTTGCATCGTCTGGAGATTTTAATTCCGATCCCACTGCCCGGCTTTTCCCACTTTGAGCACGAAGAGAACGGGAGTCGAGACACGTGAAAAACAGCACTGCTAAAAATAACATTAAAAATGCTCCTGTTTGGGCCCTCAGGCCTGCGGAGAAAGATGTTTCATTATCCAGGTCTAAGAAATTAATTATGCTTTATTCATTTTTTCACTACAAGAGGCAAGTCTTCTTGGCTTGCTCTGCTCTTGAAGGGAAACCCTGAGCCAAGCTCCACTCGCCCTTGTGCATCTCACCCAGGATCCAGCCCAGGGCTCACTGCAGCATCAGGGACCATCCTCTGGACCAGCCCCCCCAGCTCTGCACCCCTCCATGTCCTACACATATTTGTAAACAGAGCATCAGGACTCCCTGTGTGCAGGCACAGCCCAAAGCATCTCCTCTCCCCCTCCAAAACGGGCGAGATCTTCACTTCGGCCAAGAAAATCAACTTATGATCAGTTTTAAGGGGATCAGACAAGTCTGGCGTCACACGAACGAGTTCAGCATCACATCAAGCAAGCTGCAGCCCCTTCCTTTGGCTTCTCCAGGCATCAGTGGGGGCCCACCCAGGCCCTGGGGTGGGTTTCAGAGCCGCCCTCGCCCCGGCCGGTGCCGAATCCGCTCGCTTGGCGCTCCAGCCTGGTTTCCATAGAAACAGGTGGATAGCACACAGGAGCCAAATCTTATTTACTGAGTTAAAGAAAAGGGCTGCACGAGCTGTAATTTAGTCCTGGGGGTAAATACGACATTATGAGAAATACAAAGATTTTCACGATGGCAAAGACCATGCCTTTTCACTGCTGGTTTTTCCTTTAACATCAATTATTATAATAAGATTAAGACAAATCAATGGACGCCCCCTTTAAAAAGTTCCACTGCCCTAATTTCCTAATAGATATTTACACGTAATTTTTTTTATTAAATGCTGGTGGGTTTGGGAAGATTATTTCCTCTTCCCCAATCAGAAATAATCCCACTAGCAAATGAGGAAATCCACACTCAGTAACAGGTTCTATCTTGGCCATAACCAAGCATCGTGACCTCAAGTCCAACAAGATGCTCTCAAACTGCACGCTCTCATCTTTTTTCCAACACATATTTTTAAACCGGACCAGAATTGATGGAACAAAGCACTTAAGAACACCTGAGGGAAATGCTACTTGTAAAACATTTAATTTTGGGTGCACCCCTTCCTCTCGGATAAGAGGGAGGGTTCCTCGTGTGCCCCCCAAAAACACACACACCAAATCTGTCAGTGCTTTGAACATTAAGATTTACAGGTTGGAGATATCCCTCGAATCACTCTGCCTCGCCCCGCACAACGGCAGGGCTGGAATATGTATTATTTGGGATGAATAATACATGATGGTACCGTAAATCCAGTCCCAGCTGAGCACGTGCTCTCCAGCAAGGAGCCAGGAAGGTTTCTGGGACCACACCGAGCTGGCTGCAGGGAGCGTTCATCTCTTTGCTAATGAAGGGAGTTGCTGCTCCAGCCTGGAAAAGGGACTGGAAAATCCCAATTAATGAATGGCATTCAAACCCCACGCACGTCACTCTCCGTGACAGCCCCAGCCTCTTCCCACCAGAGACCCCGGGGCTCACTCCAGCCCTGGCTGCTGGGAACCAGCGTCAGTTTAAAAGAAATGAAGCACTGGCAAACATTTCCTTACCTGGGGGGACAGGAGGGTGAAGGAGAGGTCACTGAATAAAGGGGACCTGCAAAATTTGGGGAAAGATGGCGTTTAATCCCCTTGAACTGGGCTCAGCCACCCCGCAAAAGGCACTGGTTTTGGAGGACAGTGGAGGTTGCCCCCAGTGCCACCCCAGTGCAGGATGTGCCACATTGTCCATGTCACATCATCCATCTGTCACCACCAGGCTGGGAATCAGAGCAGCCCCTTCTCTCCCAGCATTTCCCTGTGCTGGACATGCCAAACAGTTCGTTTTAAAATGACCATGGCAGTGGCTTTCCGAGGCAGCCTGACAGCAGCAGCTGATGTTTTCTCATTAGCTGAGCTGGGATGACATTGCTCATGGCTCTGCCAGGGTAATAAAGGAGCCAGCCAGCAAACAAAGCAAAAATCAATATGGATGAGTGTAATATTTTTCATAATGTCTTTATTGTGCACAGCCTTCCTCGTGCAGCTATTCATAGCCACACTTTCTCCTCTTTTTTTCCCAGGGAATGAAGTGATGGGAAATGTTCTTATTCCACACCAGAAAATCCAACCCTGATTTCATCCCCCCCTTAGGAGTTTATAAAGTAACCCCAAATACGAGCAGACTAAATCAAATAGCCATCCTCACTGGTGGAGCTGATCTTTCAGACACACCCTGAAGCCCCAGGTCCTGCTGGTGACACTGGGGACATCCACCCGGCACCGTGTCCCCCCCGGGCTGGGAGCAGGAAACAGGCTGAGCCCCTGGACGCTCGTGGAACGAGCAGAGGAAAAGAAACTCCACTCAAACAGGAAACTTTGCAAGCAAACACAGCAGAACCACATCCTTTCCAAAGGCATCCTCTCCATGGCAGCCGTGACCCCGAACGACCGGTGCCGACGGGAGCGGGGGAATCGCGAGCTCTGGGTGTGAAGGCTCCAGGCTGGGAGCACAAGGGAGCTGCACCATAAACAGGCACTTCCAACAGGGATCATCCTGCCCCAAAAGAGCTGCCACGCAGGGAGGAGCAGGGAAAAACTTCCAGGCTTCCAGCTCCCACGAGAGGCTCGGGTGCATCCGCCAGCACCTCCCTGCAGCCTGGCTTTGCTGCCGCACAGGGAGCTGGAGCCCTGGATCTGGGGCTGTGCACCTTCCCTGCAGCTCTGCCCTGCCCTGCCTGGCACCAGCAGCGGGCCCACTCCAGTCTGCATTTATTTATTTACTGCCAAGCTGGTGCTGCAGGATAAGCATGGAAACACCACAATTCCCACAAAAACAAAAGCACTGGGTGGTGGAGCCACTGGCAGAGCAATGTCCCCATCCCTGCCAGGGACTGCCACCATGCCAAGCAGGATCAAAGTCTCGTGATATCAATTAGGCACAGCAAAAATGACCTTAATTACCCATACTGAGCAAACACCTCGCCAAGTCTGGAGCCAGCTGCGCTTCCCGGCTTGGTGTGTGGAAAACCTCTTGGACACGAAGGTGAAGCCGCTATCAGACAGCAAAAGCTTTGATGCAGAAGCTTTTTTCTGATGCCAAGTTACCTGCCAGGCTCGAAAAGTCACTGCCACCCTCTTCTGTCCCCTGTGTCACCTCCTGACAATCCCAATTCGGCTGCTTTGACTGTTAGGTAGGAGCAAAACCTTCACTAAGTCCTTCAATCCATGAGCCTAATCCCACCATCAAAAGGCACCTGGACACTTCCGAGCACCTGGCTGGATGCAGAAAGGGCTTTTTCTATTTTAAAATATCCAGTTCTGCTGCTGCAAGGCTGAGCTCGCCTGCAAAGTAACCCAGAGGCTGCAACCCCCAGCCTGGCTCACAGGCAGCACCAGGAACCAGACACACACTTTGCTGCTGCCATTTGAATTTAATTTGTCCCAGTCATGGCACAGCTGATTGTCTCCAAAGCATCCTTGCAGGAAAATCAGGGCTTTTTTCCAAGCACCTGGTTGGTTTCAGTACCTGCACCAGGGTTTTTGAGTTTAATAAAGGAGAAAAGGAAAAGAAATGATCCCTCTGTGGCTTTGCTGTTGGTGAGTAAGCAAAAACCATTGATTAAAAATGAGCAATGAGAAGAGGAAGCGCCTCTGTGCTCCACAAACAGCTCGGGACACAATGGTTTATACTGTACATGAATCTGACCCAGGGAAATAAATCAGCTCTCCTTGGACACTGGCCTGAGCCAAAGGATGGCAGGGTGGAGGCAGCGCCGCAGGAAGGGACCCTCTGAACTAAACGTGGATGACAAGATAGCAACGAGAAGGATGGAAAAGAAGATTCTACCTGGCTCAGAACGAGTCAGGCTCCACTGGAGACTCCCAGCCTGGCACCAGTGAGACACCGGCAGCTCTGAGAAATTCCTCCCTGGGAGGGTGGGGAGGCCCTGGCACAGCGTGCCCAGAGCAGCTGGGGATGCCCCGTCCCTGGAAGGGTCCAAGGCCAGGCTGGACGGGGCTTGGAGCACCCTGGGATGGTGGAAGGTGTGCGGGAGGGGTTGCAACTGGATGAGCTTTAAGATCCCCTCCAACCCAAACCATTTCGTGACCCTGTCCAACAAGAGGTCCCACAGGGACCCTGCTCAGCCCTGCACACCTCTGGCACTGATATTCCCACCAGCCCTCACAGCCATTAACAAATCCCCACAAAACCCCTGCAAACAATGAAAACCCACGATCCAGAGCCACCTGAGCAAAGGNCCCACAAAACCCCTGCAAACAATGCTGTCTTCCAAACGGAAAACCCACTATCCAGAGCCACCTGAGCAAAGTGGCCAAGAGAAAAAGCAGCAGGATGATGATGCCTGGGCTGTGCTCCGCACGTGTCATGCTGCAAGCCCTGGCGCAGGGAGGAAGCCAAGCCGTGCCTGGAGCAGCCAAGAAAAACGGAGCTGTGTTTATACCCAAAGCACTGAACAGCAGGTATAAAAGCAGAGATCCAACCCAGCTCTGTGCAGAGGGGAAATGGGGGTTATCCACGGCCATATTTTTAAGGAATATTTGGTATATTCCGTGCTGTGGGCTTTGCAGTGAGTGGTCCGCGGCTTCAGAGCAGGCAGCTCTGTGCACCCATGCTGGGCGAGAAGGGAAATAAAGTTGAAGATGACACACAGCCTGTTAAAGATATTTTCTCCTGCGTCTTCATCCAGATTCCCATTGGGAAAACATGAGTGTGTTCATTTATTGCCTCATCAGGTCCTTGGGGAAGCGAGCCACAGAGGTTGGGGAGTGTTTGCTTTTGGCTATTGAACCTTCACCATCACCTCAAGACCCCGAGCCCAGGCCCAGGGCCAGGATCCCAGGGGTGTTATTGCTGGAGAAGGCAGGACAAATCTCCAAGGGAAAGCGGGGATGAAAGGAGTTTTAACTCCTTGGAAGGGGAAAAAGAAATGCTGAAAGAAATAGAGTTGAGGATACAGAGCACAACTGAGCTCCCCTCCCCTCGCCTTGCCCAGCAGAATGTGCACAAACACATCCTGTGGCCGGGGCTTTTCATCTGCTGCCAGGGAGATAAAGGGAATTCCTGCAGGCCGGGGCGGGAGCAGCGCCTGGTGTGAGGCAGTGCTGGCACCAGGACTGCAGGAAAAGGGCCACAGGAACCACTGGGCACAACCAGGACAGCAGGAAAAGGGCCACAGGAGCCACTGGGCACAACCAGGACAGCAGGAAAAGGGCCACAGGAGCCTCCCGGCACAACCAGGGCTGCAGGAAAAGGGCCACAGGAGCCTCCTGGCACAACCAGGACAGCAGGAAAAGGGCCACAGGAACCACTCAGCACAACCAGGACAGCAGGAAAAGGGCCACAGGAACCACTGGGCACAACCAGGGCTGCAGGAAAAGGGCCACAGGAGCCTCCTGGCGCAACCAGGACAGCAGGAAAAGGGCCACAGGAACCACTCAGCACAACCAGGACAGCAGGAAAAGGGCCACAGGAACCACTGGGCACAACCAGGGCTGCAGGAAAAGGGCCACAGGAGCCTCCTGGCACAACCAGGACAGCAGGAAAAGGGCCACAGGAACCACTCAGCACAACCAGGGCTGCAGCCACCAGCCCTGGGGGACACAGGTTTGAGGACAACTTCAGTCCATCGCTCCTTTAGATGGGCCATGGGAAAAAGCCGTGGAGATCTGAGCCCCGCCTGGAATTCCTGGAAAATACAGACACAAGTCAGGGCTGAAGGCAGGGGATCCATCCGGGGGGACAGCGGTGACAGGCAAGGACAGCATGAGCTGGGGCTGTTGGCTCCTTGGTGTGGATGCTGCAACTTTTGGAATGGATCCGTGACCAAGCCCCCACGCAAGAAACAGAAACCACAAAACTCCCCATGGATCGAGGGTGGGGTAGGTTTGGGAAGGGTCTGGCAGCGCTCAGGCTCTGGTCCTGCACCAGCACCAACCCCTGAGGGCTCATCCCAAGGGAAGCACCGGCCCGCAGAGCTCCCTGCACGGCCTGGCTGCTCATCTCCAGCACAAGGAACAGCTGGGAGCTTATGGGATTTTTGTCTGGAAGCAGCATCTGATGGAGGCAGGCCTGGGGGCAGTGAAGGGGCACCAGGAGAGGACAAAGCAGACGGACAGGGAGGACAGAAGGGATGGGAAAAGGCTGGAGACTGGGGGTGTTTAATCGTAGAAAGGTTCTCCCCAGGATTTACCCCAAAGTAGCTAATCTGCACTAACAGGAGTAAAACAAAGAGTGATGTCACCAGCTCCATCTGCTTCAAATTTGCTCTAAGCTTTCAATCCTCCTAATTAAAATTTAAAAAAAAAAGAGAGATAAAAAAACACACCAACATTTGCTAAATGAACCCAAAGCGAAGCAAACATCCCCACGCAGACACGAAATGCCTTTCTTTCCAACCGGCTCCAAATATTGGCACTGGGAAGCTCAGAGAAGTTACAAAAGGTTATAAAAACCAGCGGGGTGGGATGGCACGGGAAGGGGCACGGTGACAACCTGCTGGGCTGGGAGGTGGCCGCAGCAGAGATCGGGCACAGCACAGCCCCAGCTGCACTGGGGGTGATGCTCTCTGCTGCCGTGGCCTTTTAATGGCTGTGCAAATGGAAAAACCGATGAGGGTGACATCACACCCCGCTGTCACCTCCCGGGAGGTTTGGTGTCGGGTCAGAAATATTTTTTCCCAGTGAAGTCTTGAGCAGAAACGAGACTCGCTCGCAGTCAGGTCATTTTCTGTCACAGCACCGCAGCCAGGGCTGTCAGCTCACCCAGGAAAAGCTTTGGGGGTCAAGGGATTCCCCCAGGAACAGCCACGGAAGGAGAATCAGCCCAGCAGGACCTGGCAGAGGCCCAGTGAGCCCCTGCTGAGGAGCCACCACGGTGTTTGCCCACAGAGTTTTCTCCAGTGTCACAGCAGGTCAAACCAGTCCTGGGAAACACGAGCTCCAAGGTGGATTTCCTCCCTTCCAAGCCTCCCTCCATCCCTCCTGCCCTCAGCTGCACCCCGAGAGTGCTGCCCTGCATTAGCTGCTCACCCACTGCGAACTCTCCCAGTGCTGAGACTGCAAAGCCAAACAACCCCAAAGTTCCCAAACCATCAGTGGTTTCGCCGCCTGAGGCGAGGCCTCGTAGAGATCTGCTAGCTCAGAACTGCTGAAGCACCAATATTCTCCAAAAACCTCAGTGTGGGGCTCATTTCCTTAAATCACAAGCAATTCCAGGCCCTTATCTTCCTAAAAACTTTGACCTATACCATTTTTTGAATTGCTTTATTAAGGATACAACTGTATTTCAGCAGCTGGTTCTTCTCCCCAGATGAAAGCCCCTTTCCCAAGTTTATCCCACGCAGACCTCTGGGCATCAGCAATATTGGGATACAAGGGCCGCTGCTTTAATATCCCAGCTCGCACAGCTCCTTGGGATCTGATTTATAACTATAGCAGAAAACCTTATTGAAATCAAAACTAATTTATAGACTCAGGAGGGGGAAAAAAAAATTGACGTTTTCTAGATCGCACACCATCGCTGTAAATCAATTTCCATTTTGTGCCCCTGGTGCAAGCTGCTTCCAGCCTGGGTGAATAAATGCCAGGAGTAATGAGTTTGGAAACAACCAGCAACAAAGAAATGACAGTCACTGAAAAATCCTTCTCCTGCCAGGAAACCCCAAGTGCGGATTAAAGCAATTACCAGAACCCAAGTGACGAGGCAGAGGAGAGCAGGAATTTGAACAAGGAGCTGATTTTCTGCCTTTTTTTTTTGTTTATTTTATCTTCCTCCGCCAAAGAAAGCCACGGAAGATGCTCAGTCCTCTCCTCCTCAGCAACTGCTCCACGGGAGCTCATCGTTGTTGGAGGGGGATGAACTGAGCAGCAATTTTGGATGTGGGTGATGAGTGCCCGGGTGATTTCAGGCTCTTGGAAAGCAGGAGGAGGGCAGGAGAGGGTTGGGCAGGGAAGGGTTGGTCATGGAAAGGAACAGCAGCTGCGAAGAGCCACGCCTAACGCAGCCATCACCCCCAAACACATCTTGGGGTCAATCAGCAAACTGCAATTTCCTGCAGGGTGACTCTTCCCTCTGCTTGTTTCTGCCCTGTATTGCTGCAGTTTGGAGATTCCCCTCATCGGGGGTGCCTCATCTCCCTCAGGGTCTGGGCTTTGCAGGTGGCAAATGCCATTTCACAGCCAAATCCACCTGGACAAACACCACGGTGGGACACTAAATGCACCACACCCCCCTCCTCACACGCCGCACTGGAAACGTCACAAAGAATCTCCTTTTTCAACACATTACACCCAAAAACGGTGGATGAATGGAATGAAGGAGTTTTGTGGTGCTCTGTATCAACAGGAGCCCGGCCAGCTGAGGATACAACTTGCAAACCTTGCTCAAAAATCTGAGAATCATCCAACCAAGTGTGACCTCCTGTGTGCAACCAGCCCTGCAGAAGGCCTGGCTGTCACCAAGAAGATGCTTTCAATGCCATCTGCTCTTCTTTGGACGCCTCAGCTCCATGGGCAGAGACAAAACTCTTTGTTTATCAGCCCTGAGGGAGTTCACGGGTTCCTCAGGGCATCTCCTGGCGCTTGGGTTGCTCTTGCTCCTGGTTGTGCCAAGCAGGAGCAGCCCCGGCCTCTCCAGTCCCTGGCACTGCCTCCCTCACAGAGATTTCCACTCACACAGAGCTTCGGGATACTCGAGGATGAAAAGTGAGGGATGTAAAACCAGCCCCTCTTATTATCACCAGAGATTAAAAGCCAAGCACAAAGTCTGGCTGACAGCAACCAGCTCAGGGACAGCCGGACATTGCTCTGCTCAGAGAAAACGCCGAGATAATAATTGAATAAACTCACAAGAAGGTGAAATCACGGATGAAAGCGGCGCCCAGGCGAGACCTCGCACACGTCCCCTCAGCCCACAGCTCCAGAGACACACGTGGGGATCAAACACCTCCTCCTCCCTGCAGAGCAGGGCACAGCCACTTCCACAGGCACGCATCCCACGTGGCATTTGGGGTGATTTCTGTCAGGTTTGGAAAGGAGCTGGCAGCTGCAGCCGGTGAGGCTCGGCAGCCAAGGATCCCAACAGCCCTGATAAGGAGCGATCCTCTGACCACTGGAATCGCTTGATGTATGGCACTAATTTGAATTTCTGCATCAGAAATGCAAATTCAGCCCCGGGGCCGTTCTCCTGGATGTGGCTCCTGGCGCACACGTGCTCCAGAGGTGAGCTCGATGGAAAATGAGAGCAAAACTAATTACTGGTCCCAGCGCACTGAAGCTTTTGTTACAGTTCAGAAGGAAAAGGAACAAAAGACTGGTATGAAAAACCAGCAGGGCGACTCGTATTTGTCTTCCATTCAGAAAAGCCTGGCTGAGACAGATCTCCTGCATTCAGGGGAGTGAGAGGCAGTGCCAGGTCCCATCTGTCCTTGTCTGGCACGGACACGCTCTGTCCGTGGAGGGGGGGCTGCAGGTGGGAGGAGGGCAGGACCACCCAAACCACCCACCAAATCCTCACACCACAGCTCTCCCAGCTCCAGCCTGCCTGGGCTGGGTGCCCTGGGCGTCATAAAATACTGATGTGTAAAGAATGAGGAGAATTTCTGGGAACGAGCCAAGCTTTTTAAAACAGAGATGCACAGTGGAGGTGGTGAGTTAGCAGCAGCGCTGGTCCCTGCTCTCTGCTCCAGCACACCCAGCAGCCAGCCCTGATGACTCCACGCTCTGAAAATCAGCTTTTTTCTAGCAAGAGTTGAAGGGTAAAACACCTGGAGCTGATGTGAAACCCTGGAGAGCCTCCCAGCAGAGAAAGCAATCGGAGCAGAGCGTGAGCACCACCTCAGGACGCAGAGCAACACCAGCATGCTGTGTTTTCCCAGAGGATGAGCTGCATCCCTGGCTCTGGACCCACCAGCTCCATCATCTCCCACTCTGGCTGATGGGGATGGAGCACCCTGAGCTCGCCCTCCCCACTGAGCCCCTCCTGGAAAAGCAGCTCCAGCATCCAAAGTCGGAGCTGTGGAAAGAAAGTTGAGCTGCAAAAAGAATAAAGTTTGCAGGTAAAAGCTCAGCAGGGCTGATTCAGCTCCCCTGCTACAGAGATGCCCCTGTTTACCACAGATTTCAGCGTGGCTTCAAAAGGATCATCGGCCAAAGGCACCACAGCCACGTAACCTCCCATCACAGCCCTGGCACAGAGCGACAGCAATATTTGGGTGTCCTGCTCACGGAGGGGCCGAGAGAATGGGAACTCCACAGGGCTGCTTAACAAACCCAGCAGCTTTATACCTTCAGCTGGCGGCAAGGGGAAACGGGAGAACAATGATACCAGTTCCTGACACCGTTTTTTTGCGCAGGAAAAAACCTTTGGCAGCCCTGGAGGAGGGAGCAGACGGCCCCGAGCCCAGGGCAGGCACCCACACACGCCCGGCCACGTGGCCGCCGCACAACAACAGCCCCAGCTTTGGCACAGCCCACTCAGCACAGGTTTAAAGCTCTTAAAACCTTGCTCCTGGCACGAGCGGGGAGACCTTCACACAGCCCCAGGGCCGGGCAGGAACAGGGATCCCGCACTGCTCCAGAGCTTTCCCATCCTGGTTGGTTCTGCGAGTGGCGCTGAGGGAGCTCCAGCAGCGCTGTGAGCACGATGTGACCTCAGCTCCTGGAGTTGAACTCCTGGAGTTCCTGTTCCCCAGCTGGAGCAGGAACGTTCCTGTGGCACGAGGAGAGGCAGCAGCATCTCTACAAACCCCCCACCCAGGGGTGAGAGGTGTCTGGTACCCAGCCCCACCGCCCGGGCTGTGCACTGACGGGTGGATGGATGGGCTCCTGGAAGTGCATTTATTCCCAGAAAAAAACCATTCAGAGCCCACCTGCGGAGCAGCACGGGGGTGGGGAAGAAAACCACTGCACGAAAGGGAAAGGAAGTGGAAAGGGAAAGGAAAACGTTTGTCACTCTGGTGAACAAAACAAAAGCCACAAATGACTCCAAACAAGCCACAGAGTCCAGTTTGTGACCAGAGCCAGGGCGAGCCTGCCTCAAGTGACAGAAGCAGCTTGATCTGGGCTCTGCAAACCCCGGAGTGTTACTGTGGTTCCCTTACGGGATCGGACTGCAGCCTCCTCCCTCCTGCCTGAGCCCCCGGGGGCTGGGGAAGCAGAGATCTGCCCTCTGACTCGCATTACCACCTTCTCCCAAGTCTAAATACTGATAAAACATTCATATTTATTTTTTAAGTAATTTCTTTTTCTAAATTAAAAGCCACTGCACCCAACACTTGCCTGTTTGACTGGAGGAGAAACCCACTCTGTGCAAAGCCTGGCAGAAGTGCAAGGGAAGCATTTTCCCCGTGACTGACAAGATAAAGCCTCCCCATGATTGACAGGACAAAAGACTTTTGTTTTCCGTTGATAGGCAATGCAGTAATTTTCTTTTAACGGCATCTTTTCTCCCCAGGTCCTTCTGGAAAAAGCACAAACCACTGGCTGAACCCCATATTGAGCTGTATTGATCCCCTGCCCTGGGGAGGAGGCTGAAAGCCAATGACCACCACGTTTTCCATGGTCCAGAGCCTGAACAACCCCATTAAATCAAATATTTGAGAGCCAACCCCACTCTTGTAACAGACACAATCCCTGTGCAAGCGGAGACATCTCCCCCCATCACCCTCTGGGTGAGGAGATCCTTCCCTGACAGCAAATCCCATCTATCCCTGCCTGTTTTCCTCGTTTTCCTCCCCTCACCAGCTTCCCTTGCCCAGCAGAACCAAAAGTCAATTCATGCCATGTGTGTTACGGTGACAAATTCACGTTGGTAGATGTGCAGCACATCTCAAACTCCAGGAACTCCAGAAGCCCTGATCCTGCAAACACGGGCGTGGAGAGGCACTACGGAGCAAGAAGCTCATCCCGAGGTGAAACTGTTCCCCTCGGGAATAACCGTCACAGCTGTGAAGTCAAAGCACTGCTAAAAAGTGGGCGTCACCCCCTCTGTGTGACCCTCAGGGCTGAAGAAAAGTGGGTGTCACCTCGTTTATGTGACCTTCTCAGCTATCCCTGCTGGGTGAATTATTCATTTTGGGGGATGCTATGGCAGCACAGCGGGAAGGAAGGAGAGGGGGACACGAGCAAGGCTTGCTCCTGCTGCTTCTCTGCACAGTTCCCAGCCTGCAGAGCAAAAAACTCAGCAGATTCAATAGAATTTTGTTTTTAAATGAAGACAAAGCGTGAAAATAACAAAATTAATCTCAGATAATTTGCTGTTTAAACAAAACTATCAGCTGCATTTCAGCCAAAATTAGGAGGTTTTTTAGTTAAGAGTTTGTCTGGAGAGTTAAATAAGATGAGAAAAGCCCCTGCCCTGCCGTAAGCCACTGCTGTGAGAGTAAGGGGGAAGCTTTGCTGTGCTGTGAAGGACAGACCCTGGCACAGCTGATCCACACATCCATGGGTCACATCAGTGTTTAGGAATAACACACACAAAGCCTGCACCCCTGAGAAATCCCACCACGCTCACCTGGAGGGGCAAAGCCGAGTGACAACACGGGGCAAACCCATCCAACTCTCAGAAACCAAACCTGACCAGCACGACAAATAAATATGAGCAGGTTTATCACCAAAATCCCAGTATTAAAGCTCATTTTCCTGAGTCACCACCCAGCCCGCAGCAGAAAACAGCTTTGCTTGCCAGCAGCGAAAACCCCAGCGAGCCAGAGGTAGGAACTGCACCATCAGCTCTCTGCGATCTGCAGCCCAGATCCTGAAAAATAATAATAATAATCCATAACCAAAGGAACAGAAACATTATGCTTTGCCTGTGAATAATGGCTTGGGACGGGGGGAAGAGAGACACCCACGCCTGGTTAATGACAGGGCTGCGAGGGCAGCGCGCATCTGCGATCTGTCTGCGTCGCTCCTCGTCTCCCCGAGAAGTTCATACATATTTAAAAAGGCCAAGAGCTCCATTACTGCTCGCTTCTTATAATATCAGAAGATTGGAGTCCATCAGGGGGAGAAAGGGAAAGAAAGCATCGCGGGGAGAAACGTCACGCCGTGGTTTGAAGGGGTTTTTGTGCCAGGTGGGACGGGATGTCCTGCCTGGGGTGCGTGGGGAAAAGGGATTCAGAGCAGGCAGGGGGCTCAGGCTCCCGGTGAGGCCAGCAGGGATCTGTGCTCATTGTCCTCATTGCTCTCCCTGCAGAATCAGCCTGGAAAAGTATTAATTATGAACCGGAGCTCCCTCCAAAAGGGAGGACAAGCCACCCCAGCTCGTTCTGCTGGTTTGGGTCAGCCCTGGCAGTAGAGATGGTGGGTGGCACTTTAGGGGTTTTCTTCCTTTTTGCTTTTGCTGAAAACCAAATTTTTGGAGCAGTTTTGCCATTTTTTTTTCCCTAAGAGCAAAGCGGGGGCGAAAAATTGAATTTTCAGTTAATTTGTGACTCAGAAGGTCAGCAGTGAGTTTCGGTAAGTTCCTCTGCGAGGGCAGAGCTGTAATGGCTTTGTGCTCATAGTTACCCTCCAGGAGGGCCGGACTTCCCTCTCTAAGCCTGAGCCCAGAGCCAGCACAAATCCCACACTCAGACTTTGATCCCACCGGGAGCATTTTATCGCCGTCCCAAAGGCCGCTCAGGCACCCAGGTCAGCTCCCGGGGGATGGAGCAGCCTCCTGGTGATGTCACAGAGCAGGATGGGCCTCAGGGATCCCTCTGGAATGGAGTCCAGTCCTTGGAAGCGGCTGTGGGGCAGGAGAGACCTGCTGGGCACTGGGAGGGGTGAAACAGCCTTGCCAAAAATCCTCCCCGAGCAGCAGCAGCAGCACGGACTCTCTGCCCACCTCAGCTCCTGGCACTGTTTCATACAGAATTCACTGAGTTATTTCCTTCCTGCCCACACTGTCACCATCCACTCGTGTAAAAATCTGGGGTTCACTTCTGTTTGCACAATTAAAAATATGGCAGGGAAATGAAATTACTGAAAGGCCCCACGGGTGACCAACCCAGCCGTGGTGAGCATCATTTCTGTGGAGCACAGAACCCCAAAGCCTCGTGATTTACATCTGAATTTGTGAAGGAAAAGTTCTGATCCTTCTACCCTGGCTCCATCCTCCCCACTGCCAACCGCCAGCTCCTTCCCAAATTTTCACCCCTCATCTCTCCCCAGCCCTCAGCTCCATATTCTTGATTACCAACTCATTTGCCTCATGCAGGAACCAAAAAAAAAAACTTCACAGCACAGAGACCAAAACATGAAAGCAATAAATATCTGGTTGTTTATATAAATCATCACATAAATATTTTGGCCACAAATTGAATTGATTTTTTCCCCCCGCTTTGTGCCTCACTTAGGCAATATTGATGGGCTGATGGCTTTGTGCATTACGGGAGTATTTTTTTCCTCTCACGAGGAAATGGATGAAGAAAGTCAGCCCCAGCCACACCATGAGCTCTTCCAAAGGCTGAAAGAGGAAAATTTCAACATAGAATCATGGAGTGGTTTTGGGTTGAGAGGGATCTTGAAGCTCATCTCATTCCAATTCCCACCCCCCAAACTATTCCAGGTTGCTCCAAGGCCACTTCTCAGTGCTCAGGTGATGCAAAGTCACCCACACGAGCAGTACCGAAGTCACCAACCCGTTTGTGCTGGAAATCTTGTGTATGAACTTTGTTTTCTGGGGTTTCTGCCAGATGGGTGGATAAAAGGAGAAGGCTTGAGGATGGTTTGAGGCTCGTGGTGCTGAAAACCAAAAAAATTAATGGCACTGTCCTGCAGGTCAGGGGGAAATCCTCCGCAGTGCCTCATCCTTCCAGGTGGGCACGAGGTAGCAAAGGCAGCACTGCCAAGGAGCTCTTCACATCCAACTTTGGAACAAAAAGCAGGAATTAAGGCAAAGCAGTCCCAGTGTTTCCACCCCACAGGGAGGTCCGGACGTCGAATTTCTCCGTGGCAGCTCTTTTTTGAACCAGGGAAAAGCCAGCTGGAGCAGGAGGGGACAAAACACACCGAGCCTCCATTAATGCCAAAGCTGTTCGAAAACTTACTGCGCCACACTTGTGCATCCACACGCAGCACGTGCAGCTCTTTTCTCTCCGCCACGCTCCAGCAGCTCCCGTGCGTTTAGGGGCCGGGGTCCCACCACTGCTAACGGGGATTTAATCCGCTCTCGCTAATATTTTATCCGTGCTATTAGGTCATGTTTCCCTTTCCACTCGAAAGGCATCTCCAGCTTACTGGCAGCAGTGAAATTAATAGAGAAATCATTAGAAAGCATAAGGCCGAGGCCGTGCGGATGGCACGCCGCAGACGATTATTTCCAAACAATAAAATTAATTGGTGTCATCAGCCGCGAGCGGCAACGCCGGGAGAGCGCGCATTAAAAAACATGGCAGATTATTGACAGCCCCGTGCCTCCTCATACATAAAACATCTGATGGCATCATTTTATTTGATTATTTCCTACACGTGAAGGCTCTCCCCTGCACGGGGGACCAGAGCAGGCAGGGAGATGCACCTGGGATGGCGATCCCACAGCCAGGAATCGCCGGGAAGCCGGGGCGCTTGGTCCTCGGGCTTGAGGGAGAATTAACCAGGCTGATTTTCAGTGAAAGTGGCTCCTTTTGGATGCCTGGGACACAGGTGTTGCACTTCCAGGGAGTAAATCCCACAGCGAGCTACTCAGTACTGGCACAGCTCATGTTCAGCTGAACCCTGAACCAAATATTCCCCCAGTCCTCCAAATTTCAGGTTTCCATCTCCCTGGGCTCTCCCACCCCACCTTGGTGACCCACGGAAACCACACAAACAAGAGCAGAGGATTTTGAGCCTAAAAGTGGAGGATTTTGGCCCTAGCTACACAGTTTTTCCCCAAATATTCAAAAATTGCTGAGATTTTTGTAAGCCCCACCCACCTGAGAGAGGCAGATGAGGTGTGATCAACCGAGCAAAGCAGAGTGAATACACAGAGGTAATAAAAAAAAATAAAACCAATTCATTCCAAGTCTCGAGAAGGCACGTGTGAATGTGTTTTGTTTTGGAAGAAAAAGAATAAATAGTTGCCTCAAGTCAGGATAATATTTATCCACATGCTTCCCTTTGAAGTTGAGCCCTTGTTGACTTCACGTGGTGTGCGCACACACTAAGTCTCCTCGAGAAGAGGCTTTTCTGAAAGCCCAGCCCTGAGCAAGGAGAAGAAAGGAAACTGTTCAAAACCAGGTACTAATGGAGAAAAATAATCCTCATCACCAGGGGAATTACCACTGGGCCTCCGAAATCCAAAAGGGCATTTAAACAGTTTTATCACTGCACCTTCTTCAGATCCGTGGAGCAGCTTCTGAGCTCGCAGGACTGAATTTCATGGCAGGAGAAGCAAACTGACAAGAGCAGCCCAGTTAATCTCCAAGATAAATCCCCATTCTCTTGGTTGCTGCCATAAAGAGGAATTTCTCTGCCCTGCCTTTCCTCCCTGACATCACTTGGACGCATTTCCACGCTTGGCAGGAGCACCTGGGGAGCTCCGGGCAGGGAAACGGGCAGGGGCAGGGACCCTGACAGGCAGGAACGTGCTGGGGCTGGTGGCAGCAGAGCCCTGGAAAACACCTCCACATCCGACAGCCCTGCAGGAAACTCCTTCCCATCTCACAGGGCAGGGACTTTGTCTCCTGTCTCCAGCTTATTCCTGTTTTCTGAAGCAACTCCGCATATTTCCCTTCCTTATTCCTCGAGCAGAAACCACCAGTGATGGGTGGCAGTTTCTGCCCCAGCCTTGGCACCCCAACCCCAAATTTCAGCATCCAAACTACACTTTTCCCATGTCTCAGCCCAGCTTTTCTTGGCACGTACCAAGGGGCAGGAAATCAAATTTGGGCTTCCCCAAGCAGGAGCACCACGAGGGCCACGCTGCCACTGTTCAGCTCCTTCCTTTCCCCCTCACATGGTTTTTTCCCCCCTGAAATTCCAAGGTAATCACATACCACAGATAATCATCGGGATCCAAACCCCTCTTTCGCCTCACCCTCTGCAAACAACGGGAAGGAAAAAGTTTCCCTCTCCATATCTTGCATCTCTTATCTCTCGCCATGGGTCCTCCAGCCGGTTTCCCGATCCTAGAGCAGGATTCTGAATTACAGGCTGGCACCCTTAATGAACACAGCTGGGTAATGCCTCTTACCTGACCTTCCCTTTAGCTGGGTCACTCGTATTTATGGTCATGCTTCATTTTTCCTTAAGTGTGCCCTTGTTACCTCATCTACTCATTTATGTTTCAGAGGAGAACAGGGTAAAAAATGGATTTAATGGACCTAGAAATAGAATGGAGGAAAACCACAAGAATCTACAGATCTGCTCGTTCTCCAGACAGCTCCCAGCACCAAGAACTTGCTGCCATTCATTTTCATCGATTCCTCCCTCTTTGCAAGCCCTTCCGTGGCAAGGCAGAGCTGGAAAAGCATCTGGGAGGAGTGAAGTGCCTGGAGTCAAACGGGTTTTGGGGCATTCTGCACCCTTTTAGACCTTTTACAAGTGTCTGCTGCAGCTCCTGCTGAGACTTCACGGAACCCCACAGCTCCCAGCACAGAACTCTTCCATCTCTCCAGCATCACCTGTGAGCCCAAGTGGCTGCATCCCATTTTAGCAGCTGCTCCCACGTATCCAGCACTGCCTTTTCCCTGCATTTTGAAGGTCCCTGGCATTGTGGAAACACAAATCCCAAAGCTGGGCATCCGTGGCCACACACCACCGCTCCCCTGGACCCTCTCTCCTTCCCTCCATCCAACCTTCCCTTGCTTTTTAAGCTCTCCCCGTTACCAAGGTGAAAACCGGTGAGCTGCCGGGGCATGGGGGATGAGGTGCTGAAGGTTCAGGCTCTGCTGCTCCTCTGAAGGGTAACTGCTCTTCTGTGAGCTGTCGGGCCAGGAGAGGCACATTAAGATCACAGACCCGTGGAATCATTTAGCTTGGAGAAGCCCTCCAGGATCAGCCAGTCCCACCATTAACCCAGCGCTGCCAAGCCCAGCGCTACAAGAATAAGGCACGGGGTGTGCCCAGCGCTCCTGCAGGGGACAGTGAAACCTCTTTATGTCCCCAAAGCAGCTGTGGAGGTGGGAGAGGTGCCCCCAGCACACCCCCAGTGGGAGACTGAGGCTGGGGCCCCCCTCTGCCAGGCCCCCCAGTGGATGTGGCTGTGCCCTCCCCTGCCCAGCCTGGCCACCAGCCCCTGTCCCACACAGGGCAGAGTCGAGGGGATGAATTTTGGCTCCCTCTCAGAGAACGCTGATCCAGCACAATCAACTGGGATCCAGCCAAAAGCCTCTGTAGTCCATAATCCACCCTTCAAGGAGGATTCCAGGGGGGTTTTGCTCCAGAGGAGGAGACTTCACGGTAGCCAAAGCCACCGTGCTTCAGGCCAGCCCAGTCCCCAGGCCCTTCGTGCATCCCAAGGGAAAAACCACCTCTCCATCCCATCCCTGCTCCCCTCTCCAGCTCCCAGGCTGCAAACTGAGGGGTGAGGGGAACCCAGACAGGAGCAATCTGTAATTTTCCTGCACGAGTCTGCTCAGTGCATCCACCACAACGGCTCTGGAATCAGGACCCGGTCCAAAGCTGCCCAGTCTCCATTTAGTATGAATAAAATCTCCTCTCTGGCATTTTAATTCAAGCCTCAGCCCTGCAAACCTTGCAATTCCTCACTAACTGAGTTTTCAGTGTCCTTTTTCAAGTTTTTATGCCCTTGGAAATGCAGAAAAGGCCTGAAGCATTGCACAAGTGCTCCCTACTCACTTGAAAAGAGAAAAACCCTCCAGAAACAGCCCTACAGTAGTGCTGGTTTTAAAATAACTCACTTTGAAAGCACCTAAACCACAACCCCTGAATTGTCTGCAAGCCCATGCTCCAGCCAGGCAGCAGAAGGTCCAGGAGAGCCAGGAAGTCCCTTCCTTAAGGGACAACCATGGTGAGAAGGCAAAGGATGTGACCACAAAGAACCACCATGAAAATCCCTGTTCCCTGCAGGGTTCAGGGCCAGACATCCCCAAAACCCCCAGCCCCACAACTTTCCTGCAAACCCCTTTCCTGAGCTTCTTCTCAGAGCTTTGCACCCACAGCTGTCCCAGCCTGTCCCAGTTTGTCCCCAAAAAACCACATCTGGCACCTCCCCAGGAGAAACAGCCCCGTGAAAACACAGCCCAGCAGGACGCCAGCAAACAAGTGTTAACCCTTCCCCCTCCCCCAAATCCCTCATTTTCTTGTCCCTTTCCCATCTCCTGTTGGCATTTTGGACCCCCAGCCAGTGGAACAACCACGGTGGCCCAGTTTGGCCGGGCCAGACGGGGAAGTGGCAATCCTAGGACGGGCTGGACGTTTCATCAGTGCACAAATGGAATTTGCCAAGAGGCGTTTTAAGGGTCAATTCCTCACACTCCAGTAATTAGAACAATATTATGAAAAAGAAAAAGGGCGAGGGGGAGGGCAGGCAGCAGGGCTCCCACGGGGCCTTGGCTGGGAACACCCAGAGTCCAGCGAGGCCCCAAGGCAAGAGTCCTTCACAGGATCCCTGCAGGTTGGACTCCAACCAAAAGGTTCTCCACTTCCCAGCCCTCCACTTTTCCATGCGGGAGCGTTTTTAAATGGAATTTCTTGTTTAGAGATCAAATATGGGGCTGATGGGCCAGACCCAGCTGCCTTCTGTACCTCACACGCACCACCAAGGTCAGTGGGGTTTTTCTGCTTCCGGGCCAGCACATTCAAGATCCTGCTGCAGACTCTGCTAGTGAGTCATAAATCTCTGAGACATCATTAAAGTCTAATCCCACTGACCACTCAGTCCCAAAAATATCAGGTTCTCACAGCTGTCACCTAGGTCTACAAAAATCAGGACTCCCCACCAATTGTTGCATCATCTGAATATGCTTTAAATCATCTCTACTGTAACAGGATGGAATATCCCAGCTGGAAAACGAAACAGAACCAGACAAACCCACGTGCTGGTGGATCCATCTCTAGCACCTCCCCGGCCACTGGAGCATCCTCTGCAGGGAACTGGAGGGCTCTGCTTGCCCTGCAGCATCCCACGCTGCCCAGTGGAGAGCCCGCTCAGCCAGCTTTGCTGGGGCATTTCCAGGGGCCAGAAAACTCATTTTTAAAGAAAAACTCATTTGCTGTGCGAGTCTGGCTTGTGTGAGGATGGCCTGGGAGCAGGGCTGGTGTGTGGGGTTCAGGACACTGCACAATGGTTACTCAGAGCTGCTGAAAGTGGGACTCAGTCAGTTCAACTCACATCTGCAGCGAGCTGTGATCTCAGCCCCGCTGCTGGAGCACAGAGGTCCCTTTGATAAATCTCTCTGTACAGGGACTGCAGCACTATTTCCGCATGAAAGAAATATATTCAGTTTTTTTCAGTAATCTTTGCAGCGCACTGGCTCGGAAGAGCGAGTTTCTCTCTCCCGCCGGAGAGCTGCTGCACTCCATCAGGCTCAGGTACGGGCAGGGGAGCTGCTGTCTCACACCCTGGCTCTCCAAGTGCTCATTTCAATCAGTCCCCCAGCACCATCTCCAGTTGTTTTGTCCCTGGTGCGTGCCCTGAGCACAGCAGTTTGTCACAGGGACACCCCTGAGATAATCACACTGCGCTCAAAATCCTCCCGCTTCAATTCTCAGTGCACTCCGAAAGGTCTGGGTAAAGTCTGCGTAAGGGGAGGAAAATTTCCTCTTTTTTTCCCTTGAGGAAACTCCACAGAGCTCCACTTTGGCGTCCCTTCTCCGCAGAGATGTGCACATTTTAAATCAGATGCACAAAATCCAGAGTGTTCACCCACGTGGGAACCACTGCCCCGTGTGGGGGTGACATCCACCCCACCTCCAAGGAACGCCCGACGCCAGCAGCTCTGGAGCTGCCTCCCTCCTCCCACAAGATGTGGGATAGCAGCGGGTCTGTCGCTGCTTCTCACCACTGGCTTCAAAATTATGCCCACAAAAATGAAGCCTTGCCCCAGGATTGGGATGGGAAACTCCACGAGGACACGCACGCCGCTGGCTCCAGCTGCCGCGTTACTTCCAGACCTTCCACATCGAGGGATTGAACCACGTTTTCAACCAACACTTCAGTCCCAGGCTGTGAAATCCCCACCGCAGCCCCCTCAGCCTCACTCCCTACAAAAAAACGACTGAGTCGAGTGCACGCTGGCTCAGAAATTCCTAAAATTACAAACAAGAGAGGCCTGGGAGGAGGAATCAGAATCCCTGAGAAGCGCCACGAGGGGCAGTGCCACACCACTGGCTTCGCCCAGGCTGCATGGTGGCTGCTGTCCTGCTACCATGATTATGCTCTGATCCCTAATTAGCAGGAAGAAAACGATGTGGAAGAGGGGAACTCTGGCTTACACACCATTAACACTCGGTGTAAATGAACTTTCTGCAGCAGCACCATCTGAGGCTCATTAAGTGGAGCAGCCAAGCACTGAGGGCGAGCCAGGGATGTTGTCCTGCCCCAGATAGGAAAGGATGCCCAACCACCACCTCCCTGGTTTGTAACAAGGCAAGGAAAAGCTGGAAAACAAGGGGAAATGGGTATTTAAGATGCCCTTGCAGGTGTCTTGCTCATTCCAGCCTCCCCTGGGATGTTTGGAGAGAGGCTTTTCACAGCAAATTGTTCCTGACCAGCCCCGGGATCCTGTGGTATCACCTGGCTCCTCGTGTGCTGCACCAGCACGGAAAGGCCATCCCAACACCCTGCAGCTCCAGGGTTTTCCTGGAATTTTCCACCCTTTCCACTCTCACCATCCTCTCCACCCCTCCTGTGAGTGCGCCCCGGTGTCCACACCCATCCTGCAGCGGGCAGGTAGGGGGGATCCCAGCCCTACAAGATCAAGCCTACAGGGGAGCTCTTGAAGAAGTATTTTAATTTCTGAAGAAAAAAGAGGGAGAAAAAAAAATCCCCTATCTGGAAGCCCTCCAAGAACAAACAGGCAGCCCATTCTGACAGCCAGGGGAACAACATAATCTGAGATGGTTTTTTCTTTCCCCTTGAGCTTTCCCCCATGAAGAAGCGTGGGAGGGAGATGAGGAGCCTCCCCACCATCCCTAACTTCTAAAGCTGTCCCTGCCTGGCACAGTCTCCACACCCTGAAGTCTCTCCAAGCACAGGAGAGTCAGAGGAGAATTCAGTGAGAAGTCGGGATGCAAACAGCCAACCTCACCAAGCCCACGCTCTGCTGACACAGGTTTCAGCACATTTGTGTCTGCTCTGCTTATTTACTGTGAAACACGAGCGTTTCCCTTCCAGTGAGTGGCTTTCCAGCGTCAGATATGGATCTGGCAGGAGCATGGCTGGGCCCATCTCCATCTCCCCTGGAACACCCCAATCCTGGGATATCCTGGGGGTGGGACACGGGACACCCAGGCTCCTCCTGACATCAGGATGTTCATGTTCAGGTGTGATATTTCAATATATTAACTTGTACCGACTCATCTCTGCCCCAAGAAAAATCACAGTTTCCTACAGAAGCTTCTTCCCCCTCGGTTTTTTACCCCGTTTCCTAGGGAGGATGCTGTGCTCTGAGCACTGGGGATTGTGGAGTTCAGCCATCCCAGAACTTTCAGCCTGACAGTTTCACTTTTTACTAAACCACATTTACACTCATGTGTTAATCTGTCTCAAGAAATGTTAATTATTATTTGTAAATAATAGTTATAATTATTAAAAATTAATTACATAAAATATATTATATACGATAATGATATAAAATAAATAATTGTTTTGTTTATAAAAACCAAAGCGTTTGGTGTCTGCAACCTTGGGACAGTCTCATCATCGCTGTTGCAAGAGGCTGAAAGCTTTAATGAGGAAACAGAAGAGCTCATTACAGAATAAAAAATTCCTTTTATTCCAAGAGTCCCTGAAGTGATATTAGCCGGGATGTATTTCCTTCCTCTCCCAGAGCACATGATGCTGAGCAATTCAGCTCAGGAGATGAGAGATGCACTCCCAGCACCAAGGCACACCAAGCCTGGCTTTGCCTGTTGGCATCTTGCACCCACAGTGATGTTCACGGTATCATTAAAGCTCAAATATCCCATGACATAATCAAGGAGGTTCAAACGAAACCACACAATAGCCAGAAATTGTTGGATCACCCAAAAAAACCCCTGGCATCTCCCCTCCCCACTTTTTGGAGACACACTTGTAGCTGTTTTAACACTCGGGTTCTTTCTCCAAAGTAAAAAAAGATCCTTCTCCCCCTGATCTTGTCTAAAATTAACGCAAGGAGACCTCAGACAAAACATGAAGGTACAAGGAAATCAATTTCACACACATTAGGGTTATGCATTTATCCATGTCCTGATCAATACTTCGGATTCCTTGCACGTCAGGGCGCTTCCATCACTGCTCGAGGCCCGACAGCGGAATTCTCCCGTCAAGGCTGTGAGAGTTACGAAAGATCCTGCCCATACTTGTTTGATCTGAAACATAACACCCCTCAGTGTGACCCCTTGGAAAAATACTGGGGAAAGCAGCCAAGAAGCGGGGGGGGAAAAAAGCCAGGCAAAACTTCCCAGAATGAACATTTCTGGCTCTTTCAGCTGCACTGAGAAGCTGCACATCCATAAACAGCCTGGACTTTCAAGGAGGGGAGAAAGGAAGGGGCAAAAGCAGAGGATTTGCCATGACCAGAAGCTGCTCCTGCAGGGAGTCCCAGAGGGCCACCAGCTGCCGGGATGTGGCGTTTCCACGCGGAACGAGGAACCCGCTCTCGTTTGTGGGACAGGGGGTGACGCCAGGGCCACAGGTTGGTGGCTCGGCTCCCAGCTGCCCCCCCTGGGCACGGCCCACGAGTGTCACAGAGGTTCTGCCCTCAGGGTGCAGTCAAAGATTAACTGGCTTTCATCAGCAGCTTGTTCCCTAAGCACGATTTGAGGCTGCGGTGCTGTTTCTGAAGCCCTGAACTCCCCAAAATCCACCAGACCCCGCCCGTTCAACACCAACCGCCCCAAGCAGCTGGGAAGATCCAGTCTCGACCAGGGCAGTGCTCAGAGCAGGGAGAAATTATCAGGATTTGGAGCCTAAAAATGTCCATTACTGCTGCACCACCACATCGCTCACAGCAAACATCACCCCGGGAATGGCCCTGGCACGGCACAGCCAAGGGCAGTGTCTGCTTCAGGCTTGACTGGCCCCAGGAATCTGCAATCCCGTGCTTGTGTTTTGGGGAAGTTCAGCATCGGGGTTTCCAGCTGAGAACAGCTGCTGGACATGCTGCACCTGCCCGCACAGCCCCACCGGTGTCCTCAGGGTGACCAGCAGCAGGAGGGTCCCTGCAGCACCCCAGTTCCAAACGATGAGCTCCCAAGCCCAAATGAACCCTCAGGCTGCCAAAGGGAGGGAAGAACAAAGCCAACCTGTGCTGCTCCACGCTGCTTTTGCCATTTGGAATGCTCATCCCACTGTCCAAATCTCCAGAACAACTCCAGCAAGGTCATTAAAAAACACAGGTGGCCAAGCACCTGATGACCAAACATCACCCACAGCTCCTGCAGTGGGGAGTTAATCATCAACCAGGTGCAGTCACAGCCCTGCACAGGCATCCAGGGCTGCCTTCCCCACCCCGGAGCTGGGGATTCGCCCTCAGCCGAGAGCTGCGGCCCCAAAGGCTCTGGGGAAAACCCTGGCGTGGGCACAGAGTGCACCCGTGGCTCCTTCTTCGGTGGGGACAAAGTGACAGCAAGCACCGGGCAGGCAAGGGGTTAAAGTGGGTTTCCTCCAGGAAATGACACACACAAAAACCTCTCTGCAGGCCAGTTACTCTACTGCTCCCTCGGGAATTAAAAAAAAAAAAATATATAAAATATACACGCCCTTCTTTTGGAGAATCCTCCTCGCTTCCCTCCCCACCCGCCGTGGTGACACAGCAATCCGAGATGTTCCCAGCTGCCACAGGATCCCCCTGGGCACACAGCCAATGCCACAGAGCCATCTGAGGAGCTGGCACAGCGGGCCACAACATGGGAAGCCCCGTCCGGCTGCCTGGGCCTCCGGGGATTTGTAAAAATAAGGGACAGGGCTGGGATGGGACGTCCAGCGAGGCTGCCGAGCGCTGCTCTCCACTCCCAGACACTATTGCTTCATGCACTCCACGGTGCAGAGAGAAAACACGCTGCTTTTAATATGTTCTTGGCTCCAGGAGGTCAGAAAAAAACCCCTACAAGTCAAAACGGGAGAAGAGGAGCTGTTCCCACCAGCAGCAGGTCACAGCTGGCACTGGGTTTGATGTGTTACAGCAGGCGCTCATCCGAAAGCTCTGCAGTTTTCACCTACCTATATTAATTCATATAAATCTCCCCCTTTCTCTGCCCGAACTCAGTTAAAAAGGCACCCTTAAAAATACTGCTGCAGGGCTAGTGGCTCGCACATGACGCTAGAGATGCTGGAGGGAGGGGAATTCTCAGCAGAGAAACAGAAACGCCAACCACCAACTCTCGGTTATGAATCCCTTAAATAATTCTGACAACGCTCCCCACCCTCCCGGCTGAAACCGAGCAGAAAACGGAGTTTTCTGACTCTCTGGCAGCAGGGTGGGGTGCGACAGAGAGGGATGGGGGGGACTGTGGCAGCTGAGCCCCTCCAGAGCTGTCCCGACGCATCCAAACAGACGGCGAGGTGGGATCCCCCACTTGGAAGATTCTCCAACCACGGTGCTGGGGATGGAACTGGGGACAAAGAGCATCCAGTGAGGACAGCCTGGGTCCCCCCGGAGCTTTCCCAGAGGGATCCACACCAGCCCATCAGCAGGGGGAAGGGAACACCCTTACACTAAAACCACCCTGAATACGTGGAGCAATTAGCCTGGATTTATAAAGGGCACCCTTCACTTCAACTCTGATTTCACTCCCACCTCCGAGGCAGCTCTTGGCACAGCCACCGGAGCGTGCCAGGCTTGGGGCCACCTCCCCACCTCCCATGTGCCCTCCCTGGCACTTCAGACACACGAGATAAGCCACGCTTGAGCCCTGCCCCTGCCACACACCAGCAAAAAGCTCGGTGGGTTCAGCTGAGGGAGGATTGACCCAGACCCTGCTCCAAACCCTGCTCCAGCTGCGAGGGGGGTGCAACTCTCTCTCCCCAACCTCTGGACCAGAACCAGAGTGGAAAACACAACTTGAATCTCAGTACCAGCATCTCCTCCTCTTTCAGCTGACTTGTGAATAATCGCTTCCCTTTTTCATTTTTAGAACAGCATCGTTTCGTATCTGTGGGGCAGGGGAGGGGAGACCCTTATCTTGCAAAAAAAAAAAAGCCTTTTTCAAGCAGAGCAAGAACTTCAAAAGGAATTCAGGATGATTAAATCCACGTCAGGAGGGTGGAGAGGAGAAGGAGGCTAATAAATGGCACGCTCCACAGGTTTATGAATATTTGAACTATATTTCTTTAAAAAAAATAGTACATTACTGCAAGTTATTTAAAATGAGTAACTCCTTTTAATGAACCTGGCTACCATCACACTGACTAATAGAGTAATAAAGAGTTTAATCCATATTTATGTACATTTTATGCCATTACAGTTGGTGCCAATAAATTAGAAAGTCCAATAAGAGTTTGATTTTATACCATCACTGCTACTAAATGTGTAACAACACACGGTACATGAGCACCAGCTTTTTATTTAATTTCTCTTTTTAAGAGCCAGGCTGTACTAACAGGGACTGGGCACAGCAACCCTACAGAATCAGACCTTAATAAGGGATGAGGAAATATGAACTGGGGTTTTACTCCTGCATCCTGCAGCCATGGAGAAAACACTTGTGCAGATGCCACTGGTGATTTATGGAAAGCTCTGAGCCACTTAAAATGGATCAAATTTTCAAAATAATTAAGAGCCAACTGGTAGAAAGCAATATAACTACAGTTTTTTACGGGGCATGGGTAGAAATGCAGACACCAGCATCTGGGGTAACTTCTGGAAACCTCTGTCCCAAAACAGAGCACGGCCCCCACCACAGCAGGATTGCTTAATCACTGGACATGGGGAAAAAGAGCTGGCTGTGAGCAATTTCAGCTGGCCATGAGCAACTGGAAGTTGGGCCTTTGGGCTCCCCCAGGGAGTGGGAGACACTGCAGATTACAGGGAAGGTGACGCAGGCGTTTGGCAGGAGCCCATCCCCAGCGTCCCACGGAGCTTTCCAGCGCCGGGGGGATTTGGCTGGAGAAGCCCACATGGTTCACGATCCCATTTCACCAGCTGTTACCCTGCTGACAGCAAAAAGTAGCCTCCCAAGCTTAAAACTCAAGGAAGAAGCAAACCCCACACGTTCCTGGACTCGAGGAGCCCCCCAGGCACAGTCGCTCCGTTGGGAGGGGCTCCATCGATCCCACGGCAGCTCCTCCTTGCAGAAGCCCTGGCTCAGGAGCCAAAAGGAGCGATGGAAACATGGAAACCTCTCTCAGAATAACAGCTGGGCAAGGCAAGACTGAGGCGTCTGATTTTTCATCCCCTTTTAAAGCACCAGTGGTTTTCTAACACTAAAAAAAAAACCCCGAAGATTCAAAGCCCTTTACGCAGAGGTTGGCACCACAGAAACGAAAGTCCCCGCCTTTCTCCTCGGTAATTACTGTCCCAGCAATCCCAAAAGCTGCTGGTAATTGCTGTCCCAGTGGCCTTTTGGTTTGGAGGAGAGGAATAACTTTCCCAGTGGCATCCAGAGAGGAAACACCCAACACCACTCCACCAAAGCCTCTCTTCAGTTAAACGCTCGGCTGTGACTGTGCTCCGTCAGAAACGCCTCCGACATGGTGTAAGTGCCTTGTACCCAAAAAAATACCATTGATCCGAGGAGTGAAATGCTCCAGGGAGAATTTTTTGTGTGTGAAGTCTGTGTTTGGCCAGTGGGGACGTGGATTTGAGACTCCTTTTGCTCTCGCCGTGACTCAAAACGGAAGAGGAGCTCTGGTCAACAGCAGATTTTTCCCTGTTTATTTGCTTTGCCACTGCTGAACGCAGATCTGAGGATAATGTGGGAATGAAAGGTGGTGAAGACAATGGGAATGTTTTGACAGGCTTCCAGAGGGATTTAGGGTGGTGCAGAGCTGGACAGCTGATACCTCCACCAAGCTGATTAAAAAAAAAGGTTTTTGTGTAGAGTCTGTGCTTCCCACATTTTCTGTGGTTGGTTGAGGATGACGACAATATGAAAACAAGCATGATGCAGGCAATAAAGCACATTTGGATCTCTTTGAAGTTTATGACACATTTCTTTCCCAAGTCTCCTAAAAAAGCAGATTGCCATGAGGAAAGAGAGGGTGACCAATCACCTCCCCAAGTCGCAAAGCTGAATGCACCCCCGAAAAGTGAACAGGGGGAGGGAAGAGCTGTTCCCTAAGCAGACCAGAAAGGAAACCAAACTGTGCTCATCAGCTGATGTGTTCCAGCAGGGTTTAACACCAGGCCCTATTAACAGGCATCAGAGGCAATCTGAAACTGCACAAAGCAAGAGACAATGTGACGATAAAGCAGCATTTTAATTAGCAGCAGTTCCTTCCCCAGCCCAAAAGGTTCCTTCTGTGCATTCATATTCCCAGAACAACAACTGCCTCCTTGTATTCCATAAATCAAAAAAAACCTCATAAAGCAAGGCACTGCAATTGCACATTCCACATAATGGTCCAGAAATAAATTAGGCAATAAATATCAAATAATATATCCCCATCAGCAGTGAAAATCTACTCCTTGGATAATCAGAAGGGAAGATGCCTTCCAGCAGCTTATGTCTGGCAGCTCGAAACAGGTAAAACAATACAGAGCTTTAATAAATCTTTTATCACCTTTTCTGCTGAAGAATATGGCAATTGTCCTGGGTAATGGCTTCCCCGAGCCCTATATCCATCAGCCCTGATGCCGCCGGTGTCAAAGCCACGGGATCAGAACAAGGGCCACTTGTCAAAACCAGGCAGAGTTTTCCTCGTTCAGTGTTTGGTGCCAGTCATCACTTACAGCAACACGTTGCTGAGGAGCTCAGGGCGCTCATTTCACCCTGCCCTGAAACTCCCTGACCCCACAGACACTCACTGGCCACGTGACAAAAATCAGAGGCGATTCCAGCAAAGTTATTTTGCTCTGCAGGGGTGGCAGCAGCTGGGGAAGGACTGTGCGGGGCGTGGGCCCTGTGCAAGGTTTGCTTCCTCTCAAAAACACATTGGTCACATCCTTCAGAGACTGATCCCAGAGACTTTGTAATCTAAAGCAGAAAGTTTGAAGGCTTGGTCCCCCCTTCACTGAGGACACAGCAGAATCAACCCCCAAATGTACTAAATCAACCCCTAAATGCACTGAGGGCGCAGCAGAATCCTGAATACACCACGAACACAGGGGAACAGGAGTCCAATTCTCAGAAGCTTCTCAGAAAACCACAAAACCTTCGTATTTTCATCCCAAACCTGGAGCACAAGCCTGGGAAACAGCCCCAGAGCCAGACTCATCCCTTCCCCAGGAGCTCAGGAGTTAACTCTTACCTTCCCAAAATCCCGCACATCGAAGAGGTCAAAGGGATCAAAGAGGTCGCTGTTCCTTAACCCAAACTTGTCGTGACACACTTTTAGGAAGGTTCGGATGTTCTTCAAGCAGAGAAACTGAGGGAGAAAAAAAGAGAAAAGGAGGGGAAAGGTGAGCGAGTCAGGCACGAATTGTAACAGAGACTTACTGAGTTAAATGCGAGACAAGTTAGCAGGGACTGAGAAACTCGCACTGCAAAGCCAGGCAGGAGTTTATTTGTTGTTTCTGAGGATGTCAGGCTCCGGCTGCCCTGCGAGGGCTCCTGTGTTCTCAGCTGCACACCGGGAACACAACGCCCCTTCGAAAAACAAGTTTCTCCCAAGGTAACGTCGCAGAAGGGCTGCAAAACTCAAGCCAGGACGTTTCCCTTTCAAGGTCGTAGGCAAATACAAATTACAGCTGATGTTCCACAGAAGCCCAGTGGTGAACATTTAACCATTTCCAGCATGATCCCGTTTGGTTCCCTACAGAAGGGACACGTCTTACAGCAACAGAACAAGGGGGAATGGCTTTAAACTGCCAGCGGGCAGGGTTAGATGGGATATTGGGAAGGAATTCCCAGCTGTGAGGGTGGGGAGGCCCCAGCACAGGGTGCCCAGAGAAGCTGTGGCTGCCCCTGGATCCCTGGAAGTGTCCAAGGCCAGGCCAGATGGGGCTTGGAGCAGCCTGGGATAGAGGAAGGTGTCCCTGCCCAGAGGTCAGACTGGATGATCTGCACCATCCCTTCCAACCCAAACCCTTGGTTATCCAGCCTGGTCAACTGGCAGAGCAACATCAAGCTTCTCTTTTAAAAAATCCTGTGTTTGGCTATAGCAATAATTGGTTTATCCACAATCATCAGAGATTCTGAAGACTGAGGACTCCAGAGGGTCTCGCTCCAGCGGTGCTGCCTGGCTTTAGCACAGCCAGAAGAGAAAAATAAAAATCTGCTTCATTTTTGCAGCTGCATCACCTAAATCCCTCATGTGCTGAGCCAGCCAATTAACTTCACTTCTTTCTGCATCCTCGCTGCAAAATACGGCCATAAACTGAAGGTATCTTTAGGCAACTCTTCACTTTTTCAGCGAATTCCTTACAAATACCTAACAAACACGTTAGAACCCTGTGGAAATCAATCCATTAGAGGGGTGAATCAGCCCCATGTGATCAACGGGCAGAGGAGCCAAGCTGCCTTTGGGTGGATTCCCTTGGCCTGGTTTTGTCACACGGCACAATCTCGGCTCCCCGAGCTGTCATCAAACACACACCACGTAAAGACACCGCCTGAAAACTTCACCCAGGGTTCAAAGCAAAAGAAAATAGCTTAATTTTCTTTTAATTAAAAGAATCAAAGCGGAGTCTTTGGGGCCGCGGTATCTCCAGAGCCGCGGCCGCGGCGCAGCTCGTTATCGCCGCTTTGGGGATTAGGCACGAGGTTTCCAGCCACGGATTAGCAAAACCACCTCATTAACAACCGGCTGGTTCATCTACACAAAGCAAGAAATAACCTTTTACCCTTGTCCCCCACGCCACGGGGCCAGCGAGTGACAGCAGAGCTCCCCCAGCACGGGGGGTGGCACAGGACAGTCCCATCGCATCAGAGCCCTCTCATTAGACAAGCACGTGCCAGAGGCAGGAGTTGAAAACAAATCTGGTTTTCTAGGGCATTCCTCTATCTCACATAAACACTGCAGTAAATATAAGTGTCTAGACTGTGAGGGGTTTTTTTGGTTGGTTTTTTTTTTTTTTGGAATTGCTTTACAGCCTCTCTGGCTGACACGGGTTATTTCATAACTTTATCTCCTGGGTCTCTGCAAGAATTTACACCCCGGGCTGTGTGTGCTGCTGCACTGCAGTCCCACTGATTCCAGAGCTCCAGCATGTGCTTATTTCAAATCCTTTTTAAGCCTCCAGTTTTGAAAGTCAATGGCACAGGGTACAGCCACAATCACACACAGCAAGTTGCAAACTTCCTCCGCAGAACCTCCCTGCCCCTCTGCAGCACTCCCTCCCCAGCTCCCGCTCAGCCCAGCACCGAATCACACACTCAGAGGCACAGGATGGTTTGGGTTGGAAGGGACATTCGGGATTATCCACTTCCACCCCCTGCCATGGGCAGGGACACCTTCCGCTATCCCAGGTTGCTCCAAGCCCCGTCCAAGCTGGCCCTGGACACTTCCAGGGATGAGGCAGCCACAGCTTCTCTGGGCAAGCTGGGCCAGTGAAGGAACCAAAGGCCAAAAGCGATTTTGCTCATCCAGCTCAGATGTGGAAGCCACCTCGCCACAGCTGGTAAATGAGTAGGAGGCACCTGCCACAGTGGCAGTGCCCTCCTGCAGCCCCAGGTGACACCAGCAAAGAGCCACCACACCCTGAGCGCCAGCAGGCGACAAACATGGAGCAAAAAGCCCATAATCTGTTCAAAGAGCAGCTGAAAAACGCCTGATGTAAAACCCAACAAACGCAATTAACCAGAGTCCTGCTGCACCAGCGAGGAGCTGGCAGCAGAGCAAGGCCACCGCGCTGCCCACAGGAAAAGCCACCACTCAGGAGGACAACTGCAGGTGGGTTTCACCCTCACTCTTCGAGCACCAGAAGTCCAGGTGGGGACACCCAGCGTGGGTGCTGGGGGCGCAGTTCACTCCTGGCACTATTTCTGTGGCCAATCTGCAAAGTGTCATCTTGTGCTTTTGATTTTTTTGGCATTTTGAGGTCGCTGCTGGTGGAAGACGATGAATTCTTGGCTCAAGACTGTTACTCAATGGCCACATGTCAAAATTAGCTCCAATTTAATGTGGGCTGTGCCGAGGCCACTTTATTCACCAGTCAATCACACCTTTGGACAAGCAAACATTTCGCAGGAGAAAAAAGAGAGAGAGAGAGAAATCAATGTTCTCCATGGGGCTCATTCAGCACCTGTCAGGCCCAAAATCAATGGTGTCATTTCTCTGCTTGGAGCGAGGCCGGCGCTGAGCAGGGCCCTGAGATCTCCCCCTGGTGCAAGGGAGCACAAGCAACACAAATTCCAGGTCCTGCCACCACCCTCCTGCACGTTCCAAACAACCTCGGGAGCCACCAGCCACGGCTCTTGGGCACAGACACCATGCTCAGCTCTGGAAATAGACCCGAGAGCCCGGCAAATTCCATGGATGCAAACATTTCCAGGCTCCAGAACAGCCACGGCACACGTCCCTGGGCGGGGAGGACACCCTGGGCGCTGCAAAGCTCATCAGGGACGGAAGAGGCGATTGGAACAGGGATGGGATTGTGCCAAACAGAGCAAGAATCTCATCTGGTAAAACCAAACACCCTGAAGCCTGATAACAGATGAGCAAAGCGTGGTCAGCTCTGCCCCAGCCCTCGCAGGGGTGTGAAGAACCAGCACCAGAGAGAGGCAGCAGAAGGGCCCCATCACCTGCGCTCAACCCAAGAGCTCCACTCGTTTTTAACCACTCTGCCAAGTCACAAAGTGAATAAACTGCTCTGAGCTCCCACTGGGAGCCCTCGGCCACCCTGCTGCACACGGGGTGGCCAACAGCGTGCCTGGGACACGCTGGGAGCTCCTCAGCAGCTTCTGGGATGCTCTGTTTTAAAGAAAGTTTTTGTGATCTTGTCTCTTTTACTGGATTCAGTGAGTTTGGAGACTCCTCAGACGATCATGGCGCGTACAAAGGGTCGTGCTGCCGAGCGTTTGTGCCACTCAAATGCAGAAATGCACTGGAANCCCAGTGCCTGGGACACGCTGGGAGCTCCTCAGCAGCTTCTGGGATGCTCTGTTTTAAAGAAAGTTTTCATGATCTTGTCTCTTTTACTGGATTCAGCTCCTCAGACGATCACGGCGCGTACAAAGGCTCGTGCTGCCGAGCATTTGTGCCACTCAGAAATGCACTGGAGGTGCCTTCAGGGGAGGTCAAAAAAGGGATAATTTGGCACTTGGGATAACTGCAGGTTGCACAGGGACACTGGGATCTCAGCAGGGACGTGCCCGGCCACCCCGCAGCAGCCAGGCCACCCCAGGGCAGGAAGGGCAGGTCGGATGTTTCTGCAATGTGAAACTGCAGCTCCGGGGGTGGGAGAGGAGCCTGTGGGAGGGTGGGGGTGACTCAGCCCCTCACTCCTCCTCACACCCCCACTTCAGGCCCCTCCCTGCAGTCCCCGAATGACTGGGCACCCGCGGCACCTGCGCTGACGAGAGAGGAGCCATTTCCAATGCAAATTCATCAGAAAAGAGCCAACTACTCGAGCTCCTCGTGGTGGGCTGGAAACACTTCCCAGCCCCACAGGCTTGAAGGCCACACATGCTCCTGACACCAACCAAAAGTGCTTTGTTAAAGGAAAAACAAAACCATTTTGGTCAGAAAAGACCTCTAAGATCGAGTCCAGCCATCAGCTCAGCACTGCCAAGCTCTCCCCTAGGCCATGTCCCTAAATGCCACATCCACACCCCATTAAATCCCACCAGGGATGGGGACTCCATCACTTTCACTGGCAGGGACAGACAAAAAGCTGGAGAATGCAGCAGCAGTTGCTCAACAACCAAACTGGGATCCCAGGTGGGGCCTGGAAGAGCATCAAAACGGCCCCTGCTCCTTACACTTGGGAAGGACGTGCAAGGCTTGGGAATCTCCAGGAGACTTTTAAATAAATGTGATAAAACGTAAGAAAAGGAAAGAAACGAGGAGGATGATTTTGCCTGGCAGGGCAGGAACATCCAGCAGCTCACAGCGTTTTGGAAAGGCCCTTTTGGAGAGGGGCTGGGGCTGTGAGGGGAGCACACAGTGGCACACGGGGCGTCCGGGCACGTGGCCACGCGCTGAGCGTGGCCAAAGCCGTGGGCTTGGAATGTGTCCTGCAGCATGCAAGGAATGCTGCAGCTCTGCTGGGGGAGATAACTCGGCTGATGAATGACGAAAGGGACTTTCTTTAGCGCTTCCTGGCCGTGATGTCAGATTTCCTCTTATCTCACTGCCGGCACCGCTCGAAAGCGCCGGGCGAGAAGCGAGTCCTCAACGGGGAGCTGGGAGCAGCCGCTTATCACAGGCTCTGCAAACGGGCTGGGGAGGCTCTCTCCTTGGGAAAACACATCATTTACAACGGGAAAACATTGGAATCCCGTGGCACAAACCTCTGCAGAAAGCCAAAGGACGCGTCTCTGAGCCACAGCGAGTCCCCCTGTGCTACTCTGACACTGCAAAGGGGCATCGAAACTCCCTTGGCTTCTTCCAGCATCAGGGGTGGGGAGAAAGTCCAAGAGCATCCAGTGGGGGCTGCAGCATCACACAGCAGAGGCTGGGATTGGGTGGTCTTTAAGGTCCCTTCAAACCCAAATTGTTCTCTGATCTAAAACTGAAAATCGCCACCTGTATCTGCTCTCTCCACACGGCTCTGCCCCATCCACCTCCCCTCCACATCGAGGCCTCACCAGGACAGTTTTGCGACCAGCACCGAGTCAAAAGCACCAGTGGAGCTCGTATTCAGCCCCCCCAGCAGCACCAGATCTCCTGTGGCTTTGTTCCTCCTGGCTTTGTTCCTCCCCGGCTTCGCCCCATTGTCTCTGGTGCAGAGGCAGCACAAAACCTCTCTGCAGAGAATTCCCCTCCGCATTTGGATTCAAGTCGCAGCTCATCAATTACTTCAGATGGACAGATTAAATTTCAGGTTGTTGGACAGCAGATTTATCTATTGAGAAGTGGAGAATGAAATTATTTCTCAAACAGTTTAGCACTATTATTTCCCCCCCTCCTCCTTTCAAAGCCATTCCCATCGCTGAGCGCTCCGGGGCTGGGCAAATTCCACTTAGGGAGGCTGATTAATGAGCCTGAAACGCTGATGAGGGCTGACCTCTCCACAGCTTCTCCCTCTCACATCCACTCACGAGCACGATTTATCCCTAGGAAAGCACCTGAGGGAAAGCAGCCGTGTATTTTAGCAAACACCCACAGCTAGGCACCGGTAGAAACAAAACCTTCAGCAAGCAAAGGTCCTCCCCAGGGAGGAGAACTGGCCAGAGCTCAGGGGGGATGCAAAACTCCTGCACAAACTCACCAGGAGCCTCTACCTTGTCCGGGGAGCCAGGGAGGGAGTCCAGCAGCAGACCAGGACAGGCCGCCAAGCCCTGCTCTGGTCCTGCTCATCCTCACACCTTCGCTCACCATCGCCCTGGCACGGCTCAAAGGGACAAAGATACCCCAGTTACCCCACAGGAACTTCCCATCACGGTCTGTGGGCTCTCTAAGGGAAGAGGTCTCTCAGTTAATAATACTGAACTCATGAACTGAAAACCAGAATATACATGGAGCTGTGAAAACAATTTAAAATTGTTAGACCAACCAACAAAGAGAGGCTCTGGAGTGACCTGTTAAACACCCAGAGGTCCCACACCTCAGCCCCAGAGGCAGAGGACACTCAGAGCAGGCTGCTGTCACCCTGCCAAGCCCAGCGCTCCAAGAGCTCATCCTGTTTTATCCAAGGGAGGTTTTCCTGACTCCCGAGCTCCTCCTGAGGACTGCCAGGCTCGTTTCCTCCATTACATATGGAAAAAAATGGGAAAGAAAAAAGAAGGCCGTAAGTGTGGCTAAACCCCCATGGGGCAGCGGATGAGTCCGAGATAACTCAGGGCGGGAGGAGGGGACAAGGATCCGGTGACATCCGTGAGTGGAGGGGAAAAGCCGTCACAGGCGAGCCCAGATGTTTGTGTGCTGTGAGGAGGACTCCCACCAGCAGCGATGACCTCCCCAACGCACAAAACCTCTCCCTGGTGGCAGGAGAGGCTCGGAGAGCCCATGCCAGGGGCCAGCAGATCCCACATTCCCAGGGGAGCGCTGGGCTCCGTCCGTCTGTCCATCCGAGGGTCACCCCACGGCACTCGGGGGCTCTAAATGAGCGGAAGGAAGCTGCAACTTCCCGAAGAAAACGCTGGACCTGCTGCTGCTGACAGTACTTCCCTCCTTTGTGGAGCCCTCCCGGGCCTGCACACGCTGGGAAACCTGGAATCGTTAAGGTTTTAAGACTTTAATTGCAACACCTGCGAGGGTTTCACCCTAGATGCTTGCAAGGGCTGAAATTCCCCCAGCCACCCCAAATCCAGCGGGTCCAACAGGTTCAGCACTGGTGCAAGCCCCCCCAGCTACAGGCCTGAGGTCTGGGTAACCCAAACCCTTCCCACTGAGGTTTTAGAAAGCCTCAATCAAATCCCTGCGCCGCCGATTGTACGCAGAGGTCGATTTTTTAGGGTGTCTCTAAGAGATCTGCAGAGCCAATCCCGGGAATAACAAGAGCTTCTGGCAAAATCGGGTGGGCACAGCCCCTCTCTGACAGCCCTTGTCTGCAGCAGCTCCTGGGGGATGGATGGCAAGGCAGGGATCAGGGCTTTGCATCCCCGAGCGCGGGAAGAACACCAAGGATCTCCACCCTGCTCCAGAAGGGAGGCCCAGAAACTTCCAAGGCTCGTCAGTACCACAGCAAACCCATCCAAGGTGGTTCTTTTGGGCTTTCTCACAGAATCCGGGAATCGCTCACTCCTGCACCCCAGATCTGGGTGTCTGCACAGCAGAGTGACAAATCCAGGCTGGGATTTCCTGAGTGATTGGGTCTGAGGCCGCGGAAAGCCTGGGAGCAGGAGAGCTCGGAGGCATTGCTCACTCTGCCCACATCTGGCACCCTGAATGGAGAGTTCCCTTCCACACTCCTCAAACCCAGCCCTTCTCTCTTCTGGCTGCAAGAAATGCAGCTCCACCAGGGGAGCTCGGCTAAAAAAGGAGAGGAGAAAAGAAAAACAATGAAAAAAGAGATGTCTTAGCTCATACTATTGTTGCAAAGCCCTAACCTCGTGTTTGCCTCACCCAGGATCACACTTCACTCTGAGAACACGACCACAGATAAGAGATGGGATATGTGAAAAACAAAACCTGATTAGAGGATTTTGTTCTCAACCAAGACATGAGGTAACTCCGTGTGTGGGAAGGCTCCAGCAAAGAAAACTCAAAACATTTTGGCCCAGCCAGAGCTTTGAGACGGGACTTGACCCGAACCATGACAATCAAATTACAACAGACCACTCAGCTGCTCTTGAGGAAAAGGAGGAATTGCGTAAGCCCAGCTAGAGTTACAGCACAGCGCTTGCCGGGAACCTTCCAGGCAGGCACTGCCCTCCTGCTCTGCAGGCCGGCGCAGGGAACGGAACCGTGATGAACTTTTGACAGGACAGCGATGAGAAAAGCTCTGGTGCAGCTCTGAGCTGAGGCAATGGCAGCCAAGGCAGCAAATCGAGCCCTGTCACGTTGGGCACGGGGGCCGGGCAGCAGCCTGCAAGCCCGGGCTCATTCAAGCATTCACACAGCTCAGTTTTGTCTCTTGAAAACCAAGCTGCCCCGTGAAAATGCTGAGGAGCCGAGCTCTGAAATTCCTGTGAAGCACAGGGTGGGATTGGAGGGTGCCTGCAGCTGGAGACCCCATTGTCATTCATGCAAAGTTGTCAAAACAGACAATTAAATAATAACCAAACGTGTAAGCTGAATTAAAAAGCTTTATCTCAGTTATAGAGGGGTCCCATCTGAGCAGATTTTAAATACTCATTGATATCTGGATGTGTTCAAGGCCAGGTTGGACAGGGCTGGGAGCAACCTGGTCTAGAGGAAGGTGTCCCTGCCCACGGCAGGGGGTGGAACAAGATGAGCTTCAAGGTCCCTTCCATAAAATCTGTGATTTTATGATCCCCAACCACCCCTGAGCTGGCGTCAGACAGAGGCACGTGCTCAGTGCAGGGCACGCAGCAGCCTCACTGCAGGCTCTGCTTTCTTGAAACATCCCAAGAAATCCGATTTTGGAAATTCCGCCCCCAGACCAACAGCATGCAACTTCCAGCACCCAAAAGGCTTTTCTGGGAAGGGCTTGTAAGGCTGCCATTGCATTATTCATCCTTCGTGGGGAAATGCAATTTTTCTGCACACAGTCACACTGTGGGGCGACTCCCTTCCAATTAGCCTCGCTTCGCTTCCACACAGCCTCCAAAATTACAGCTAAATGTGCTGTTTTCCTCAGTGCAAGCAGTGCCAGGGTACCTGCCAGGAGGCAGAACAAACAAACTCCTGCCACATCCATCCCGCGGAGCCCAAAGCAGGGCATCGCCCACAGGGAAATCACCACGGCAAAGCCAACACTCAGCCAAGAAAAACATTTCTAGCGCCAAGTTTGTCGCAGCTTTTACCTTTTAAATGGGCGACGGAGCAAATAAAAGCCTGGAAAAACTGCAGGTGCCTGTTGTAGCGAGATTTGCGGGGCCTCGGCCACCACACGAGACGTGGAGGGGATAGTTCAGCTCCCAGATCACCGGAGCTGGAGCTGGCAGAGGAGCTCTGCCTCCCAGGAGATGGAGACAACCCGCTCCCGGGGACAGGCACCGCGACACCCGCGCCGTGTGACACCTCCTGGCCCGCTGCCCAGGCTGCCAGCCACCCCCAGAGCCCTGCTGAGAACCAGGCCAGTGGGTTTGGTGTCAAACAGCCCCGAAATGTCACCCCGGGGGCCGGGATGACGTTTTTAGAAGCAGACAGCAAACACTGAGAACATTCTCTTAATGGCACCAGGTAATGATGCTGAAAGACACCCCCCAGCTCCTGCCTAGAGAAGGAATTAAAACCACAACACTTCTCACATTCTGGAGAACTGATGCAGACCTGCACACGAAATCAAGCCGCATTTGCACCAGACTGAGCCCAAAATGTGCTTTTTAACAGGCCCCTGGATGCTCGTGGCTCCACGCGCGGGCTCCGCGCTGCCATCAGCTCCTCAGGGCAGAGATGGGGCTGGCTCGGGCAGCTCAGCACCTTCTTCACCCCAAAAAGCAGCAGAAATGGGGTAGTGGGGTGCCCCTGGGCCAACCAAGCTGTGCACTGCTCCTCCAGAATGAGAAACTCTCATGTATCACAGGACCCACAAGCCAGACCTCGCTCGGGGAGGGAGCAACCACTGCCTGGCAGCTCCTCTGAGCCTCCTGGGTGCTGGGCAAGGGTTGGGCACGGGATCTCCAGCTCAGGGCAGCAGCAGGAGCCAAACCAGAGGTGGGCAGAGCTGGGGAAAGCAGCCAGGGCTGCCTGTGCCTGGGGAGCAAGGACGGACAGACAGCTCCAAGGCCCTCGGGGTCGCTCGGGGCTTCCTCCTCTCCTCAGATTTAAATAATAAGTGTTTTTATTGCATTTCAGTCTTGGGAAGAACCAGGGCTGGGAACAGACAGTGTGAGCTGGGGAACAGGGAGGGTTTTTGGGTTTGCCCACAGCTTAACTGAGGCTAGGATGAACCCCCTGCATTGCCCCTCCCCCCCAGGAATAGGAAAACGTCCGAGTTTCACTTGATAAACCCACAACTGGGTGGTCAGAACTCCCCTGGCACCAGGAGAAGCCCCCCGTGAGTCTCCAGCCGACTCCAGAAAGCTTCAGAGCACATCCCAAAATCCTACTTGTCCAAAGGTATCAACCCTAAATCCATTCCTGTGCACCAGGAAAGGAAAACCCACCCACGAGCACAGACACAAACACCCCTTTTTCTTTCTCCCTGCAGCACTTGTGCTGCCCTGGGCAATTTGCATTCAGGGTATCAGTTCCTCTCCCTTTCAGCACGGCAAGGAAATTAATTAACTGAAGAGTAACTGTAAGTATCACAAAGCTTGGGAGGCCAAGACAGGAAATCTGAAGGTTAACCATCACATTTAATGAGATAACAATCAGAATGAACTTTGATGAGGGGGAGCATGACGAGGCCACTGGCATCGCTGTGATGCTGGTTGGCTGGGTTTTTTTAAATATTAGAGCCTGTATTTTATCCGTAAGGTTTCAATTAAGCATTTTCAGCCCTCGTGGAGGAAAGAGGGAGGTTTAGCTCCTTACCAGAGAGTATCAAGCATGGCTGCAATCACTCTGACACTGCAGTGAAAGCCAGGTGAAAAGCACAAGAGCCAGCACTGCTTGGTCCTGGCACCGTACTTTAAAGGAAACCCTAATTCTGGCAAGGATGCTCGGAGCCCCGGCAGAGGCAGGGCTGTCCCAGCCAGCTCCACCAGTGGTTCTGCACACGGAGCCTCCCCCTGCACGTGCCCGGCCCCGCTCAATCATCCCAATTCACACCACGGGAAGAAAACGGGCAGCACAAAGGAAATCACTTCCCGTCCCGAGTTATTTTGTGCAAGGGCGGAATTTAATGAGAGGCTCCAGCCAGAACTGAGTCTGGTTCTGTGAAGCTTTCTGAAGCACCCAGAGAATTTCTACCACGATGAATTAAAGATCTTCCTGCAGTGAGCAGTGCTCAGATTTTGGCCACAGACTCCAGAGCTCGCTGGATTTGGGCACAACCCCGTCCCTGACCTCCCCCTTCAGGGAGAGCCTTCAACTCAATTAAACCGAGGGGAGCTCCGTTTCTTGACCCAATTTATTTCAGTCTCTCCTTGAGGATGTGACTGTTTTACCTTATCTGGAAGATTTTTCCCTCCCTTCCCGAGCTCCACAAGCAGAATTTATTGCCACAGCAATGCAGAACAGCTCCTGCTCTGCATGATGAAAAAACAGGCTACAGAAAATTAATCTACTGGCTACTTAATTTGTAAAGCTGCTTAAAAAGGTCAGGTCCCCAGCTCATAAAAACCACCACAGAGAACAGATCCCAGCGATTACGGGAAACAAGGCTCTGGATATTTCTATAAATTAATACTTGGGGAGGATAACAAGATAACAGGACCCTCTAATTTAACACCCACCTCCCGTTCCTGGCAACTCCTAGCACTCATTTATTACAGCAACACATCAGGGGTGCAGCCAAAGCTGGCACCTGGAGCTAGAGGGGGTTAGAAATCCTCCCAAAATCTCCTGGATGCTTTGACTGAGCAGTTGCCAGATCTGGCTTCAGATTTCTGTAAGGCAAGTCCTCCTTTCTGAGCCAGACTAACAAGGGCTAAACATGCTCAAGCAGAGAAGCATTTCTAATTTTTTTATCCTTTTGTTTTCCTCTATTCAAAATATGGAAGAGCATTATTTTGTATTTTGTGAGGGGGTTTTATATTTTTTCAAACAAAAAAAAAATTATTAAATTAATTACTGGGAAGTTTGGTGTGGGGATTAACCACCAGCACCAACACCCCTGTGGTTCTGCACTGATTTACACTCACTGAAGCAGGAAAACTCCACTGGAAAGTCTCCCTGTGAGACACCGGGAAAATCCAGGTGTCTCTGGGAGCCCACCCAGCCTCTCCCCATCCCCTGCACTGATTTGGGTCCTGTCAAACGCAGCTCTTTCCCCAGGACATCACTTCCTCTGGAACGACCTGCTCCAGCGCAAGGTGCCCCTGCCCAGGGCAGGCGCGCGGAACTGGAGGAGCTTTCAGGTCCCTTCCGACCCAAACCAGTCTGGGATCCCACGGAACAGGATTTAATGGGGTGCTCACCAGCCAGACAGGAGCAGCTCCACCAGACAGCGCACGAGCAAAGCTGACTGTTAATTGGAGTATCTCAAATAAACTCTGGTACCAGGGTAATTGCATTTGCAGAGCGTTAGGGAAGGTTGGGTTGCTTCTGCTGTGCCGGGCTAATTAATTTGGTACAATTTGAGGATGCAGATAAGGCCCCAGGGACATGCTGGGCTGGACCATTAACGCTGTATTTCAGCCAGAGGGGTGAAGAGGGGAACTGGCAGCAGCATCTGATTCCTTCTCGGCTGCTCCACTCCATCTCCTTCCAAAGCCACCCACTCCGCTGGGGCGGGCTGAGGACTGTCTGGACAGGAAAGGACAACATTTGGAGCTCAGTCAGAGAGGATCAATAAGTCTAAACAGGCAGCAGCCCTAAAGAAGCTCACTGACCCACGAATTAAAGTGACTTTATCGACACAGTTAAGACAGAATCAACGCGCAGTCAAAACGCAGACTCTTCAATTTCCCCTTTCATTTTTTTGGCAGCATCCCTGCTCTAATTTCCTAAGTACCACCCAACTGAAGTTAATTTTTAGTACAGCTGCATGTATGACTTCCTTCTGCTTTAAATTATCCCTTCTCTTAGCAACTGCCTCCACTAACACATACACAGTGCAGAACCCGGGGAGGGATTTTTCTGAGCGCGGAATTAAGGTGCGAGAACAAGCACGGAGGTTTTTGTCAGACTCATGTACACTCGGCCCCAAGCAGGAGTTATTAAAAACCCTGCCTTAGGAGCCAGCACGATGCATTTAAAAAGCCATACAGCAAACATTAAGGCAGGTCTGGCTCCTGTGGAAACGGCTGTGGCACACATTAGGCTGAGCTGTTAGCAATAAATTGCTCCTCTGCATAATGCGACGGAGACCACGCCAAGAGGGAAAATGAAGGCTCCCCGGTATTTTATCAGGGCTATAAACAGCCAGGGAAATAAAACATCTCTCCTAAGGTGTAGCTTCCAATGCAAAAAGCTCTTATTCAAAGCAATGCTGCCTCCAGCCCCGCGGGGGAAAGGCCTTCCAGCTGCTGAGTGCCTCGGGGAGGGGAGCAGAAATAACATGTCATGTAAAGTCGTCGTGACCCGTCACTTCTGCTCACACTCACCGAGCAGACGGAGGCTTTTCCTGGAGCACACTCCACCAGCAGCAGGATTCCCTGGCCAGGGCTGCAGCAGTGACCAACATCTGTCTGCCGGACCCCTGGCAAAGGGCTCCCAGCCCGGGAGAGGGTGAGGGAGCCAAGGCACGGCCTCCGCTGCTGGGGATGGTTAATGGAGCCTTCCAGGGAGCAAAGCCTTTCCTCCTCTGGGTTTGGAACCCGAAGGCGCAGATGGAGCACCCCAGGCCAGCCCGTGGTGGCTCTTCCCAGATCCCAAATCACTGGGCGTGTGCCAAGGGGCACAGACAGACCCCAGGGACGGCTGACCCCGCAGTGAGCCTGGCCCTGCACACCCCGGGATGTGCTCCACACTTCTGATCCATCGTTCCCCAGCTTGGCAGAAGGGACCAAAGAGATTTCACTGAGGTTTTCATCCTCCTCCACTCCCAAATACCTCCTTCAACCCCAGGAAACTTTCTTCACGGGGCAGTGAATAATCCAAGGAACATCCAGTAAAAGTGATGCAACGATCTGCAAGGCAACTGCGGCTCCAGTTTCGGTTTCCAGCCATGTCAGCTCTCCCCTGGTATCGAGGTTCTGGCCTCACTCAGACACTCAACTTTTGAACTTTCGTCCCTCCTCCACCACACGGAATGAGCTCCCAGCTGCTCCGTACCCAGCCAGAGCCTGGTCAGCCACAGATCTGAATATTCAGGGAAGGACTCCGAGGTTACACAATCACCAGGATGGAATCCTCCTTCCCCACCTCCCCAGCCCACGTCAGGCAGAGCCCACAACCTGAGACCTGAGAGCAGCACCACTCCCAGGTAGCCCGAGCTCCCAGAGGTCCCTTTGGGTGGCATCCAGGTAAGAGGGACAATCACAGCACCTGCACATTGCTTGGGTTACCTTGGATCATTTCATTCCTTACCCAGCCCATTTCCTCCACGAGAAGCTCCAAGGTCTCACAGCGGGTCAGTGCGACCCCAAACCAACCCCAAATCTGCTCCCTAACCCTCTGGAGGGCTGGGAAATCCAGCTCAGCTCCCTTCCAGCAGCCACAACCTCCTCCCCAGCTGCCAGCTCTCTCCAGGCTGGGAGGTTTGGGAGTGACCACCGGGAAGCCTGGAGAAGGGACAGCACCCCCAGAATGGTGTGGAGCAACAGTGGGACTGCCCCACAGCTCTCCCAAGCTTCCTGGAGCTGGAAAAGGATCCATGCCCTAAGCCTGGGACTCAGCACCGCCCAGGCCTGAGCCCAGGAGGAGGAAGAGGAGGAGGAGAGGAGGAACCCACGCTTCTGTCCCCTTCCCTTCAAGCAGCCACACACAGGCAGCACAGCTACAACCCAGCAGCCGAGTCCTTTTGGACAAAAACAAATACTGGAGTACAAAATCCAGCCCGGCTGTCTCTGCCCTCAAGCCCCAGGACGGCAGAGGGACAACAAATCACTCTGCCCAGTGGTTCTCCTCAGGCAGAACGAGACCTCGGTGCTCCGCATTCCCAGATTATCTGGATAACCTTTGCCCGGGATCAGGGCCCCTGCTTGCAAAGGGCCTGGTACCAGGTGGAGCTTGGACCTGGGAATCCGTGAGCAACGCAAAAATAACCCAAAAAGCTATGCAAATAACCCAGAGCAACGCAAATAACCCAAAGCAGTGCAAACAGTAACATCTAAGGGGCTTTTTTGAGTGTTCACATCCAGTGCTGAAGGAGATTCCTAGAGAACCAGGGTGTGGGAGCTTCCCACAGCACCCTCCCCACAGCTGCCTTTTTACAGTTGCCTTACACCCACTGAACCGTACAAATCCAACACTTGTTTGGGGTTTTTTCCCCAGAAAACTTCTGCAGAAGTTTTTCCCTGAAGACAGCAGGAACGGGCGGTGCCAAAACACCCAAGGGCAGCGTGTGGAGCCCCAGGCTGGGCACCAGCTCCGTCAGCCCCGTTATCCTGGGATTCCAAGGAGCACAGCGTGAGGATGTCAGTGCCGAGCAGAGCAGGGTGGGAGGCTGAAGATCCATTTCAGTCAAAACATCAAACCCCAAAGACCCGAGCCAACTCCGGGCGGGACGAGCAGCCAGCACCAAGAGGGTTTTTGTCCAGTTTTTGAGTAAAACCCTCAGTGGGCGGAGGGAGGAGAAGCTCCACACCGACCCCTCAGCGCTCAAAGCCTGGCTGCTGCCGTGCCAGAGACAAACCCAAGCAGTTATTAAGGCACCTGCGGCACAGACAGGTTAAATGGCTCTTTTTGTGTGCGGGTTCCTGCCGTGCTCTGCGGGAGCAGCTCCTCCTGCCTCAGCGGCAGCAGCGCCAGGTAATGACAGCCCTGCTCGGCTGAATAACGGGTTTGCGTGGAGCCAGAACGCTCCCGACACCTCCTCAGTGTCACACAGCACCCTCACACTGCTGCCAGAAGAGCTGTCTCTCAAAGAAACTCCAGATCGGAGGAAGGGAAAAAAACCTGGGGTTTTTTTTCAGATTTTCCTGTGAAGACACCCTGCAAAACCTGGTGGCCACAGGGGGTTTTTCCTTCCCTCTGCCCTGGCTCAGGGGGTTGAAAATCCATGCGCGTGCACACACAGCCCCATCTCTGGCACGTTCCTCTCTGCCCCTCTGGATTTATGAGGCTGCTTTCCACCTCCTGAAGTTTTACTCTCACTCCTTTCATTCGCATCCAGTTAAATTGGGTGTTTAAGATCGTTTTTCTCCCCACATAAAACAGGTAATTCCGTTCACTCAGTTCTCGCTGGTGGAGCCCAAAGCTGAACGTGGGTTGGTTTCAGTTTAGTTTTTTTATTATTTTGCAAGGAGGGCGATTCAGGATATCACCAATCATCATTCTGGGTTCATAAATTTTAAAACCTGGGCATTTTAAATTCGCTTTCAAGCCTGCGAGGCTTCAGAGAACACTTCAATCACGTTCTTGTGCATCTCCCCAAAGCAATGAAAGCAACGCCTGCTTGTCTGCCTTCCCTCGAGGAAAAATGAAACTGTCATGTCTCAGGACCCCAGGAAAAACACCAGGGGAAGAAGAGTTGTGGAAATATTCAACCTCAGTGCTGGCGATGCAGAGCTGTGGGTCAGACACCTGCCCAGGGTGAGCAGGGTCCTGATCCCTGAGGGATGGACCAGCACAGGGAGCACAGCCTGGAGGTGCCAACACAAACCCGCAGCTCCTGGCAACCACAGCAAGAGCCAAAGTGCAAGAAAAAGAGACTTTTATGAGCACAATGCGCAGGGATGCCACCCGCTGGATGAGGCCGCTGGGCAAGCAGAGTTATTTCAGGAGATATTAAATATTCCCCTCCTCACAGCCAGCCCAGCCCCACACAGGCAGCAGGACTCATCTGGCAGATTGAGTCTTGAGAAAGAGCCCAAAGCCAGCAAAAAGTACTCTTGGCTTTGGGTGAAATGACAAAACAAAGGACACTCGAGCCTCAAATCCCATCAGTGTCCCACATCCCGGCCCCGTCCTTTCCCACCGCAAAGGAACAGATTTTGCCCACGCTGCCAAAATCACCAGGAACTATGAAAACGCAATGAGGCTTCATCTTCCATCAATAAATTCATTTATTTTTCTATAGAGGCTCTCCCCCACCCTGGCAGCTGTATGCTAATTCGCCCTCAGCACTGCTCTATTATCACTTGGAACAGATGTTGCAGCCACTCCAAAATCTGAAGGTTACAGAAACTATTAACCTAAGCTGGGCGCCCGGCTGCGCTGGGGAGGGGGTGAGGAGGAGGGGACAGCTCAGCCCTGTCCTTCTGCCGCTGGTCCCAGCCAGGCTTTGCTCTCCCTGCTCCAGCTCAGCATCCACAGCAATGACGGGATCCAAAACTGATCGACAAAATTCTCATAAAACGAGCGCGGGGAGATCCAGGGGGATGCTGTGATTTACAGGCTTGCTCCGAAAACTCGGGGAAATCAGCTACGAGGTCCCCATGGGTTTTCGACCGGGCACAAATGTGGATGCAATCAGCTATTTGGGGTTTTTTTTGGAGGTGTCTTTGCTGGGGGGTGCGTGCAAACAAAGTCATTCCAGCCACAGATAAATCCAACTGCGAGAGGTTTAGCGTTCCCCATGGAGTTGCTTTCTCCAGTGCAACTCCTGGAGTAATTAATGCCAGAATCTATTTATGACCTTTGAATAAATCGTTCTTTTCTGAAGGGAAAGCTGTTAAACACGTTAGCAAATATAATTAAGCGGGAAGTGGAGGGGGGAATAACAAAAAATCTGGAATTAAATCTCTCCTAATTAGAAACGCTTCTTGCAACAACCTGGCTGAAACCCCACTCTCAGGCAGACACTGTAGCTTCATTAAAGCCTCCTCATTACCCTCCCCGAGATAACCAAGCTGTCAATACCAGGAAAATTCACTTCTAACCTTTGTCACCTCTAAGGAAGAAATATTTAGGTGTTCTCCATGTGGCGACGTGCACCTGAACACGCCGAGGGTGGAAAATGCAGTGAGGGAGAAGCAAAAGGTTTGTCTGGCCTCTCACCCTCTCAGCCAAGGAACAGGTTTGGCTGCTCAGGGTGTCTGACCACGTTTTCTGCATCTCAGGTGAAGTTCTCACCTGTGAGACGCTGATTGCATCGTGCTCGAAGTGGCCAAAGCTGCGGGGAGTGGCAGCGATTAAAGCTGGGAGGTGCTTTGGAAGGGTCCTCACTCCATCAGCGTGGACATCCCTGTCCCTGCAGGACCCAAAATCGGTGTATGAGGAAGGGTTAAAGCGAGGTAACAAATCTGTGATGCCACCCAGGAGCCTGCCCTCAGCACCGTGACCTGGAAACCCACTCAGGGACGATTCACAGCCGGCAGGATTCTAGATTGAACCTGAAATTATTTCAGAAAGCCCATCAAAACCTCCACTTTTCTGTAAAAATATTTGTGCTCGAGCACTGCCCACTCCTAAATCTCCAGTGGGTTCCACAAACAAAAGCTGGGAGATGCTCAGTGAATCAGCCACGGGGAGGGAGGGGCAGGGCCACCTCCCTGGGAATGTCCACTCCCAGCACAGACCAGTCTGGACAGGTCAGCCAACCTCACATTTCCTGTCCTGCAACTTCACCCTGCAAAATCCACCTTTTTAGAGGGAGCCCCACACTCCCAGCCTTCCTGCTGGGATGGTTCCTGCTGGGCTGGCTCCACGCTCCCACTCCCTTGGCAACACCAGGTTTTTAGGTCTGTTTTGCACCTTGAAAACTTAAAATTTTGCTAAAAGACGCCCCCATCTCCCCAGCAGCAGCCTCCCCGCTGGTGCTGCAGCCCTCACCCCCGAGCTGGAAGCTGCCTCAGCACCACAATATGGCCCCATCCCCAAAATCCAGAGCTCTGCCATCACCTGGGCTCTGCCCAGCACCGTTCATGCCATGCCAGGCACCAGGACAAAGCCATTTACACCCTGCAGATGCAGCATCTGCTGCCAGAGGGGCACTGAAGGGAGCCCCAGGGCCAGTTCAGCCACCCAGGGCCAGTGAGAGCCACACGGTGCTGAACAGCTGCTGCTCCAGCAGCAGCTCCCAGAAAACAGCCCCAAACCCTGCAGCAGCAGCAGGAAAATAAAGATATAGAAGCTGATCTATAAAGGGAAAAAATAAAAGTCATAAAGTTTTCTGCTGGGTTTGCTAGGAAATGTTCTGGTTTATTTTCTGTTCAAAGGCACAATTCTCCCACAGCTCGGAGAGGAAAAAAAGAATCTTGCGTCCTTTCTTGTCTCCTCCCCTCTCCAAGGCTCACCAGTGATTTTCTTGGAAGATCACTCACATGAGAAAGTGCTTCCCATAAACACAAAGGGTCTCCGTGTGCACACGAGCCTGTCCCAGTGCTGTGCACATTTCCTGTCCCGGGGCCACGCCGCTCAGCCTGGGATTTCCAGGGCAGAACACACTCCAGCTCTTAAAGAAATACAATTTTATTTACACATAAATATATTTATATATTTTACACACCTGTCTCTATCCCATATTTTATACACAAAACACATTTGCACCATCATGGATCCATCCTCACTGCTTCTGCTGCCAAGCCCAACCTCTCAGGAGCACGGCCCTGCTTTAGGAAAAACCTGTGTCCTCCCACGAACCCGAGTGCTCCGAGAGCATCCCGAGCACCTGACAGACCCAGAGGAGCCACACAACTCATCCTGGAAAGCAGAGCCAGCGGGTGCAGCACATCTCTCTGCAGGGCAGGCGCTCAGCGGGGACAGATCCTGCCATGGGGCTTTCCCGCGGGGATGGAGGAGCACATCCCGGCTGCCACGGCTTTGCCACGGAGCACAGGGAGTGCCCGGCTCCCGGCCTGGCTGCACGTTTGTTTTCCAGGCGCTGGGTGCCCCCGAGCTGCGTGGATTTCACAGATAATTCCGTGTTCACAGCGCTGAACGCGAATCACTCCTCCCCTTCCCCAGGCACAAACCTCCTCTGTTCCCTCCTCGGCCCCCTTCAAATACCAGATGTTCCATTTAGCTGTAAACCACTATAAAACACAACAAAAGATATGAATGCTATAAAAGGGCCAATTTACTCCCCCACTCTCCATCAGTGTTAAGGCGAATGCTGGGAGAGAAAGAGCAAATTTCCTCTGTGGGAACCTTTTAACCTTCCCCCCTCTCCTCATTTACCAAATCCTGGTGGTTTGGGGGCCAAAGCAAGGCCCCAGTGGGGGCAGGCACGGGGAGCTGCTCATGGAGCACCGAGGGACACTCCAAAGAGGCACAAACCCCTCCCAGCCTCCCCACTCCCATCACATCCAAAGGCAGCTGGCAGCATCTTCCCGTGACACACCAGCTCCATCACCTGCAGCACGGTCTGGGAGAGGGCACTGTGCGAGAGGGGAGATGCTTCCCAGGTCCAGCAAGCCTGGAAAATCCAATCCTGAGAAGCCAAGAGGCCTCAGAGCGAATAAAATCTGATTTACTGGTGACTCTGTACCACGGGCAACGCCACGGAGTCCATTGACTGCGGAGTTCACTGGATCCTCCTCGAGGAGCCAGTCAGGATATGAGTCAGGCTGGTGGCTTTCCAAGGAGGCAAAGGAGGATCTTCCATCTGAATCTTGGCTGTCCAGACAGGGCAGGCCCACGGGTTACAAAACAGGAATAGATTCCACACTGCCCCTGCGAGCGCCGGGTGTTGGGCAGAGGAGGGACGGGGGCAGGCACGTCCTTTGTCCCGCGGCAGGAAGGGCCGGCAGCTCGGACAGCGCGGTGAAACGGCTGCTCGGGGACTGCAGGAAAGGGATCCAAAACAGGAGGTGCTGTTCCACAGGACTCGTCAGACAAGGCTGGAAATCCGATGGCCAAACTTCTGCTCTGCAGCCACCTTCCTGAGGATAGCTGGGTTTTGTTCAGAGCCTCCATAGACCGGCAAACATCTGCACCTGTATTTCTACGGTTCCTTCCACGGTGGAACCCCTCTGGGTTTTAGTCAAGCACCAACACCCTCAGGCACAGGAGGAGGGGACTCAGACACTCCAAACACCCAGTGCAGATATAAACCCTAAAAAAGCCTGTCAGGTTAGGGCATCTTGGCTAAACCTTACTGCTAACAGGGACTGGACTCCAGGACTGGGCTGGTCCGGAGTGGGATCCCGGTGAAACACTCCCAGAATCACAAAACCCCCGTGTATTTGGAATCAGCAGCTTCCAGCCACAGGGCTCAGCAGCTGCAAAGTCACAAACCCCAGGTATGGGACACCTGGAGAGCAGCACGGATTTGTTCTGCACGAAGTTCTGGACTCTGTTTGCAACCTCCACCTGCACCAAACAGAGCCCAGCCCTGCCTGTCCATCCCCTGGACATCCGGGAGGCTCCAGAGGGCAGGGAATGGCTGACCCCAGCTGTACCATGGGGTGTAGCACAGCCCCGAGCTGCAACCAAGGAAAAGCAGGGAAGAAAAGTCACTTTTATTAAAACCAGACCTTTCTCCAGGCCTTTTGTTGAAGGGGAAATACAAATGTAATTTCATCAACGCTGAGTTTGAAGTTGTCAAAGGCAGGCTGGGATTAAGTCACCCTGGGAAGGAAGGTCCCTCTCCTCCTGTAAAAGGAGCATCGAGGTTCAGAATCATCAGGACACATGGCAGGGGTGGCAGCTGAACCCGGGTGGCTGCTGTTGGGTGACACAGGAGTCACCCTGTGCCCAAATTCCACCCCTGGGGCTCATCCTGACAGGGGCTGGGGGTGACACTGCAGGCTGGCAGCAGGGAGGGTGCCTGGGGCCAGCACTCACCGAGGAGCCCCAGGGGTGTCAGGATGCTGCAGGGACAGCTGGGCAGACAGATGGACTCAGCATTAACAGGACAGGGTCACCCTGATGGGCACTGAGCAAGCCTTGGGGTGGGAGCAGCCACAAGATCGTTTTAGGATCGCTGGAAGTCTGAAGGAGAAAACTGATGTTGAGAGTGGTGTGAGGAAATAATTTTTTTTAGAAAAAGCTGCTGCACAGCTCAAAGAATTTGGATCCATGCTTTAAAAGGCAAAGAGAATCTTCGGTTCCCAGAGGTGTGGCCAAGCTCACTGCATTTACCAGCCTCCATCAACCCAATACAGGCACCTCATAGCCCTGCACCCTAAATCAATGGGATCCTGGTCCTCCCAGCCCAGCTCCATCCCAAAAAGACCCAGCCCAGGCTGCTGGGATTTTTGGGATGAGCACATTTGATCCATTTCTCAACACAGCTTGAGGGGAGTCCAGTGGGGAAGGGAAACAGCTCAAACACAGGGAAAAGGCTTTGTCTCTTTAAGGAACGACAAAGAAACGGATCAAAAATTTGCCCTCGGGTCAGTCTGAAGCAACATTTCTGTGCCTGCCAAAAATCGGGTCCCTTCTGGCTCCAGATGAGCTGAAGGAAAAGGGTCTGGGGCTCCCACACCCACAAGTCAGGCTGGTGGGTCCCATCCCACCGGGCTGAGGAGGGGATGCTCATCCCTCCCGAATTCCCTGATTTCCCCGATTCCTCACCCAACAGCCCCGCTCAGACCCAGCCACAGCAGCTGAGCATCGCCGGGGCCGCTGCCAAAATCCCTCCTGTCGCTGCCTGGAGGGACCCAGACCCGGGGCACCCCCTGTTCCCGGCGGGGCACCCCGGATCACCGCCGAGCACGAATGACAGCTCATCCCCAGGCTGCTGGGACAGGAGGCAGCTTCCAAGCCCGCTCCCAGCTTGAAAAACCACCAAATCGCCTTTTTTGTTGTTTGTTTTGGGTTTGCGTTTTTAAAGGCACCCATTCATCCCAGAGCCCGTTCCTGGGAGGTGTTTGATGCAGGTATTTCACTCTCATCAATCATTCCAGGGGTGGTGGGGGGAGATGAAAAAGAAAAGTTTTCACTGCTCTTCACGCCGCTTGGCACAGCCCGCAGCATCCATCCAACACTTCCCACCTTCTCCTGCCCCACCGGAATGCTCATGAGCCACGTTCAGTCGGATCCTGCAGCCCCAGACAGCCACAGGGAGGGTCCAGCCTGTGGCCAGCACAAGGTTTTCGGGCCCTGCTTGGCATGCGGGAGGCACCCGGCGGGGCTGGGCAGGAAGAGTGCGAGCAGCTCCCGCTTTGCCAGGAGCTCCCGAGCCTGGCTGTGCACACAGAGCACCTTTTTTTCCCCCTTTGCGAGGCTCAGCACATCCAAACGGGAAGTCAGTGAGACACAGTAAACAGGGATATGTAATGAGGCCATTTTTTACAGCCTTTTTTTTTCTTTTTGGAACAGAAGTCGATTTCAAGAAGCGAAGAGTAAATAAAAAGCCGGAGGACCTGGGCAGGGTAAATCAGAGTGGCTACACAGAGCTGGCTCAAAGAACCCACCTACCCAGGCAGCTCTGATAATTCTGAATTATATTTAACTGCTATCATGACATATGGAAGTAATTACAAGCGTCAGAGCTGTAAAGCCTTCAAGTGGCACGCTAAAAACCCCAAAGCCTCGTGAATAATTACCTGCACCCAACACTCCGGCGCGCCCTCGCCTCCCCTGTACCTGGGGGAGGCCCCAAACCACCTGCTCCCTGTTGTCACGGCAAACGAGCACCTGCATCAGCAAAAAACGGGATTTTGAGCATCTATATCATCAATAAACGGGATTTTGAGCACCTACATCATCAGTAACTGGGATTTTGAGTAACTGCGTCACTAATAAATGGGATTTGGAGCGCCTACATGATCAATAAACGGGATTTGGAGCGCCTACATCACCAATAAACGGGATTTGGAGCGCCTGCGTCACCAATAAACGGGATTTGGAGCGCCTGCGTCACCAATAAACGGGATTTGGAGCGCCTACATGATCAATAAATGGGATTTGGAGCGCCTACATCACCAATAAACGGGATTTTGAGTACCTACATCACCAATAAATGGGATTTTGAGCACCCACATCACCAATAAACGGGATTTTGAGCACCCACATCACCACTAAATGGGATTTTGAGAGCCTGCATCACCACTAAATGGGACTTTGAGCACCCGCATCACCAAAAAAAGGGATTTTGAGCAGCTGCATCACCAATAAACAGGATTTTGATAGCAAACAAATGCCACCTTAGAGGAAAAACAGCAGGCACAGAGGCACCTGACAGCTCAGCCAGGTGTGGGGCGTCGCAGCCATCAATCCTGGCCGTCGGGTGCCCGCGAGGTTCCGTACCGAGAGCGAAGCAGAGCAGTGGGTGGCCCAGCCATCGCTCCGACCACGGTCGCTGCATCTCATCAGCCTCCAGAGCCCCAGTCAAACCCCCAGGCACTGCAGAGCAGGGTGGATTCTCTCTGGAGAGATGTCAATATGCTTCCAAACGAGGATCCTTAACGAGCTGCCCATTACTGCTAACGTCAAGCACACACAGCCCAGCACGTTCACTCTGTGGCTGCCTCATTTCCTGAATCCAGAGGGCTCCGGAGCAGGGAAAATAAAGAGATTTAGCAGTGTCCAGACCAGCCTCAGAGGAGGGGTGGAAGCAGTGTGGTATCAGTGGGGGCCTTGATGTTAAATCACATCTCAGCAGCTTTGTGTAGGCACCAATTTGCACTTCTCTTAATACACAGAGGAACGCTGAGGTTGCAGCAGGTGCTCAGACAGCCAGGACAGGGCAGTGGGGCAGGATTTGGGGGGTTTTTGCTGCTTTCTCCCTTGAATTAACCCATTTTCCTTCAGCTGCAGAGACCGGGAGCAGAAATGCCCTTCACAGCGTCCCCACGAGGCTGAGCTCAGACACCAAGCGACCAAACCACCAGAGGAAGGAGAGCAAGAAGTTGCCAGATCCTCCAGCTTTCCTGGGTAATTCCTGATCAACCCCGCACTTGCAAAGGTGTGTGGAAGGATTAATTTTATCTAAAACAAATGCCAAAAAAAGAAAGAAAAAGGAAAACCTCACAGAACACACACACCACCAAATATCAACCTCACCCAAACGTGCGCTTGCTTTATTGCACATATTCCTCATGCTGAAACACAAGTGGAGAGTCATTTAATTTGTATTTGACCAGAGACTTAACAAAATTAAGATTCAAACCTAATTATTGATGAAAATGCAAAGCTCAGGGATCTCCATCTCGCTCACCAGAGCAGCTGCAGCACGCAGTGATGGAGCACTGGAACTGGGAAGGGGAATGGGGAGAGGAGTGGGGTTCTGGGGCGGGGGAGGACAGGGAATGCAAACCCGAGGGCTCCTACCCCTGCTCCCACTGGCAAATTAAACATCCTTTGCACCCCACTCTCCCAGCTGGCTGGAAAATCACCCTGAATGACACCCCCAGAAATCCAGTCACAATAACAGACATAACGATCAGTAACCACCGCGGGCAATCACCCTCAATCCCTCTTCCCAGCTCTCCAGAAACAGCCCCAACAGCAAAAGCAGCGAGCAGAACTGAAGTTTTGCTCCAGGCTCATCGAAAGTGGCCTCACGTCCACCGACTCTCAGAAGAGAGCTGGGATTCAAGATGGTTTTTCCTGTTTATTTTGTTGGCCTCTCTGCACGTTCAGCAGCTTTGGGTCATCCCATCCTCCCAGGCACCACCAAGCACCAGATTTGGGTCTCTGGAACCGAACGTGAAAACGAAGCAAACTTCAGGCTGCAACCTAACGGGGTGATTTGCCTCATTTACTTAATTAAGCACACAACTACCACTGTGTGGCCAGTCTGGCCTCTCTGCTGAGCAAGCACACGGAGGTTTTATGAGGCTGGGGAAGGTTTTAGGAGGACAGGGACACCAGTTCATCTCTCCACAGCAGGAGCACCAGTGCCTGCATCCTCCCTGCGCTGCCGGCGCTCCCACCTCGCCTCGCAGCACCCCTCCAGCAGCTGCGAGGGAAAACAAACCAGCACGGGAAGGGATTCAAAGAGTAACACGCGAGTGTCTGGATCCTAAAGCGCTTCTCTGCAGAGATGTGATTTCACCTCCGGCCTTTGAAACGCTGCTCACCTCGGGCAAAAATCTGTTTCTCATTACACACCTGCACAGCCCCGCTTAATTCAGCGGGAAAGGTGGATGACAGAGCGTTACTGGGTGTTTCCAGTCTAGCACAAGTGTCTTGTCCCCCGGCATTTCAGCTGATTAATAACAAAATAAGCTCTGGAGTGAGGCAGACAGCTGGTTAGCCAGTCCAGCCAGCCAGGCAAAATGTGCATTTATCATCAAAAACAACCTCTGAAGTTCCTCGGCGCGCTGTGTCTCGCGCATCCCTACCCCGTGTCTGAGCACATCACGGCTGGGTGACAGAGATGGATTCCAACATTATCCCTCTGAAATCTGGCCTGGAGACACCGAGCTGCTCGCCCAGAGCCGCAGCAGGGCTGGGCCATCCCAGGGGCGTTTGTCCCCTCTGTGGCTGGGCTCAGCCCCTTCCTCCCCATCGCCTCTCGGGCTGCCGGTGCAGCAGAGGGTGCCTTTAACCACCCTGGAGAGAAGCCACATTCCCAGTTCCAGGAATTGCCAGAGAAGCAGCAAACACATCAGGTACAAGGGCTGACTCCAGAGTGATTTGGGTCCCATCCTGGCTGAGGACGAGCATCAGCTGAGCCTGACCAGAGCATCCCACACCAGGTGAGGCTCTGCAGGTCCTGAGGGCTCAGCTTTGTGCTGGCCCCCTCTAACGATCTGGTTTTCACACAGAGAGCCACCAAAGCCAGCCCGATCAGTCCCCTCACACACCTCCTAAAGCTGTGAAAGCAGCCAGGTGGGGTAAGCAGGAAGCAATTTTATTAAAGACAGCGGGGCTGTAAACGCTCCCCTCCAACACCTGCCTCGGCAAGGGCAGCAAGAGCCTCCTCTCCAAACCAGCCCTGGGATCCTCCCTGGGTCACAGCTCCCACAGAACCAGAGTTTAGGTCGGAAAAGCCCTCTCACATCGAGTCCAGCTGATAACCCAGCACTGCCAAACCCGCCTCTAAACCACGTCCCCAAGCGCCACATCTTTAAACCCACTCTGAGCTCCCCACAGGGCAAATACCGCACCAAAATTAGCTTTGTAGGATTACAGTATTCCCTTAAAAAAAACCCCCAAAACACAGCGTGCCACTCTCAGCACGTTCTAGGAAAGCTCCGGCCCTCCACATCCACAGCTCCTGCACGGCAGTTTATATTTGGAAACACCAGCGGAAAACAGTTTGTTCAGTTCATAGCCTGGAAAGCCAAGAGGAAATCTCGCAGCATTGTTCCACCCGGGGAAGAGGCATCAGGACGAGTTGTTATTTACTCCGGGCCAGCGCTCGGGCTGGTTTCACCGCAGGGCTGGGGATTCCCATTCCGGTGTTTTGTAGGATCAAGGACGTCCTGGCAGCAAGGCGCCCTTTGCTCCCCGAAGAGGGGCTCCCAGAGTCGGAGCTCCCGGCTGTCCTCAGCCACAGCACCCGCCCCAGCGCTCGTGGCGGTGTCTTGCTGGGTGAAGGGGACAAACAGCTGGAAAAAACCCCATTGCCCTGAAATGAAACCTCAGTGGGAAAAGGGAAAGGGACTTGCTGGATGAGCAGCGTGCTCGCACGGCACAGGAACAGAGCTCATGTGGGCATTGGGGGTTATTTATCTTTGAAGGCTGCAGCGAAGTCAAACAGAGAAAGTTTCCCTGCAGTTCCACCGCCAGAACCTGTTGTTGTTCAAAAATAAAAGCCGACACTCTGAAGCGAGCTTGTCAGCGCAGGGGCTGCCGGCGGGCAGGGCACAAACCCCCACTTGGTTTGCTTCTAATCGATTTCACTTCCCGATTCCCATGCAAATACCTGCAGCTCAGCTTGCAAAAACATCAGCAGCGCATTTAGACCCAAAACAACCTGAGCTGATTTTACTTCTTTTTTTTCCATTTGTTTAAGCCTCCTTCCACCAAACCGACCAGAAACTGGAAGCACTTCCAAGGATGGAGCCCTTTTAAAGTACCCAAAGGGGAGAGCCACGATGAGGGCAGGGGTGCAACTGGGGTCCCTGACCCGAGCCCCCCATCACCCCGAGCCCCAGGGATGCAGCACCGGGGGCTCGGGCACCGCACGGCCTCGCTCCCTGCCCGGCCGGGCTTGGGGCAGGCTCGCAGAGCACCAGAGCTCGGGTGTTTTCATAAATTTCTTCATTTATTTTGCTTTGAGTCTTCCCAGCCAAAGTTTCGTCCCGGCGCCCGCTCCTCCCGCACATCTCAGACGAACCAGCGCCTCCATAAAAATCCCGAATAATCTCATCTCCTGCTCTTAGCCCTGTTATTTGCTTTTGTTTCGCCATGACTGTAAACACACGGGGGATGTTTCCCTCCTTCCCGGGGTGTTCTCTCCCCGCCCCGGAGCCTTTCCCGTGCGGCCGCGGCTCCCCCGGCGCTGGACCGGCGAGAAACCGGGGGGATAAAGCCTGGGAGGGGCTGCCGGGCATCCAGGGGGGCTGAAACAGACGGTGTCCCACTCATCCCATCCCCGCATCCCACCAAGTTTGCGAGAGCGACAGCCGCGTCCAGGCATCCAGGCAAGGGCGTGCTCCTGGGGTCCCCACGCAGCCGCCCCTCCATCCATCGCTCCCCTCCTACCTGGGACATCTGCGGCCTGAAGTTGATGTCCTTGAGGTCGATGGAGCCGGGGGAGAGGTTGTGGAGCAGCTGGCACAGCAGCACCCCGTCCCGCAGCGCCTGCGCCAGGTCGAAGACCACCGCCGAGGGCCAGACCACCCGGTGGTTCGGGGGCAAAACTTTGCAGTCGATGAGCCAGCGGCCGCACTGCCGCCACTCCTCCATGGCCGCGGTCTGCTCGCTCGCCCGGCCTTCCTCTTCCTCCTCCTCCTCCTCCTGCCGGCGCTCAGGGGCCGCGGGCAGCTGCCCGAGGGGCCGCTCTGCTCGG
>WEIT01031769.1:478171-518747 GCA_013389985.1 Dryoscopus gambensis | reverse complement strand
TGCCCCGCAGGTGCCGCCGGGAGGTGCCGGGGCCCCGCAGCTCGGGTACCACGAGCAGGGCCGAGCAGCATCTTCTCCTGCATCCCTGAGCACGTGACGCGCCGGGCTCCCGGCCATCAGCGGCGGAGAGGCCGTGCCCGGGCCTGGGCACCGCTGACCTCTGGGCTCTGACCTCCCCAGGGCTTCGGGATCTGTTCTCCAGGGAACAGAGCTCGTCCCGACCCACTCAGCCTGTCCTGCCCGGCCGCAGGGCCGCGGCTGCACCTCTGGAGATGCCTCATGGACTGTCAACAAACAGCACGTGCGGGCCCTTCCCAGCATGAAACACGCAGCGGTGTCACCACTGGATAAGCTCTCGGAAGTCCTGGCGGGGTTTTAAAGCAAGGCCAGGCTGCCCGCTGTGATTCTGGGGCCTTGCTCCCTCTCCTGAGCCGTGCCAGCAGCTCGTGGATCGCAAGAGCCGTCCCCTGGGATGTTCTCCCTTGAGCTCCAAGCAGCAGCCATCGACCTGGACCGAGCCAGCGGGGTTCGTTTCGGAGCTGTTGGGAAGGAGCTCCTGTTTGTGGAGCTCTCCTCGGGCAGATGAGTGACACGGTGATGAACGGGAGGGTGCCCCTGCCCGAGAAGGCCTTGTCCGAGGGCTACGCCCGGCTGAGGTACAGGGACACCTCCCTGCTCATCTGGCAGCAGCAGCAGCAGAAACTGGAGTCCGCTCCCCCCAACACCTACCTGAGCCGCAGCCGCAGCATGTGGTACTCGCAGTACGGCAACGAAGCCATCCTGGTGCGGGACAAAAACAAGCTGGACGTCTCCAGGGACACGGGGCAGTCCAAGTTTTGTGCTATTATGTAATTTCCCGTAGGAATCCACACGCGGAGAGGAAGCATCGAGCTGGGGGAGGTGGGTGTGCACCATCCTGTCCCAGCCCCGCGGAGGAAGCGGCGTCTCCAGGAGAGGCCGGGAAGGCGGGAGTTTGATTGTTTGTGTTTGGTTTTGCCGTTCATAGACTCGCGCTCTGCTCGTCACTGAGTGCGCACAGCAAACCCGGTCTCGCTGGGGAGCTCCCAAGCCTGTTGCTGCCCAGCATCTTGGCAGAGGCCGTGCTGGGCCATGTGTTGCTTGTAAGTGGCTCGTGTGCCCTGAGAAACACCCGCTGGTACGTGGGCACCGTCCCCAGCCACCCCTACTGGCCAGTCCTGGTGCTTTTCCGGAGCTCTGGGAATGCTGGTGGGACGGAGGCGAGCGCAGATCCGTTCCCATCCAGGCTGTGGTCTTACGAAGTTGATCTCTTAACCCACCTGGCCATTACTTGTTCTGTTTGCTCTGTCTCCCTTTAATTCCCGCCCTGAAGTGGTCTCTTCCAGCCAGGGAATGGAGTGGTTTATTGTGGGAATAGGTAGAGAATGTGTTGAGAATTTAATCAGAGCCTTCAAAACACCTGGTAGAAGAGGTGTGCTGCAGCTCCATGCAAAGCAAAGGGCCCTCTCTGATCCCACAGTGTGGGATCCTGGAAATAACAGGAGTTCTGGAGTCAGGGGAGCTGACTCCTTTCACGCAGGTCCCTGGCCCAGCTTCAGGAACAGATCCCCCGGGGGACAACCTGAAAGGGAGGGGCAGGCCCAGGAAAGCAAGGAAGAAACCCCTGTAAATACTCACATATCCTAGGGGTTTTTAGGAAACTCCTACACAGCACGTCCCCACGCCTGAGGAGGGTTACAGAAGGAGAGAGGCCGCTGGAGTTTGCTTTGCATTCAAGTTTTAACGCATGCAGTAGCTTGGAAGGGTTTAACTTCTAGTTCAGGTTGGGTTGTAGGTTTGGTGCATGTATTTTAAAAGTTGTGTCTAGGGTTAATTCGATGATCTGGAGGATTTTAGGAGGGAGAAGCAGTGCCCTGCTTGGGCACAGAGGCTGCTGCTTTCAGGTTTAAGTTTCTGCTGGATGCTGACTTGCTCAAGGCAAGATCACGCGGAGGAACTCAGCCCAGCAAGCACCTGAAGCTTTGTTAAAAACAAAACTACCACGTCTGGGGGTGTGAATTAGGTGCCCACGATTCAGCATGAAAGTTCTTCTTCAGGGTTCTGCCCTTTCTGTCCTGCCTAGGACATGTGTCCAACCCAGCAGTGCCTGGGCACGGCTTAACTCCAGGCAAATCAGTATTCGATGTCAGCTTCAGGATGGATTATTTACCTGCCTGTTATCAGGCACAGTCATTACTTCTGTTCTATTTATCTAAAACCTCCTTTGCGTTTTTCAAGCACTTTATTTATTTATTTTTTCGTCCTTAAATACGGTGAAGGATCTCTTCCACCTCTCCCGTGCGGGTGAGAAAACGCTACAGCAAACACACAGACACTCAACCTTGCTGAACTCCATGCACTGAGCAGAACACACCTGTTCTCGAGTGAAATCACAGGGGTTTGGTGCACTCAGCCCTGCTCCATAGCACTGCAAACAATAGGCAGCTCGTTGTTTTTTAAAAGCACTATTTCTGCATGTGTTGGTGTTTGATACCTTGTGTGTGTGCTCGTAGATTTAAACCTACTGCTGGACCTCGCTGCTTTGCAGACCCGTGCATTGCTCTGCATACAAATAACCCTCTTGGTCTTGTCAGGACTAGCTCTGGAGGAGAAATATTCCGGTGAATAAATGTTTTTCAGCCGGGTGCAAGCGTTCAGTGAGATTCACAAACCCAGCGAGGCTCGGCGAGGCGCCGGGGGAGCAGTGCCAGGGATGTGTGACCCACCTGGGCCTCCAGTTCTTGGCTCAGTGAACAGGAGATTATTTACCCGGACAGGCAGGAGGCCGGGCCCGGAGCTCCCCTGGGAACTGCAGGTGGATTCACCTGGAGAAGCAGGAGAGGTGGGTTCCAGGCCAGCCCTGGGGAGCGCGTGAACTCTGGGAGTTTAAGGAACAGCACATCCCCCAAACCAGCTGTTCGTTTTCTTTTCTTATAGAAAAAGAAATGCAACACTTATTTTCTTTTTAATTTCAGTGAGGAAGATGCTTATTTTGGGTACAATCAGTCTCTTTTTGTTAACGTGGCTGGTAAACCAAAATTCAGTTATTTTGCAGAGTGTTAATTGGACTATACAAGACTAAACCCATAAGAATGTGCATAAATTCTTCCAGGATGGAGGCTGGATGTGACAGCACAGGAAGAAGAGGATGAGTTGTCCTTCCATCTCTGTGAATGTGACTGTAGTTTTCCATCTCTGTGTGTCACTGGTCACAGCAGGGCCATGGAGTGGCTGCTGTGGCCGTTTCTGTGAGCCAGTTGTGTGGTGGTGATGCACTTGTTTCCAACACTGTTGTAGCCTCTTTGATAAAGTGCATTAAAATGATTTGAATGCAGCTTTGTGAGCGGCTGGTTTTCCCCTGCGTGCCCGCAGCTCTGGCGCAGGTGACAGCTTTTGGGAGGGAGGAATTCCCTCAGTTACCAACTCCACAAGGCCTGACCTCTCAGCAGGGCATTCAGGATGAGGAAAGCCTCTGGATGTCACACGGAACCAGGGAATTATCTAAGTTGGAAAAGACTTGGGAGATTGTCACATCCAGCCTGTGCCCAATCCCCACCTTGTCCCCAGCCCGCAGCACTGAGTGCCACGTCCAGACCTTCCTTGGACACCTCCAGGGATGGGGCCTCCAAACCTCCCTGGGCAGCCCCTTCCAATGCCTGACAACACTTTCTAGGACGGAATTGCTCCTGATGTCCAGCCTGACCCTCCCCTGGTGCAGTTTGAGGCTGTTCCCGCTTGTCCTGGCAGCAGTTGCCTGGGAGAGGCCAAACCCCACCTCACAAAAACCTTGTAGAGCAAGAAGGTCTTCCCTGAACCTCTTTTTCCTCCAGGCTGAGTCCCCTCAGCTGCTCCTCACAGGACAGACTCTCCAGACCCTTCTCCAGCTCCGTTCCCTTCTCTGGACTCACTCCAGCCCCTCAGTGCCCATCTCACAGACCCGGCCCCAGGATTCAAGCCATGACCAGCGAGAGCTGAACCTCAGTCGTGTCCTGCCTGTCCTCAGGCCCCTCCCAGCCTGCAAGGAATGGCTCTGCTTGCTGCCCCTAGAAACAACTCACGTGTAAACGCTACAGAAACATCCTTTCCTGCCTCACAGGAGGTTGTTCAGAGCACAGCTTGAACTAACAGCCCCTGTGGGAGCGTCACTGACACCAGAGCAGCGTGGAGCGGGTTTGCCGAAACCTCGGCGATGCTGGCTTGGAAAGGCAGTGAGCAGGAACAGGGTTAGGCAAAGATTAACCCCGGGGCAGCGTGGCTGTGGTAACCCCACCTCACGNTGGACACCTCCAGGGATGGGGCCTCCAAACCTCCCTGGGCAGCCCCTTCCAATGCCTGACAACACTTTCTAGGACGGAATTGCTCCTGATGTCCAGCCTGACCCTCCCCTGGTGCAGTTTGAGGCTGTTCCCGCTTGTCCTGGCAGCAGTTGCCTGGGAGAGGCCAAACCCCACCTCACAAAAACCTTGTAGAGCAAGAAGGTCTTCCCTGAACCTCTTTTTCCTCCAGGCTGAGTCCCCTCAGCTGCTCCTCACAGGACAGACTCTCCAGACCCTTCTCCAGCTCCGTTCCCTTCTCTGGACTCGCTCCAGCCCCTCAGTGCCCATCTCACAGACCCGGCCCCAGGATTCAAGCCATGACCAGCGAGAGCTGAACCTCAGTCGTGTCCTGCCTGTCCTCAGGCCCCTCCCAGCCTGCAAGGAATGGCTCTGCTTGCTGCCCCTAGAAACAACTCACGTGTAAACGCTACAGAAACATCCTTTCCTGCCTCACAGGAGGTTGTTCAGAGCACAGCTTGAACTAACAGCCCCTGTGGGAGCGTCACTGACACCAGAGCAGCGTGGAGCGGGTTTGCCGAAACCTCGGCGATGCTGGCTTGGAAAGGCAGTGAGCAGGAACAGGGTTAGGCAAAGATTAACCCCGGGGCAGCGTGGCTGTGGTAACCCCACCTCACGCTCAAACCAAACAGCAAAACCAAACAGCAAAACCAACCCCAGGCCTCTCCAGTGACCAAAATAGATCCTGGCCCCACACAGCAATGCCGGGACTCTGCTGGGACCGGGATCAGCTGCTCCAGCCCCCCCTTCCCAGGCGGTGCCTTCCAGGTCACCCTGAGCTCATGGGCCCAGGGCAAAGCCCCTCTGCTTCCCGCGGGTCCTCGCGGCTTCCGAGAAGCCAGCAGCAAAGCTGGGGGAATCTCATCTCCTTTCAGCACAACTTNCCTGCCTCACAGGAGGTTGTTCAGAGCACAGCTTGAACAAACAGCCCCTGTGGGAGCGTCACTGACACCAGAGCAGCGTGGAGCGGGTTTGCCGAAACCTCGGCGATGCTGGCTTGGAAAGGCAGTGAGCAGGAACAGGGTTAGGCAAAGATTAACCCCCCTCACACTCAAACCAAACAGCAAAACCAACCCCAGGCCTCTCCAGTGACCAAAATAGATCCTGGCCCCACACAGCAATGCCGGGACTCTGCTGGGACCGGGATCAGCTGCTCCAGCCCCCCCTTCCCAGGCGGTGCCTTCCAGGTCACCCTGAGCTCACGGGCCCAGGGCAAAGCCCCTCTGCTTCCCGCAGGCCCTCGCGGCTTCTGAGAAGCCAGCGGCAAACCTGGGGGAATCTCATCTCCTTTCAGCACAACTTACCTCAATCGGCAGCAATTCTCACAGGATTTAAGACCCTGTAGGATCCTGCGAAGAGTCCAAGCCCTTCCTCGGCTGCCCTGGGCCACGGGAGCAGCTGAATTTCCCTCACCAAAAAAAGGGGGATTTAAAGCAGTTCTATTCCAGGTAGGCAGCTGGGATTCGGACACCCCGGAGCTGCCCCCCCTCCGAAGGCAGTGAGCCCCAGAGTGTGACACTCCGCAAAACTTGCAAAATGACCTCGAAATTATTCCAGGACTCGTGGCATCAGGATTCAACAGATTTTTGTTTGGCTCCTGGCACTGCTCAGTCCAGGTTTGGACTGGGACGAGTGCCACACCTGGAAAAGATGAGGAGAGGGGAAAATACGGGATCAAACTGCACACACAAAACAATTTTTCTTTTTATTATGAAAACAAAACGAATGCCCCAGGACCAGGGTCCATGATTACCAGTAACATCAAAGATTACTTTCTAACTCTTTTTTTTTTTTAAATTCTGTTTTGTTTGAGGCCAGCAATTTGCAATAAACAAGCTAAACTACTTACATTGACTCATTTCTTTTCAATAACTGACATTTACAGGAATATACTAGAAATGGCACTAAAAAGTTTTAAGAAAAAGAGTTACAGTAAATTTGCATGCACATCATACAGAAAAGTAACAATTTCTTCTTTTTTTAAATATTAAAAAAAACCACCCCCAAAATAACAAAACAAAAATACAACAAGAAATCTTTCTGGATTGGTTATGCCAGTATCAGGGCTGTGTTCTAAGTGGCCTGTGTCAAATCCTAGCTGGTGGTTTAATTCATTTTTTAAAAATGACATTTTAAAAAGATATGCAAATACCATTTTCTTTATAAAATGCAGCTCAAGTAAGACAATGCTGCTGTGTAAGGAATCCTAAATTTCTCTTTGATGATGCCGAGCCTGCCCACAGTTAGCCCTAGTGGAAACTGCTCAGGGTTGAGAAGAGACTGAGAATTTAAAATCCAGTACTAAAGAGGTTGTGGTTTGTCTTTGTCATGCCCCGATCCCTTCCCCTCAGCTCCAACCCCAGCTTTTAAAAAAACCCCATCATTCCTTTCAAAACAAGGAAAAAAAAATTTAAAAACTGGTCTAAAAGTCCCCAAAGCAGAGAAAGAACTAGATCAGGTAACTGCAGTCTGCTTCTACCACACGGAGAACAGCGAGGAGACCTCGGGGGGACCTCAGCTGTGCATTTCCACACACACAGCTGATGGGGTGAGTGCGTTGGTGGGGTCACCACCCTCCCGGCAGTGACACAGTCCTGAAACATCACTGCTGCACTCACAAACCACATCGGTACAAAAATGGCAATGGTTTCTGTGTGTGGATGACACATTTGGTGTGCAGAGAGCCGTCGGAGCCGGGAGATTCCTTCGGTGGAGGGGCCCGAGCCCCGGGATGCAGCTCCCCCTCTGGTCCCACTGAGCCACGAGACAGGCTGAGTTTACAATCAGAGAAAAGGTTCACAAAGTTTTTAAAAGGTGCAGTAATGCTGGTTGATTGAGAAAGGTCTGGTCAGATATTTTGTCAAAACAGGAATTCGTCCGAAAAAGCAGTTTCAATAAAACTCTGTGTGTGTGCATACATATGAAATCATACTGATTTCAGTGACGTTTCCCCTGGAAAACAAAGTTAAACTTTGTTCATTCAAGAAAAATTCTACTGTAAAAATTTTCTTTTTTTTTCCTTTTTTTAAATTTTTATTTTTAAGTTTAAAAATGTTCTTTCAAACGTTGCGTGTTTGATCGTTTCAAAGTTACTCCGTGACAACTGGACTGACGTGTCATGCAATAAAACCCAGTTAAATAAATGCTCTGTTGGTTCAGTTCCCAACTCATTTAGGGCTGCTGCTCCTGACTCTGGACTGGAAACATCTCTTCTTTCCTGGAGAAACTTGGGATGTACAAGAGGCACCCCCACGGCCGTGGTGGGGATAACGAGCACTACAAATGAGCTGAGCACGGAAAAGTGTAAGGACGACATCTGAAAGTGAGGAATCACCAATTTATTCCCTTGCTCATGCCAAAATGGATTTCTCCTTGCTCCATTTTGCTGGCAACACCTCACTTCCCATGAAAAGTTTCCCAGTAAGTGGAAGCCCAAGTTGCAGCTGGTGGTTCAAAGAGGTGCAGGTGGCTCTTCCCACGCCGTGGTGGCCTTGGCGCGTTGTCTTCCTTGCAGGGAAGCTTGGGATGGTTTTCCAGCTCACACGGGGATCCTCCTCCAGTGCTGAGGCAGTCTCAGGCCAGGCCTTCTTCCATCACTTCACACGTGGTTCTCAAACCCTCTGGCTCCCACTTCCCCACTAATTCTGGTGGGACAGCCCCGTGGCTCCTTGAGGGATGTCTGTGTGTTCCAGGGGTCGTTCCTGATGTCAGAGGACGGCGACAGAGCCGCATTCCCAGGTTTTTTGTGGCAGTGATGCTGTTCCCTCGATGCTGGCTCTGGTTTGTCCTCCCCACGGAAGCCACCACCACAGCTCAGGGCCAAGCACGCAGGAAAAGGTCCCAGGAAGGGAAAACTGGGAGTTTGTTTATCCAAACGCCGTGGCAGTGAATTGGTTGCAATTATTCATTAAAATATTCCTTGGTTTTGATCATTCGAGTCGCAGGCAACAGGAGAAACACAGCTGAAGCCCGACCCCGTTAAAAAGAAACCCAAGCTCTTAATTAGGTGAATATTACATTTCCTCAAACTAAATTCTGAAAATATGTTACCAGGGATCTGTCTGGGGGAAGGATTTGTAAGGGCAGAACTTAAAAAAAATATCAGAACTGAACTCCATCATTAATGGGAAAGAAAAATCATGAATTTCAGTAAAAATCAGAGCATTTTTTCTTTCAAATGCTGTGGGAAAGGATCTCTGGTCACCAGCAGATTCTGAGAGGCAGATGCCCAAGCGTGCAGCAAATCACCCTTGGCTGGTGGGCAGTGGGTGCAGCTGGAAGTGCAAACCTTGGAATGCTGAAACAGGCGGTGATTCCCAGATTCCCAGCACAGGGACATCCCCCAGAGCCCCCAGCCCAGCACAGCACCTCCTGTCCCAGCTCCTGGAGGCTGAGTGTGCAAAGGAAATCGGGTGCTGGCCTTGAGGGTCCTCCAGGCCCACTCACCTGCGGGGAAAATAAAATCTGGAGCAATTTGCACCACTGGGAGAGCAGAGGAAGGTGAATTTTAGGGCTACCCCACAGGAGAGAGGCAGCCTTAGGGGCTGGTGCTGGAGAAGGAAAGGCAGAACTTTCTGTTAAACTCTGTATATTTTTTTTCTTTACAACAAAAAGAATTTACAATAAAACTTCTGCTCCTCAGATTACAAATTTTATACCATTATAGAACTGGTGTTTTCCTAAAATTGGATTAGAAAAGGATAAAACCCCCATTGTTCTACCAAAACAAAAAAAAAGGGGGGTGAGGAAAGACCACTGAGAAAATAAAATTGTATCCAAGTGTATGCCTCCGAAATCTGTACAAAACAGGAAAAAAGGGGGCTGGGATGAAAAGAAGAGGGGAAAAAATATCTAAAAATGAACACACCAAACATGACAGAGCACCAGACACTCAAGAGACTGGACTGTAGCACCTGGAGGTATAAAGTCCAAGGTATATAAATAAAGTAGTGGATTTTTATTTGCTTTGTTGTTGTTTGTTTTTTAAAAATCTGGTTCAAACCTCATTAGAAGTCTGCCTGTCTGCTGGCCTGCAGAACCCCAGCTTGGCTTTTGTTAGGTTTTATTACCTTTTAAATGACCAATGGTGTTTAATAAATAAAGACATGGTATATACATGAAATTAGGGACGCTGAAACCAGGGTGTATTGCAGCAGTGCAGGTCAAAAAATAGCAAGCTTTAAAAAAATTAGCTTTTTTTTTGTCTTCTCCCTCCCCTCTTTTTCCTTTTCATTGAGGTAAAACATTTCAGTGCCTGGAAGCTGCACCCAGGAGGAGCATCCCCTTTCGAGGAGCTCGCTACCAGAACGATGAGGAGAAGGGGGAAAAACAAAGCCAACTCAAAAGCAGAAAGCCCAAACACACACAAAATCCCTCTCCACTTCCCCTGCCAGCTCAGCCTCAGCTGGAGCTCAAGTGCTGCTTTATTTTAAGCCCAGACTGAGGTGTTTGTCATGGAGAAAAGCCCCAAGATGTGCCCAGTAATGGGCACATGACTTGTCCTGGTCACTGCAGGGATCACTCCAGGCTCCAGCTGACAACTTCCAGCCAAAAAACTCTTTTCAGTTCCACGAAAACTTTCACAGAGAGCATCCATTTCCTGGAAATCATCTATTTAATGTTAAAAATACCATTCCCAAGAAACTCGAGTGTGTCCCTTGCTCCCTTCTTCCCAATGGATCCCGAGGAAAAGTGAAGCTTTTGAGCGGAAAACCAAGAAATGCAACCACTTCTATTGCTCGTGTGCTTAAAAGTTAAATTCATGCTTCAAGACCTTTCTGAACAGGTGCCTATGCCTCTACCAAGATTTAAAAAAAGCATGTTAGCAATCCACAGTACATGAGAATTTTTTTGGAATTTTTTTTTGTTGTTTTTATGTAAAAAGATGATAGCATCTGACATTTTCATCACACTGTAGACTTGGAGATTAAGAATACTAGTGCTAATAACAAATACACCAACTAGTTCAAAAGCTAACATCTTTCAGATACAGTACCATTTTACAGAGATTTCTTTTAAAAAAGATGGTTTTTACCTTGTGTGAGCCAGGCAGGCTTATTAAAAGAGAATATTCTGGGGAGAGGGAAAGGGCTGGGAGGGAAATGTACTACAAACCTTGCAGAGTTTTCTATTTATCTCCTGCTAAGAGCTCAAAGTTCTTCCATTTTCGACCAATTTTCTCCAGATAAAATGTAAATTTTAGAGACTTTATGCAAAGGGAACTATTTGTCATAAAGTCTAGTCACACACACACACTCCAAGATCTCTGACCTATTAAAAGAGAGCCCCCTTCCCCCCCCCCCAAAAAAAATGGAAGATACCTTTTGTAACACTGAGTTAAAAAATAAAATAAAAAACAAGTCAGAGAAAGAGAGAGGGGATAAAACCTGACCACCGTGGCCCGAGAGCAGGGGCTTGAGGAGGGGAAGGGACACTGCAGAGCCTGGGGAGGCAGGGGGTGTCCGTTTGGGGTTTGTGTCCAAGTGTCCCCAGCTCATTCCGAGTCGCTGCTGTCCGAGCTGGAGCCGCTGGAGCTGCTGCTCCCGGACTCGGAGGAGGAGCTGCTGCTGAGCCGGGAGGGGCCTCCGGAGGGAGTGGAGCCGGATTTCTCTGCGGGGAACAAGGCAGGGATGCGGTTACTCGCGAGGAACCGAAACACGCAGAAGGGCTGCCCCAGTTTGACCCGCAGGGTGACGGGGCTCCTTAGACTGCAGCGACCAAGGAAGTTTGGGATCCACACGGGAGCGCTGCCGTGGGGCAGTGTCCATCTCTGAGCACAGGACAACCCCCTTGTGAAAGCTGGCAGCAGCTTTGTCTGCACTGGGGGAACCTTTTGGAGCACCTTGAGCTACGCGGGGGTTTGGGATTTTTTTATTCCTGCCCGTGTTAGATGCTCTGTGGTGCGGGCTGCACACCAGGCTGACACAGGGAAGATCCTCCACCCTCGGAAGGAGGAATTGCCTCCCAGTCAGCTCCCATTTGCCACCCAGGAGTTTCCCCAAAGCAGCCCCACACAGTAGCTCAGTGCCCAGCAGGAACTCCCCGAGGGTTCCTGTCACAGAGCCAAACCCAAGGCAGACGTTTTGACCCTGTGACAAAGCCTGCCCACTTTCGGATGCTGTTTTCACATAAAACCAAAGCCATTACCTTTCTTTGCAGGCTTCTTGTTGTTGTTTAGCTGCCCACTGACGTCCTGTAACCGTTTTTCTAATTCTTTCTTCTTTTCCTGAGCTAACTCTTCTTTTGACTTTGCTGCTTGCTTTTTGCCGCTGGCAGCTGTGGGGGAGGAAGGCAGAGTTTCTGAAAGTGCAGGGATGCGGGGGAAGAGAGTGGACATCACTATTTTACAGGGCATGGACATCTGTGTGCACCCTCTGCAGTGACACTGCCAAGATCCAGTGCTCACACAGCAACTACACATCCCAGAGAGAAGAAGACAACACCTGAGGTTGCCTTGCTCATCAAATCACCACCATCCTGTAACATGCAATTTTTTTTAAGAGAGATCTTCTGGAAAAGTGTTTTAGAAGATAGAAATATCCATGTAATAACCTTGTCATTACAGGTTACTTACCAGCCAGTTATATGGTCAATAATTACAGATTTGTAATTACAGAATTGTTACATGGGTTTTCTGCCCTGTAAAATAAAGTGTCCCATTAAAGGTTGTCAGGAGTAAAGCATCTGCCATTAAAACTTCCGATCCCCTCACGCAAGAATCTACTGTGGTTTATGTTGCTCTAAATAGAAAACAAAACAAACAGAGGCAAATTAAAAACCAACTGAGGCAAAGGCTGGCAGACAACAGGAATGTAACTGCAGCAGGATGGAAACGGTGAGAAGTACCAGCAACACTCCCACTGCCAAGGAAAGGAAATATTCCTCCAAAGGAGGAGTAATTGAACACAGGTGTTGGCCAGGATTGGAAGCACAAGACAGGAGCCAGATATTTTGCCTGATCCAGCAAGGAAATACCTACATTTCTGTGAGCTGTTTTAAAGCCATGATTTAAAAAAAAAATAAAACAAGCAAAAAAAAAGAAATGTGGAGGAAAGCACAGTCCTAAGGGAGAACACTCAGACCCACAAGAGTCCAGCCAGGCTCAGGCATGGCAGACTCACAGGGTGGACATCTGAGGTTATCTGTGTTACTCTGTGCTCTGGTTCCAAAATTAAAGGATGCTTCCTGCTCCTGAGCACTCTGGAAACTGCTTTCCTGAGATATTCCAAGAGTGAAGGATTCAGGGGGAAAAAAAATAAACCAAAGCAAAAAGAGGGGTCAAAGTCTGTGCTTTGCTTAGGCCTTCCTGAGAATCCTGTGGGGAAGGAACAGAGATGCTCTGCAAAAGCAGGGAGTAGCTTTGGTGTCTATCTTAAAAGCACAACCCTCTCTTAACCAAGAGGGCCAGGAGCACTTTGGGTAAGTGATCCTCTTGCTGTCCAGATGGAGCTGAACTCTCAAGGGGCTGCAAGAATTCGCTTTGTGGACGAGGCACAAAGTCTGTCCCACACTGAACCACACACTCAGCAGCAGATTGGCATTCACCCTCTGATCTGATAGAGGGTGAGGGCGATGTGGTGATCAGGTCACGCAGGAAGAGCAGTTTTGGGGTGAATACACAACTCAGACACACCCAGAATCCACAGGTAACCTTGTGCAAATCATTTATTGCCTTGGTGGTTTGGATCCCAACCACGTTTTTTGTTTCCTTCCTAATTAGATGCTAAACTATTCAGGGTAAGAAACTGATCCTTCCAGGTGTGGGCACATAACACCTGACACAATGAGACTGAAACCCTTACAGGGCCTTCCAGAGCCTGGGTAAGTAATAAAAGCACGCCACACGTCTTGCAGAGGAGCACATTGGCTCTCCAGGTCTCTACAGCAGGACACCATGGGAAGAAAGAACAGAGAAAAATAGGAAGTCTCTGTACATTTCCTTAGGAGAAAAGAATCTCTAAAAATTCCTGTCATCACATAGCCAACAGGTGGGCAAGAGAACCTCAGCACACATGCCCTGACTCCAAAGCTGAGCCCGAGAGCTGCTGGGGGGAACACGTGCCTCAGGAGGGTAACTTACAAAATGGTTTCCTTTGTTTTTTCTGTAAACAAGATTTCACGTATCTCTCCAGTTCTCGTAACGTTGTGGGCTTCAAGGTTTCAAAATCTATTTCAATCTCGTCGGGATTGGAGTCTCTGAGGGAAGGTTCCCGGGACTGGATGATGTGAACCACCCTGCCCAGCTTCTCCCCGGGCAGGCGGTTGATGTCCAGGCTGAGCTGTCGTTTCTCATCATAGGTCATGGGCAGCCCTTCCTCCTCCTCGTCCGAGTCGTAGGTTGCAGACGCCTGTTTGCCTCCTTTCTTGGGCTGCCTGGGGAGGTTGTCAAGCACGGAAACATTCATGGGGACACAGCAATGAATTCTCTTTCTTTCCCCCCCCCAACTCCCTTGTAACAAACATCCCCATGCTCTTGGCTTTGAAGCTCTCGTCAGATGGCTGGAACAGCACCACAAGCGCTGAAAAAGTTCAGCAGCCTGAGATCAGCTGTTGTGTTCCCATTATATTTTAGCCCTGTGAAGTGTGACAACAAGCCCAAGGAGCAGCAGGGGGGCAGCCATGAAATGGCACATTCTTGGTGGCTGCACAAAAGGCACCCCCCAAAACCTTATCTGAGAGCAATCAGGCAGGGATTCAAAGAGCTGGACACTGAAAACATGATGGTTCCACTGCCAGCTCCAAGCTGAAGACTCCCTGGAGTTGTCTGGGAATGGGAACAGTATTCAGCAGCAAATTAACTACTACTGAGCTTCCCCAGGCATTAAGGACAGGGCTGGAAGCTCTTGGCTCTCCCCCCAAGGCACCTTGTGGAAGGCTGGCTCTCACCTGTTAGCTGTGGTTGTGCTGTTTGCTTTCTTAGCTGGGGCTTTCTTCTGTTGGGTTTGTTTTGGTGGTTGAGCCACCTTGGGTTTCTTCTCCTCCTCAACTTTTACTTTGTGCTTTTCTTTTTCTTTCTCTTTATCTTTCTTTTTCTTCTCTTTCTCCTTCTTCTCTTTTTTTTTCTTTGGTTTGTTCACTGGCGCTTGGGACAGTGCAGCCAGCTGCTCGTGGACGGCTTTCAGCTGGGGGGAACAGGGGAAAAATTCATTAAGGCAAGACAACTGCTACCTCCACAAACCCTTCCCTCTACATCCCAAGGTGTAAGTATATCCTAAAGTCAAAAATCAATCGTATTTTGGGATCCCAGGAGGAAGCGTGGAGCATCAGCAGAGAGGAAAACGATCTTGAGGGAAATTACCGTTAGATCCAACATGCACTGACTGCACAGCTGAATGCTTTTCCCCTTTAGCTGGGAGCGCTTCCCTGCATCCCAGCCTAGCTGGGATTTTTCAGGACACAATTCCTGCTGCTGTGCTCTGCCTAAGGCACCGGCACGCAGCTGGGAGGGGGCAGTACCTGCTCCTGGAGCTCGGCCAGCCGAGTGGCCCGCTCCTCCTCGGAGTCGGAGCTGTCGGAGTCGGAGGAGCTCTCCTCGCTGCTGTGGCTGCTCTCTGTGCTTTTGCTCACCACCGGGGCTGCTGGGGGAGCTGCAGGGGGGGCCTCTGCAGGCTCATCGGGCATTTTCGCAAACCTCATCTCAAACACATCCTGCGAAAAGGAGGGAAATCGGTGACCAAAGGAGCCTCTGCCACAAACGGCTCGTTCCGGCCTTTTTAATACATCAGGGGAAGGGTCTTTGTGCACTACAAGTAAATAATAATATACAGAATATGGTTGCCCATCTGGAAAGCCCAAAAAAGTTCTCCCATGACTTTAACAGCAAGGATTATGATATCTTAGGAGCTGAACATGGCATTTGGCCCACGCCACGTGACGAGCACAACAGCCCTGCAGAGAGCACAAGGCTCCTTCCAAGAACTGGAGGAATCTCCCTTGTCGGCGCCAAGAGCAGAGCCACACCTGGATCTCACCTGAACCAAACACACTCTGGAAGATGCATTTGCCAACACCTTTACCTGGAGCTTCCTGGCCATGGCCACCACCTCGTGGTCTGGAGGATTGTACTTGTAACAATTAGAGAACATTAACCGAATATCTGCTGCAAAGCCTTGTGCATCCTGGTATTCCCGACTGTCCATTTTTTTCTGCAAACAAACAAGCCAAAGGGAAAGGGGGAAAAAAAAACAACCTATAAGCAAAAGGCATTTGTAGCAACTGCATGGAAGACACATGAACCTCAGAGACAGAACAGCCTCAAAAAGCCCATCTAGGAGAATGGAAGTTTGATTTGGGTTATTGGTTCCTAAATAACATTCAGAGTTTCTACTTTGTAAAACAAGCAAATAAACACCAGGCAACCAAAGAAGCTGATACTTCATAGCAGTTTAAACACTAAGAGTCTAAATTGGCCTTGTTTTCTAAGTAGTAAAATATAAATCTGTCAGGGTCCACATTCTACCAGAAAACATTTAAAAATCATTAGAAAAATCATTTAGGAAAATGGATCAGGAGCTAATAGAAACAAGGATCATGGATGGAAAGGGCAAGAGTCAACAAGCAAGTTACAATTACAGAGTACCTTACGTGTGTATTTCTACAAATGCTTGGATAAATTTGCCTTGTAAATCTGAAAGGGCAGAAAAGATCATGAAAATCTGACTCTGACTTCCTGCTAACAGAGGGCAGGAGCTTTGCTCAGCAATTCCTACAGCAAAATAGGCATTTACAGTGAACCTACAACTCCCACTCTCAATTTAAAAGTCCAACTGATAGAAATGGATACAGAATTCACCCTTTATGAACCTACTCATGTTATTTCCTAGAGCAGTGAGGATAAATATCAAATATTTGTACCTTATTATTTTTCAGCTCTCACTTCCAGCCATTTCTTTTGCTGCTTGGGACTGAATGATTTGGGTTTAGAGAGGAGTTTATAGCATTCCCAGCACTTGATTTTATGCATATATTACTACTATGTATAAAACCTTAGCTCCAATTACTCCTGCTGAAAGGAAAGAGAAGCTAACACTAGATTTCATTTGCATTTAAAAGACCTGGGTTTGAAGAAATTCTCTATTTGCCAAGTGCTTACAGGCCTCCCTTTTGTATGTCCTGGGCACCTGTATCCCCAGAGAAGGGAAGGGTTGACTGGCATGTTGGGGACAGACATCCCCCACCCCAGCAGCAGCCAGGGATGCTCAGGGTCTGTCACCCACCCCTAACACCAGCAAATTTCCCATTTGTTCATGGAACTACAGACATTTCACAGCTGTGATAGACCTTGGAACTGTCTCGAAACACTGCAATGACCCCGGAGCTGTTTTTGTTGTGGAAAGGGCAGAATTTCACCTCCAGGGATTCAGCTTCTGAGGGACCTGAGGCAGGGTGGTGACGTCCCTGCAGCCTTGCTCCCTGCTGTGCTGCAGCCAGACATCTGTCAAATTTTTTGTCAGGAGACCTCATTTTCCTGGTGAATAAACCAGGAGACAGCCCGGGAGCCACAGCACAAAGGCAGAAAGGGAAATAGGTTTGTGGTGCTCCTGTCTGAAAAGCCTCTCAGGCCCATTCCTAAGCAAAACATATGTTCAAACCAAAGGGCCCGTTTACTTTAAAATACATTTTACTGCATGAAAGGCCTTTTTATATTTGTTTGGCGTACTCAGGGCCTGATTACTGCCTATGAAATACATTCCAACGTCTGAGGCTTTGCTTTTCATCCAAACTCAACAGTTTTCTAGCCCAAGAGTTTTAATCCATGGATTTTTGTTTTGTTTTCTTATAAAGAATAATAAGCTTAACAGAAGAAAGGAAAGCACTTTAAATTGGTGGGCTGGAATATCTTTGGTTACAATACACTTGGAGATATCCAGCTGCTTAAAAAGAAAAAGTGATTTCATTTACAACTGCAAATCAGGAGTCAGGCAAGACTGGCAGAGGTGCAGGCAGGCCAGCTCACCCATCTGTCCCACACACAGCAATCTCATTTTTCCCCTCAATCAATTGTTTAATCATCTTTCATGTTCAGAAATCTGTTTCCTCATGTCTATTGTGTCTCTTGCTCTAAGGTAAGTCTTTTCTTTTTGCATCCTCTCTGGGCAGGACACAAAGAATGTCTCCTCACCTTTAAGACCCTGAATTCAGCTGCTCTGAAACTACAGCAGTTCACTGCAGGAAAATTAAGGGGTGAGCACAGTTACATCCCTGGAGGAAGTGCTTTATTCCAAAAGCAAACACCTTGTGGAAATCCTCTGGCACAGCAAGGCCTGTTGCTTGTTCAGCATTGAGTAAACCGAAGGCAGAGACATCCATGTCACTGGCAGCCAGAGGATGGAGCAGAAGAGATCCCCCAGCTCCTGCCTCCCCAGCACCACGGAGGGGGACAGGGATGTTCTGCAAGTGGTCCCTGCCTGCCTGGGGCCAGGGCAGCAGCAGCTCCAGCCTCAGTGCATCCCACTCCTCACAGGGAATTAGAGCTGCTGCCTCCCTCTCTCCTCACGTTTCCATCCTTCCCTATTCCAAGCAGTTCTGCTCTTTCCCTCTCTGTGATAAAGAGAACTGAGGTGGAGATGAACTCACAGGTCCTGTCCCTTCAGCTGTTCCCAGCAGAAGAGATAGCTCCAGCACTAAATCCAGCACATCCCTCTGCTCCTGGCTGCAACAAGCTCAGCTACAGCCCCTCCATCTCACCTGCCCCTGGCACAGGCACAACAGCCAACCTGCCTCCTCCACCACACACAGAGAACACCCTCCAAATCCTCCCGGAGACACCTCTGCCAGGGAAAAAAAAATGCTCCTGGACATGAAGGATATTCTCAGAGGAAAACTAAACCTAACACAGCCACAGAAGCAAAGAGACAGGATGTGTTCCAGCTGCAGCAATGCTTGTGTTTTAGTTTCTCACAGAATCCCTCCCAGGTTAGTTTGGAGGCCGTTAGTTGTGCTGCTTTATCACAGCCATTGTCACTCGGGCAGAATTAAATCTAAAAACCTTTCAGAGCCACAGAGGAAGTCCCTGACACTGGAAAATGACACTGCCTGCAAATGGCAGGTTTCTGTTCCACGCAGTGAACATATTATGGGCTGCATCTCTGAGAAGTCACACTATGATCTACAGGCCAAGAGCAATGACAATAAAACACTCCATAAAAACCAATGCCAGACAGCACTTCAAACAGCTTTATTAAGAAAAATACTACCACGTGGAATGAGAAACCCAGAGTCTTTAGGTGTGTAAGACTCCACTGGGTTTGCCATCAACCTGTCTCCAATTTTCTGCTGCACTAGCCAGGTGCAGAGGGAGGATATCACCTGCACTTGCCAGAAAGGGGCAGAGGAATACAATTTTAAAAGAACCAAGTGAGGACTATAAAGAGATTTAAGTATGAAGAAGTCACCAACCCAAGAAATCACAGCTTTGCACCTCGGTTCGTCAGAACACAGCACAGAGATCCCTTGCAATAGGAAATCACCTCAGCATACACGGAAACACCAGCCTTGAGAGGGTCATGATTTCACTCTGTCCATCTCTAATCTTCCTGCAACCACCTGGGACTTCATCTAGCAGGCTGCAGGTATCTCTGGAGACCCACAGCATCCCTGGGATGGATGCATGGCACATCAGAGTGTGACATGCTGCTCCCAGGTACCACATAGCATCTGCCGAGGAATACGACAGGAATCACAACCACGGCTGCCCTTTTGTCACCTGGCCATTCACACAACCCCAGGCACAGGCTCAGCTGGCAGCAAAACCCTTCTGGCAACGCCAGTGAAAGTCAGCAACATCTTCACCTCCTGCACATCATGTCTCCCCTCCACCAACACAGATTCCAGTGCTTGGCTCACAAGCAGAAGATGGGAGCTACAAAGACATGGCTTTGCTTCATGGAGGGACTCAGCAAACCTCCAAACCCACTGGGAAAAACCAGAATACTGGACCATACTAACCCAAACTCTCAAGGAGCCAAGCATGAACCACAAAACCATCACACATCTCCCTGGGTACTGTCACATTCCAGTTGGAATTGCTCAGTGTAGGCCTCTCTGCCACCACCACCAAGTAGGTAGGCAGCAGTTTCTGCAAATGGGATATTATCAGCTGAATCCTATGAAATAAAGCACCTCCTCGGAGTGCAACACAATCCCAAGAACACCAGTTAAACAGCTGGACTATCCACAAAGAGGAGAGGTTGCCATCATACTTTGCTTTGTGTACATCAGCTGCTTTGCAGGGCAGGAAAAAAAAGCTGCCCCAGGTTATGGCAAAAAAAGGGAGAGGGGAAGGAAACAAAACATAAAAATATCCACTTGATATCCAAACAGGTTCAGTTTCCACCCTTTCCCCTTCCCCCTCCCACAAAGGAGCCAGTCCTCTGCGACCAGAGGGACCCCCTGCAAAAAGAGCTGGTAAATGAGGACGTACTTTCACAGTACTGAGATCCATGGGGTGTTTGATTATATCATGATAGTCATGTAATTCCAAGGCCTCGGCATCCACGGGCTTGTAAAAGGGCCACGCATAGGCCGCGTGCTTCTTGGAGAGCATCTCCTTGAGGATGCTGTCACAGTACTTGAGGTGCTCAGAGAGTTTGCCCTTCTTCCCCGCGTGCTGCGGGACCTCTCCGTCCTCCAGGTCTTTCTTTGGTGGTTTGATGGGGCGGCCGCCGCTCTCCCTGCGCGCGATGATTTTGGCCTGCTTGGGGTCCGACAGGGGCGTGGGGGACTCGCTCCTGCTGGCAGTGATGGCGGAGGTGGTGGGCGTGGTGGTGTCTGCTTTCCGCTTCACTCCCTTTTTCTGCAACAGCAGAGGGACAGGCTCTGTGAGCGCGTGTGCCCAGGTCTCGGCCAGCACAAGCCCTAGCACAGCTCATCCTTAGTTTTGCCTGTCCTCCGACAGAAAAAAACCAGTTACTTCACTGGGATAAACGGGATTTGTGACTAGAGGCTGCAACACACAATGGCTACAACACTGCACGTCACCTGAGCCACAGTAACCAACCATCTGCACGTCTCCAACCCAAGCCCAACCATGCTGCAAAATGTGTTATTTCCCTGAGAGGGAAGCCAGGACTCTTACCTCGTGTTTGCCAAGGGAAAGGAGGGCGCCCAGTCGATTACTGCAGCTCAGCTGGTGCATCGGGACTGAGCAAGTGTCAGTAACTTAACCACATGGCTGAGTCCCCAGTGGCAGGATCAGGCTATAAGTTCTGAACCAAAGCATATTAATCACCAAAGACCCGTGAGCCCTCACTCCCCTGTATTTAGTGGGTGTGCTAAGGTAGATTTTGCCTTAAGCAAACAAACCCTCTCACATAAAGTCAAGCTGTGACTGCCCAGTCAGCTCTCTCATGCTCCTGTGAAGGATTTATTTCTCTGGAGAGGGAGATGGGGGAGAAAAAGTTCCTTAGAGAAATCTAAGGGAAATCTTAAGTAAATCCCAAGCAGAATTAATTTTGCAGTGTGTATTTGGCAAACTCACGTCTGGGTTCATCCTTGAGTTTTAAAATGAAATTGATTCTCAGAAGCAAGTTATTTGGACAGAAACTGAAATATGAGACAGGTTTCTGAGGAGGACAGCTTAGCTGCAAGATCTGACTTACAATTTCTCTAGCAATTTCCAAATAATTGGGTTAGAAAGCAAAACAACTCTGTGCCTCTGCTGGTTTAAGCAAATTCACAACCAAAACTGTTGCAGTTAATTCCATGGTTTAGAGTAAAAAAGTCTCCAGCTTTCCCTGAGCTATACTTTCATAATTTTTAAAGCAATACACAGCATGCTAAGAAAAGTTCCATTATTTAGGTAATGTTTCCATTTACCCATAAATTAACATAACAAATAGCAAAACACCAGTGACAACTCCCAAAAGATTACTCAGTAAGGAAGACAGAACTAATGCACCCAAAACCTACAGGCAACATCGGTCTCCTCCGACTGGAGTGACAGGCTTGTCTTGAACTGGTTTAAAGCAGAGAGGAACATTCCTAATGCTGGAGCCTTAAAACCTTAAAGGAACAGCCCCAGTAAAATCAGGAGCTCAGTTACAGAGGGAAGAGATGTTATTTGAGCTAATGCTTTGAGCTATTTGGTGTAAAATGAGGGGAATTCCAAGAGCCCTGGAGAAGCAGCACAGGGGAAAGGAGAGGTAGGAACCGAGCTGGAGCAAACACAGGCGACATCACCTCGGCTTGGGGTGTGTGGAAACCGGCAAAACCCTTCTCAACACTCTAAAACTCAACGGCCAACGATGAAAGCAGGAACGCCAGCAGCGAGGGCTGGCAGCGCTGCCTCCTGCAGAGGAAGGGGCCGAGCTGCCCGGCTTTACCTTGACGACCGGGGGCGTGGGAGGCACCANGGGACACGGAAGACACGGCCACGGCTTGCTGCGCTCCTGTCCAAACGAGAGGGGAAAGGCGCTGGTGGTTACAGCCGGGAGCGTGCTGGGAGAGAACTGGTGCTGCTGGACTTGGCAAAGGGCGCCCAGGCCGGGGACGCGGGGAGAGCACCAAGGACACAGTGGGATTTGCTCGGTGCTGTTACCCAGGGTACAACAAAAGTGAGGGATCTCTGATCTAAATCCTTGTGCCACGAGTTTAGGTCAGCCACATGGAAGCAAAGTAATTCCAGCTTTTCACACGGAGTTCGTGCTGCTCCGGGACAGTCTTCACCCCTCTGATGCTCCCAGAGCTGCACTGAGCTCAGCAAAAGAGCAGGAGCTCAAGGAGAGGGAATAGTGGGAGGTGTTCACACCATGCAAATGGCAACGAGCACGGCCCTAAGGCACCTGAACACAAAGCACTCCAGATTTGCCACAAGTGCTCAGGGTGGGAATCTTGGGGTTGTCCCATACACGGACAGGAGCTGGGCTCAGTGATTCCTGTGGGTCCCTTCCAACTCAGAATATTCTATGTTTCTGTAATTCTCAGCAGAGATCAAGCTTCCTGATGGCCTCAGTGTCTCTGATGCTACACTTGCACTGTTAAAAACCTGCCTACTGGTGTAACATTAAAGGGGACAAACCTACTACCTAATAACCAGGGCAGCAATCCTCCTTGTATGTTTTATCAAAGGATGTTGAAAAGATACATCATCATTAATCTCTCAGAGTTTGGATAGAGTTATAGCTCCATTTAGCACCTGAAATGTGGGAAAACAGAAGAACAATTGACTTTCCCAGAGCAACAATTAGACTTTGTTTAGAGAAAAAAAAAAAACTGGAATCATTTAACTCAGCCCACACAAGCTCCTTTATGAACTGTTTTAGCATGCTTGGACATTTTAGTCCTAAATCCATTAAAAATCAGTTCTAGGTAAGCTGAACTAAACTTAGTTTCCACTGATATGCAATGGTCTACACAGCCTTTTGCCAAGGCTTAATAAATCCTTTAATTCTATGATGTTGTAACCATGCATGTACAAGAAAAATATACAGGGTTTAGGGGATTAGCAAAATTTGAGTCCCAGTCTCTACCACGTCAGATTTCTGCCAGGACCCAGGGTGAGCTGTATAAACCCAAACCTGCAAAGACTTTCCATGGCATGATCTGGCACTGGCAGCCGACTGGCATTTCTGACTACCTTGTCTTTTCTCGCCTTGGTTTCTTCCTTGCACAGGGAAAGCAACAGCACTGCCGTGCCTCACTGAAGGGCTGCACGGATGGGCAAGTCACAGATGGCAAGATTTGTGCGACAAACGCAGAGCGGCCTTGGGACAGACGAGCCCTGAAACCCTGAGAGAATCACTGAGACATCTCACACCTTCCTCCTCACTGCCTCAGCTGTGAGATCACGCTCTCCCTTCCCAGCCTCTTCAGCATCTGCAAAGTCCAGCAGCTCGGAAGGTGGGTCAGGCCCCGGGAGCAGCTCCCAACATTCCCTGTCCCGGGACGGGGTCCGTACCTGCGCTCTGTGTGCCCGCCGAGGGTTTGCGACCTTTGCCTTTAGGAACTGGGGGCAGCAATTCCACCTCCTCCTGAGGCATCTGGGCAACCTTCTGCAGAAATATCTTCTCCAGGGCTTGGGCCATGAGGACAATGTCATCTGTGGGCTGCACAAAGAAGAATATGAGCCTTTGTTGTATCATCCACGTATCTGAAGCAGCGAGGTTGAAGATCAGGCTTAGAAAACACTGATGCCCTTCAAATAAATTATGGTATTCAAACTCTGACAATAAACAGATTAGTTCTTCTCCCTCTTCGCTTGCCACTCTCCTGCTCTTCTACTCTGCTCTAGCATGCAACAATTACAGCCCCTAAGTGTGCTGCATCCAGAGAAATATCAGGACTTCAGTAGGAGCCTGATAAACCAGCACCCTGTGCAGCGGTGTGGGAGCAGCAAACTGGAATGGATGAGCTGTCCTGCCCTGCTTGCCAGCAGGTCCCAGGGAAGAATCTAAACACACATTCTACGGCTCAAACTAATTAATTTGTTTATTTCAGCTCTTCTCCAGTCAGGGTCAGTGATGACAAACAACTGGAGGAAACACAATACAAAGAATTTTAACAACCTGACAAAATAGCAAACAAGCCAAACCCAAAATAATAACAATAAGCAATCTAAATGTGTGTAAGTATGAACATATTTACAGAGACAGAGTCAAAGAACAGAGTTAAGATTCCTGAACTCCTTTCTGCTGCTAACAGATATTATTCAGTGCCAGACAGTCTAACACACAGCACTAAAGCACCTCAAAACACCTGCAGAGCACTGCATTAAGTGCAGCTCATCCCAGAGTACTCCTAACTGAAAATAAAAGGAGTAAAAACTTGCTGCATAACCCCAGAACAGAAATCTACCTATAATTAAAAGGCATATTTGCCATTGTAACTAGTCTGGGGGAAGAAAGAGGCAGCACAAAGACAGCTTTGTGCATTTCAAGTAACGTGGTTGCAATTAGTGGCATTTCAAATCCTTGCAAGGAGGGCCTGGAGCTGGGCCTGCTCAAACCCTGCACAGTAACAGGGGTAGGTGGGTCTTTTCTAAAGCCTTTTCTGGTCTTTTTTACCTTGTTATAAATGTAACAGTTTGTAAACATGGTGTTGAAATCCTGCATACATTCACTGGCACTCCAGTAATAGTTGTGTTCCAGGCGCTTCTTGATCGTCCCCATGTCCATGGGGTTTTTTATTATTTTGTGATAATCCTGTTGGAGAAACAGGAAAGATGTTACATCTCCTGATGCAGTTTTGTTCACACATCTCCCTCTAATCCCTGCTTTCTCCTTATCCCCCCCTAATTTTGTAGAAATTGTAAATGTAAATATAAATTCATTTATTTTCTAATTTGAATCTTTTTAGTCTTACCATTATTATGAACCTGACTCCAAAGCACACAATCTCCAGTCTGGGAGTCAGCATTTCTGCCTCCCTTTTTAAAAGGCTGCCTCTGGCACTTACAGAAGTTTATCAGGGCTGGCTAAAACTGTGCTCAAAGTTTCAGTCTCTTATTTTAAGAGCATTTTGGCCTTTAAAAGGTTTCCACCTGTTAACCCAGTTTCTTCCTTGGCTGGTCTGGAGCATCTGCAGAGGCTGTGATTAGCCTGGGGATGCCACAGGGCTGTGCAGTGTCATTTTCTTGTTCTGGGTAAGAGCACTAAAGCCTCTCTTGCTGCACATGAAGCCACTGGCTGAGCCCAACACCATCCCAGGCACCGATATTTCCATTCTAAGCAATCCCAAAACTGATCTGACCAACACCACCTGAAGCAGAAGACGACAGACACGTACCGGCAAATTCAGTTTAATTGCATCGACAGGCTGGTAGAAAGGCCAAGCAAACTGATGCTTCCACAAGGTCTTCACCACGACATTTTGCATGTATTGCAGTTGGTTGGTCTTCCGGCCAGGTTTATTGGGATTAGTCACCTCCGGAGGCGGCGGATTCACAGGGCCCTGAGGAGCCTGGATCGCTGACGTGACTGCCGACATCTTCCTGCCCGGGGTCTCACTCGCTGTCACTGCGGCAGCAACGGGGAGATTTCCTCTCTTCCTTTATGCTCCCTGAATGGGACTGACATCCCATTTCCAGGGTGCAACCATACAACCTAGAGCAAACTAGAGAGAGAGAGAGAGAACAGGGTGTAAATATAGGGATTTGAAGCACGCAGGTTGAGACACTTCTTCTGTGGACAGTATTTAAACTCAGGCTCTTGACCCCATTTACTTCATTCCTATAACACAGTTTATCTTGGAGATGGGCACAGTTCAAGACCTGAGAGACAGTGCAACAGTAGTTCTCAAGTTCAAAGCCTGCAGAGAGGCAGGAAGCTTCATGGGACTAGTTCTTGCTTTAGCTGGCTCAGAGAGCATCTTCACGTCAAGAAAACGCTCGGGGCAACCTAAGAGCACGGTCAGGGAATACAGTTAGGATGTTCTGCAGACTCCCATGAATGCACTGATGCAAGCTGCTAAATCCATAGCTTCCAGCTCCATGTAAACTGAACTGCATTGTCTCTAGACCCATGCTGCCTGGCACTGAGTCAGCTCACAAGGCTCTGCTCTGGTGCAATGGGTAGTCTGAAATCCCATAATGAAGAGCAGACGACAGCTGCCAGAGGACCTCGGTGCAGGGAAATGAAAGAAGGGGACAGAGGGGGATGCTGTGAACTGCTGTGAGTGAAAGGTGTCACCACAAACAGCCCAACCTGAAGTGATCTGCGCTTTGAATCTCACAAATGTCTCATTCTGCCTCTTCCTGCATGCACCTGAGTGGTTTTGACCCCAGTTTTGTACCCCAGTTTTGAGATCCAGGCTCAAATAATAACTGGTGTTATACTGATATCCCATGACCTGGCTCAGAGAGTGCTGTCATGTTCTCTCTCAAAGGCACATTTGAAATAAGAGGAGAATACATAAATTGCATTATTGTATTCTGGTTTTCCCCTGCAAACTGCAGAGGTAAAAATAGCCCAGTATCACTGAGCCTTGTGTAGCATATGGTAAACAGCTTTGCTATGTCATCTTCCATAAACACTGGATATTTCAACTCGCATCAGGACTGCAGCTACTCTTCTCATGGCAAACAGACCACAATCACTTTCTAGAGGCAAATTATTTCAAATATGTTTAGAAAGCCATACAAATACTCTGACATATGCTTCTTGGTTGAACAGAGAAACATCGGCAGAGACAGAAGCTGCAGCAGCACAGGAAGGAAAAAGCAGGGAGACATTCTAGGAAAAACCCCCAAACCTCTGCTTTGATACAGCCCTAATCATCTCTACTAAATATCTGGACTAAATATAGAACATCAAGGCACCCTGTGAGCTGCTGATTAGATGAAAGCAAAAAGTAAACACATACCTAACTTGGGGAAATTTTACCAAAACAGCTGTGTACAAACAACCAGATCTGCAGCAGAGAGGGAGGGAACAGTTAAAAACCTACCCCAAACCCCTGTGTGAATACGTGTGGTTATTTGTGCAGGGAACAGACAAGTCCAGTTGTGATGCTGCCACCATTTGTTCACAACACCCACTATATTCCAAGGATGTAGAAAAATGACTGTAGGACTCTGTTGTGCCATGAATTTAAGTATAGATCCAGAATCAGGCTTCTGCTCCCTGTTCTTTGGTAACTCAGGAGCCTGGCTTAGTTCAAAAAGGATGGTCTGTCATCTGATCATGCTGCTGGTGACAGGCAGGGTGATCACCAAGCAGCCAAAAGGGATGCTGGCATACTCTGGACAAGGAATTTCAAAACTCGAACATTACTTGGGATTTCAGATTTGGAAGACACCGGGGAAGCATTTTCTCCTGGTGTTCCATCAAGTCAAAGCAGCAGCAGAAATATTGCAAAACTCAATCTTCGGACTGAGGGGGGTAAATAGACAAAGAATTAAAAACAACAAAAAAAAAGATAATTAGGAAGTTTCACTCAGTTTCCTTCTGGGGAGCTCCCGGCATGGATTCAGGTTTCTGAGCAACATCCATCATCCCAGAGTATGCAACGCTGGCTGCAGGCCCCTGCTGACCACCACTGAAGCATTTTGTTTGCTGTCTTCTTGATTAACAAACTGAATCCAGTGCAAGGATTGAGGGGAAATAAAACACCCACAGAGAGCAATTCCTACTGCTAAGAGAGCATTTGGGTCACAAGTTTGAAACTAAGCAGTGTAACTTAAATCTTCCCTTTAAACAACCTGAGGCTAAATATGAGGCTTTTCATTTGAATTTCCTGATGTCCTACCTCTCAAACTCCAATTTGATAAGGATTTTTAATTAATTTATATTAAATCCCGGAATTGTAATTCAACAAACCACAGATCCATAGCTCCTACCTCTCTCAGATGTTCCCCCTGACCTCAGCCAAGGCTTTCAGTATCTTCACCCCACAGCTCCTCATCTGTGCCACAGAGATAGTGGGAGCTCCTTTCTGTCCCCACCCAGCCAAGAAAACTCTCTGGGACAGGCACTGCCTCTCCACAGGGCCATTGTGATCCTCGAGCTTAAACAAGGCTTGTACAGTCCACATAAATGATGGAACAGTCATCAGTGACACAACTCAGAAAGGATTTTAATTAAGAACATTACCAAAACAAGGAGGGGCAGAACCATGACAGCCAACTTGGTCAGTTCCTTGCTCCTCTTTAACCTCCAGGCTCCACCTCACTGGTTTTTACACCCAAAAGTGGCTACAAACCTCCCAGCAGCACTGGCACTGAGCTGCTGGACCCTGCAGAAGACAGAAATAGGCACCTGGACTGTCTGGCAGCACTGGAAGTGCTGTCCTGCCATAAATAAAGCCTTAACGTACCTGTGCCTCACTGCACCCTCAACCCTTGGTCCAGCAGCTTCCTCACCATTTGCTGGGGAAGCTCCTTTGATACTGGGTCACTTTGTAATGTTTCAAACTACACATTTGTTCCCACAGCCATTCCTTAAGACTCAAAATGGTATCATTTTAAAGAATGTAAAGAGCAGGACTACAAGGAATCTGGAAGATGAGGGTGAAAATGCTTTGAAAATGCCCAAAAGGCAATGCCTTTGAATTAAAGATAAGTTAACGCCTGAGAAATCTACTCCATGTGAGACATCATTTATTAAGTGAGGGAAGTGAGAGCTCTGACCATCTGACGTCCCAAATTACCACACAAATCATCCGAGAGGACGCTTTAGTAGACCACAGACAAAAAACAAGCAAATTGTCCCATAAGTACAGGTAGGACTGAACTACACAGCTCTTCTCTAAGCACTCCAGCACCCACCGAAACTGCACTGGTATCAATAAATATTTAAACTATCAGGGACAGTGACCCAGGACATCACTGTTCAAGGTACTGTACAAGCCTGGAGCAAAGACTGCCAAAACCAGACATCATGTGCACCTTCCAGTGAGGGGCTAAGGTGAGACTTCTTTTAGCCCTGCAGTAATAACTTCTTAAATTTTAATTTTTAAATCACTACTTATCCAGTTCCTCAGGCCTATAATGCTCAAGTAGCAGCAGCTGTTCTCGATTTCTCTGTCTGCACAAGTAGTTTTGATATTGCAAATTTAAAATACACCCTTAAGTGCTGTCATACATGAAGAGCGAATACTGCTTCTCCTTCTTAATTCAGTCTGAGAGAGTAATTAAAAGCAAAACCCAAAACTTCAAAGAAACTTTGCTTCTCTGGAGTTTAAGTCCTTTTGTGCTAAGTTGCAACTTCAGTGTGGCAAACCAGGCATTGAAAATACCTGGCTAGGTTGGATGTTTTGTTTTTTTAAAAAACTTTTCTTCCATCGAGTCTCTTGCAGTGGAGAGACAGCTGGCACGGAGAAAACATGTCAATAATTCCTTGCACTAGCAGGATAACATTTTACTGTCTGCAGTGGTGGGGACTATTTTAAAAGCAGCCCTGAAGCCCCACGAAGCGTGCAGCGTGCCAGCACTCCTGCTGCTCCAGCCAACGGCTCTGCCACTTCCTCTGGCAGTGCCCAACATTTAACGGATGCTTTGCCCCCGTGCAGGACCCGGTGGTGTTTGTTTTGATTGCAAAGTTACAGCAAGCTTTATGTGAGCCTGGCACAGTCCAACAACTCCTTGGTTTCCTCCCCCCCTTGGTATAGCATTTCTGCGTGGTTACTTGGATGCTGATCAAAATCTGGCACAATTCCAGCCCGGCCAGAAACAGCCACATAAATCTTCCCATCAGGGAAAATTATCAAGTCTGAGATGTTCCTTGACCTCGCTGTTATCTGCACATTATTGTTTACATTATAGTAGCACACAGAGGCTGGGCACAGACCAAGGTCCCCTGGTAGTTCACACTTGGCACACACAAAGGCCCTGCTCCTTCCTCAAAGGGCTCACAACCCACACTTTACACCACCGAGAGGTGACTTGCCCACAGCCCCCCAGTCAGCAGCCAGACCCAAAATTTGACAGCAGGGCAGTCCGAGCAGTGTCCTCCAAGCTGCTGCTCCAAGCATTGCTTCCCCACATTGGCTCCTGGCAGCCACCAAAACTGATTCTCAGTCTCTTTTTTCCCCAACAGGTGGAACTTTGGTCAGATTTGCCACCATGTGCTACTGCCCACGTGAGGAGGGCAGCCCAGCCTTGGTCATCTTGCCCAGCCTTTCTCTGCAGGAGAGGTTTAGCACTGCTACTAAACCTCCATACAATCTCCAAGTCAGGTAAGGTTATTAATGAGGGTTGTACCCATTTCATTCTGTGGCTGTGGAAAGTAAGGGCTACACCAGCACTCCTCCAGTCTCCTCAGAAGGAAACCAAGCTGGTGGACATCCTCTTCCTCCTCCTTTGCCTTCCCTTCCCTGCCTCACATAGGAACTGGACTTCAGGCAGCTTTCAGGACCTACTAACATGTCAGCACGGATGCTGTCTTCAAACTCAAGGGATGTGCAATTTGAGAGCAAGACCTGAGGACAGACGAGTTGCTTCATCAGCCGAGCCTGGCCTGGCAGACAGACACACTACACACAATATGCCACCCCCTCAAGACACTGGGGTGAGACATTTACACTTGGCTTCACTGCAGGACTGGGAATGTGGCTCACAGTGCCCCCATGGCACACTGCAGCACTCTCAAAGTCCATTCGGCCGTCCTTGCCGTCTCCCAGATCATTAATTCCACACATCAGAGATTTGCTTTTCATGCATATTATTTTGAGCACCACCCTAATAACATCCTGAGACTGGGAGATGCAACTGTGTCCTGAGCTCACCTCTGCACGAGGGAGGGGGAAAGATCACAGCAGATTAAGTCAGTTCCTTGGCTTTTGGCTTGGTTGGTTTAATGCTCATCAGATTATGCAGATGGCTTTCCCACCCTTGGTCTCTCCTTGGCTATTATAAGAGCAGGTGTTTCCTCCATAAGGAGCCTAACCAGTAGGTAGGAATCAGCCAGGAGTAACTGGTAATTTCAAGGGTCTTCAGTTTTGATGCCTGCTCAGTGCTCCCTGCAAATCACGCTGCTGTAAGATCTCTGACAAGATGCATTCAAACCCAGGGGTACCCAAAAGGCACTTTAATAAAAGCACTGGAGACTTATAAACACTGTTAGGCACCTCAAATAAAGTGATGGACTTTCTGATAATCAGAGGCCAGGGTATTTCTCTCCCCCAGGTCACCAATGCCACGGGAGCAGCTTCTGATCAAGTCTGAGCAGGAATTTAGCTGCATATCACACACAAATCAGATGGGGCTCAACTGCTTCCTAAAGGCTGCAGTTTCAAGTGCAGGGAGTGACGTTTGTCACTAAACCAAGTTCATTCTCATAGCTTTGAATTTGGTTTTGAGAACCGTTTTAAGTGACCAGTCTCGGTAATGGATTAGACATGGTTGACCTTTCTTTGCATTGGGGAGGACGGAATGACCTCTGGGCATCTCTTCCAGCCCTGCTTTTTGTGCTCCCCTGAAAACACAGAGGCAGATTTCACCTCAGACTATGTTGGTTTTGTGCAAGCTCCTGAGTTACAGAGTTTTGTTAAAAAGGCTACAGGAGGAAGGAAAAGTGAGTGGTTACAGAGCTTACTCTGTGTTGGATTCCTGACTGAAGGAGCTCAGCCAGCTTTGAGCCCTGACTCTGCAGCAAGGTCTGGACTGAGATAAGCTGAACTGCACTTGCAAAAAATCAGCCAGGAGGTATTTCAGCAAATTAACTGGGTGGCCTATCATGAAAAAGTTAACAAATGCTTAGGTGTAATAAATAAGATCTATGAACAGGTTCCAGAGTACTTGGAGCAGCTGGTGGCTTGCACATCCAAATCAACAGGATGTGGATGGGTAGTGCTTTACAGGAAAATGCTGGCGGTTGTGCCTCTCACAAGATACACTAATTACACCTTTATGGCAATGGAAAAAAAAAAAGTGTTGGGCTTTTACATAAGAGAGATTTGGCATAGCACGTTAAGTGTTTGGGATAACCACATGTCTGGGCAGACTCTGCTCGTGCCATTTTTCCCCCGAGGGAAAAGGTGGAGATGCAATGGAATTGCCTTGTGTGACCCACAGGGCTGAACCCACAACACCTAACGAGGGGCAGAGCCAGGGAGAAACCAGACAGCCAATATTTACAGGGAAAAGATCCTGCTTCGGAGCAGATTTTCTCTCTTACGCAGCGCACTGCACGCTTCTTTGGCAACTTCTGGCATTTGTAGGGGAGGCTGCAGCCCCCCGAAAGCCCCTGTGCAGCAGCAGCCCTGCAGCCATGGACAGCAGGCAGAAAGGAAGCGCTGGGAAGGTGCTGGCATGCGGCCACATACCATCCATGCTCTCAACATGTCAGGAGCAGGATGGGGGGGCAGGAGAGCTCGGGGAGGCAGGAACGTGGCTGAGGGCACTCTGGAAGCACAGCGCAAACCACAACACAGCCAGCAGCCCGGCCCTCTGGGATTCAGGAACCACTTCAAGCCTGATCCTGCAAAGTGCTCAGCAACTTTTCCCTCTCAAGAAGCTGCAAGGTCTCTGTGGCTCAGCACCTCACCACAGAGGGTTTTGCACACTTATCACCTGCAAGGTACAACTAATAGGTCAATCAAGATAAACCTCTTTCTAAGGAACATTTAAGCATGGACAGGAACAAACTCAAGCTCTCCACACTTTGTGGTTTCTCTACCTGAGTCAATTCCTTTTCCAGCTGTCTGTTAGAGAGAGGTAAAATGAAAGGAGGTTCAGGGCTGCATATCTGGGGCTGGAGACTCTTGTCAGATTCATCAGGTGTGTGGGTGCTGCCACTGTCTCAGTTACAATAGTTGGGAGAGCTGAGGGAGTCAGTGCCACCCAGCCCTGGACAAGCATCCTCTCCCTGCAGCAGAATGAGATCCTGGCCAGAGAAATCCCACTGCACAAGGGTAAGGGGTGCAGGAGAGCCTGTTCTCTGCCATCACATTTCCTAAAACAGCACAAAAAAATTGCAACCTAATCAAGAAGGGGAATCTCCATGTTTACATGGAAATTGGCCAAGGAGCGGAAAAAAGTTCGGTGATCCCAAATTCAAGCCTTGCTGATGGACACAGCAAAAGATTCCACAGACTCGGTCACAACTTCTGCAGACTGGCCAATTCTGTAAATTCAGAACTGGCGCAAATGCTGTCAGCTGGATGCCTCCTTTGTTATTCCACCTGTCTGTGTTTCCAGAATTACTATCACTCTGAACTTCACACAGGGACAGAATCTACTGTTCCACCTCTACTCACCCCTGGTTTTGGATTCAAATCCCTACTTCAAGAACAACCAGAACTACAGATCCACTTCCTTCCACTTGGGTTTGGACCACGGCCACCCTTTCTAAGCCTCCTTCATGTCAGCATCACCAACTGCTCTTAAAGTGGGAGACAACTGTGTGACAAGCTGATGTTCCTTCAGCCCAAACTTGCTTGTAACAAATCTCAGGGGCAGGGAATCTCTGAATTCCTGCTTGCCCAGCCATCAGAAAATGGAGCTGCCACAGCATATGGAATAAAAGAGGGAAATCTCACTTGCTGAGAGCTGTTAGGAAGAAACCACCCAATGAAAAGTGCAGGAGCAACAGGTCCATCCCGGACACACCACCTCAGTGACAAGCAGCAGGCTGAGGCTGTTAATCATTTCAGTACTGGATGATAATGCTGAGCAGTCTTAACCTGATACTCAGCGGCTCCAGCAGAACTCAGCCTGGGGCTGGTTCTGCTTGTATTCCTTCAGGAAACAGAACTGGTGGATGGAAACAGATATAAATACTACTGAGCAAATAAACTGTGAGAGGAAACAGGCAGCTAACCTGCACCCTCTGGGAGAAAGCAAAACAGGGAGAAAGTCAAGAAAAGAAAGGAGGGATGAATAGAGTGAGGAGACAGAAGTAAAAGCTCCCTATTTCAAGCAGTTTGAAAGTGTGATTGACCACAGGCTGCTGTTGAATGCTGGATCACACCCAGACTACTTTTCTGAACTACAGCCTGAAGCACCATAACCCATCTCCTTTGAGGCTCTGCCTCCTGATTTCCCATGTTTCTCCTACTCCTCCTCCAAAGTATGACTTGTCCAACACTCAATTCATCCTTCGACTCCAGTGAACCGTTTTGCCAATTTCAGGTCAACGCAGCGTATTTCAGTTAAATTATTAAAAAACAACCAACTAACTGAATTAAGAACAAAAAAAACCCCACATACTCTGGCCCTGACCCAAGTTTCAGCCGATACGTGCACAGCAGCAGCATTTAGGTACACCCAGTAAAGCAGAACGTGGCAACACCCACGCAGGGTCCAGAACTCCTAATGGGATTATTGAACATCTACACCCTCGTTTTATTCTTTTTAAAGGATGTGATCCGCACAGTTAAACATTTGTGTCCTGAGAAAGTCAGCCCTTCCCCTTTCTAATCAGCATACAGTGCTCTGTGTACTTTTACAGCACAAGGAAAACCCTCAAACTCACTCAGTTTGATTCAGCATACAGTGAATAAATGACACAGAGCCTTTCCACAACAGGTTTTGTCATGATTGTTTCTTTTTCTGCACTTTGATTGTCAAAAAGAGAGATTATTGGACACAAAGCTTTTTGAAGAAAAGGCTGAAAAAAGGAAAAGAAAAAGCCACAAGAGCTCAACTACTTCCCTGCTGGGCAGAGCATCTCCGAGCATCTGCTGTACCTGCACAGAATTACAAAAACCTCTGCTACAAACCAGCCCGCTGACACTTCTCACAGCCCAGGCTGCAGGCTTGTTATCCCCCACTTGGAAAATGGGGATATCAGTATTTCCACTGCCATCTACAATTAAAGTCATTAGCCTTTGCCCACACATTTATAGCTTAACTCCTTCTCAGTGTTATGGTGGCCCCAGATTTTAAAGAAAGGAAAAAAAAAAAGTAGCAAGAGCACAAAGGAACCTGTATTTACAGCGTGTTCAAATACCATCACTGGGGTTTCTGGAAAAACTTCTTTACTAAGTACAACACTCCCTGTCATCAGAAGAAAGTGCAAAGCTAAAACTGCCATCTGCTTTATCCCTTTGCCCACACTGCAGCACTCTTAATAGAAGTTTCCAAAAGATAAACCACGACAACCAAAAGGTCCTTAGTGACACCTGTTAGGGAGGGGGGGTTAGATACAGTCCAGTTCCACTTCCAGCTGAGTTTAAGAGGCTCCACGAACGGGAAGATTACCTCCTTTTAATGAAACTAAGTACAGAAAGTACTCTGAGCAAAGCATAAAGTACAGAGCCCTTGCAAATAGCACTTAACTCCTCTGTATTACCCATTTAAAGGGTTGTTTCCTGCTCTGTGTAGCTAATAACCTACACTGCAACTCTCCCTTACACCACCAGTTCCGCAAGGCCATATATCAGCATTATTAATATGATTTACAAGTGCTACAGATGTTCTCCTTAGGGGCAGCTCCATGCAAACATTGACAGACTTCTAATAAACAGACCCAGATCCGTCTGTTAACGTGTTTGAAGCATTTCACTGTTCAGAGCAGAACCAAAGTGATTCATTAGAGAAAATATCTTCATCAGCAACCTCCCTTGCACACTTCTTGTGCTCCAATGCTTTCTCCTACTTAACTTTTATGTTTCTTTTTATGTATTTAAATGACTAAAGTTACTATTTTGAAAACCAATTAATTTCAGGACAAAAAGCATTATAACTGTAGTAAAAACAGATGAGCTGCCACTGGTCTAAATCACGCTCTGGGTTTACAACTACAGCACTGCACCTTCCCCATAAAAAGTCCACCCAAAATCAATACACGACAATCAAGTCAGTTTAAGGGGATGAAGGATGAAATGAAAGGGATTGAATTACCATGACATAAATATACTGCTTGTTAGCTGAGCCACAGTAACATTAGACCCGCTAATGGGGCCGAGTCAGAGCCCCCACACACCAAGGGAATTATTGCAGCTTTGCAGGCAGAGCAGTCACTTGTTACACCACTCACCCTGCCATTTAAGACCACCACTCATCCCCTGTGCACACTCCCACCAGCTTGGCTTTATCTGTTCCCAAACCAATTGAAGTGCCCCGTGTTTGAACAAGCACATTGTCCCAGAATAACTCCGCGTGTTAACTTAAAGCAAACACAGCCACACAAGCACAAAAGGCTCTATGGGGTCTGCTACTTCCGATGAAAAGTGATTTCGCCAAGGTTGGGTAGATCCATAAACTTGCTCAGCTATGCAAGGAAGTTCCAGGTCAGCTGAGGTGTGAACAAACTGTGATGGTTAAGCTGCTGTCGCTCCCTCAGAGAGCATCAAAGCAGTTTCCACTCTGAGTTTGTGCGTTTGAATTAAATCCCCAAACGGTCTGCGAGAAAGGGGAAAATTCGGATCTTAAAGTCTACTGCCTCTCCCTGTGCAGGAAGAGGAGGCTGCTGATTGTGGAAAAGGGGGGAAGGTGCTCCCTGCTGCCTCAGACACCCAGGGAACAGGGCTGAGGGCAGATGGACAGGCTCCTGACAGGAGGAGCTCAGCCTCCCCAGCACAGCTCCTGCTGAGAGCACCCACGGCTTAGAGCACACAAGCCCTAAGCTGCTCAGAGCTCCTGCATATGGATGAAGTTCAAGTCAAAGGAAATATGACCATGACAGCGTGGACACAAGTATCCCAACTGATTCCCATGCGGCTTGTTCCTGCCCGGGAAAGGAATCTACGTTCAGCACACTGGCTGATCCACAATACTCCCACTCAGGCAAGCACTTACTCCAGGAGAAACTCAGAGGAACATTCCCTCTCTCTTCATTGAAGAGCTGCACTTCAACATTATTTCACAGACCCTCAACAGAACTGTAGCAGCAACAGAAAAGCTGCAAAAAGCAATGCTTTCCAGGAAGGAACAGCAAAAAGCAATGCTTTCCAGGAAGGAACAGCATTCTCCACTAAACTCAGACAATTCTTATACACACACGTGCTCAGATTATCACTTTCCCTACAGCTCACAGCCCAACATGGTTCCTAAAGCAGCCTTGGTAAGCAAAAAGGCAGGCACATCCTACAGCCCCTCCCAGCAAAAAGCTCTGGACTGCAAACTCTGCACTTGCTTATAGCCAAACCAATGGACCAGGACAGTTTGAGAAAACAGATTTATCTCAGCATGGCCATATCGATGGGTTTCGAGAAAGGGAGATCCCCAACCAGGCACTCTCTGTGATGTTACACAAGGATAAGCTGAGCAGCTGAAATGACAAAGTACCAGAAAGGAAAATGGGCATTTTCTTCAATACAAGTAGGGTTTGGTTACAACAGGAGAGTCGGTCACAGCGAAGAACACCTCTGCCTGTACATCTGTGTCAGTGCATGCTCTGCATGGATGTCAGTGCAGCTGCGTCAGGAAAGTTCTCCAAGAGTGGAACAGCAATCCTTTCCCATCCCTGCCTCTCTCTCTAAAGGAAAGACAGGAGCAAACAGGATCATGCCCAAAGCAGAAGGGTGTCAATTTATGGCAATGGTAAATCTCAGTTTGACAGTAAATGGGATCAGTTCAGACTGGGAAATTTGTTCCAGATTAGTCCCTCAAGCACAGGAATTTCACCTCAGATTGTCTTTGCCATACCTCTTGCGATGCTGGTAGAGAGGAGAAAGCCCTGCTCCCAGGAAAGAAGGAAAAAAACCTCCTCTGACCAGGTTATCCATGCTCCTGAAATACTTCCAAATATGACAACATCAGCTGAAGAGAGACCAAGGCCTGGAAAGGTGCATAAGGAACACAAAACAGAGCTGAGTAGTTTCTTCAGTCAGTATCTTATCGAGAATGGGAAAAGGACTGCTAGAAAACACAGCACACTACAGAGAATTTCTGCACTGCTCTCCAGAAGAATTTACATCCTTCTAGCACTGGCTTTAGCAACAAGTGGGTTAAGGAGTTAGGCTTCCCCGCAGAAAGCTGTTCACCTCTAACAAGCTCTGATGACTGATAAAACAACCCCGATGTCGCAGTAAGAGCCCACGGAATGAAAAGCTCGAGATGCGCAGATCCTTCCAAAATGTCCTGACAGCTCACTGAGCAGCACAGCACACCATGGCTCCCTCCCAGCTCCCAGAACTCTGCTGCTCACAACGGTGTTCTGGGCTATCACTGAAGAATAACGCGGCAAATTGAAATGAAACAAAACAAAACCCCAAAAAAACCAACACCACATCCAACGAAACAAAAACATATGGCTCACGGTAACGACTGGGAAACCCACTGTGGATTAATGAATTTTGCAAATTAGCAAAGAAGGAGCAACCGGGATTAAAGAGGAACAATCAACAACGCTGAGATGCAAAACACTCTTTGTTCATTTATTTAGCAAAGTATAGTTCTGCCTGTGCTGAAAGCACCTGATAGCTTACCAAAGTAGACAGAGTAATATATTTTGTAAAAGTAATTAAGCCTTTGAAATACGAGACCTCAGTACATCACTCAGCTGCTGCCGAGGAGAGGGATTTGACTCCCGAGTTGTTTGTGCTGTCAACAAGAGCGATCAGGCTCCCAGATTACTCCCGGGAGGAGGAGTGAGATTCTAAGAGTGCAGCAGGGCTTGGCTGGAAACCCACACCCCACTGCACAAGTGCCTCCCCTCGAAGTGAAAAGGTAAACATTAAACAGCATCGTCCAGAAATTGCACCAAGCAAAAGATGGGCGTGGGAAAACTCTGGGAAGCCCCAGCCTGGCGCAGGGCAAACTGCTCTGAGTGTGAGCACTGCCCTCAGCCTCCCAGGGAGAGACCCTCAGCTCAGGCAGGCTGGACCCCTGGCCTGCAAGCGAGGTTTGAGGACACCAAAAACCCCCATCAGACTCGCTCCGTTTTAAGAGATGAGTTTTAAACACGCCGTTCTTAACTCAGCAAAGATGCCTTTTGCAAGATTAATAAGAACTGTTATTTAAGTCATTGTACTCAGCGGTGCAAAGAAACAACCAGCTACGGAGCCCACAGAAACACTTGCATTTGCAGACACTGACTAATAACAAAATCAGCCTTCTTTAAAGACAGATAGTGCAAGGACGAGGCTGCCCAGCACGCTTGCTGAGCTGGAACATCACACTTCAACATGCTTTTCCTCTAAATACTTTTTAAATGACAAGAACTAAACTTTTTGTAAACACTTTGGCGCTTAAATGACACCAATTTTATTCCCAGGAGCCTAGTTTTTGTTTGAAGATAACAGAACTAACACTCCAGAGTCAGTTTTCAAAACAACCCTCAGACACTTCACATTGCACGTGGATTCTTTCTTAATTTAAACTCTGCGTGCATAGGTCACTACAACTAAAAAGCCTTTCACTGGAATAGCTACTGTCTCAGCACTGAAGAGACAAGATTGCAATCAAGCTTATGCAGAACATTGTATAAGACACTTACCCCCTGCCCAATCCCTTTATTAAACATTGTCTCAAAACACTAAATAAGCATGAGCGAGTATTTTTATCCAGTGCAGACTGAAGAGAAAGAAATACACAATCTTAGCATTTCTTCTTTCCAAAAAGGAAGGCTGTAAGGTCTGGAGTTGCTTTGTTTCAGCAGGAGCCTCGCAGGCTATTATTAAAAAACTCCCCAAACTTCTGGGCTAAAAAAAATGAGACACCCAGCAGTCTGCCAGTGCTGTGATCTGCAGATGAGGAGGCAGGACCTGCACTCACAGAACACTCAAGCAGTTGGGGACTTGTAAGCAATACAGAGCACGGCTTTTTCTGCGTGTAAGGCAACCAAGCTGCTTTGGGGACTTCTTGTTTGTTTTGATCGATGCATATTTATTCTGCACTTGTCACCCAGATCCTGCAGCACATATGGCAGTCACCAAGTCCCCTCTAATACCTTGGCTTAGCACTGTGTGAATTAAAGACAACAGTTTTAGCTTTAAAACTAAACTTCCAGTTTTATGTAGACACACCCCCTCAGCACACTCATGTACGCTGCACACGTCAAAAATATTAACAAGCATATTAAAAACGTGCTTTTCTATTCCCAGCAAGGAACAGCAGGTGTGCTTTGCTAATTATGTCAACTCCTAACCTGCTATTATTTACCAGTGTCAGGGAACTTGAGATGTAAAAAAAAAAAAACCCAAAACCTACATATAAAAGTTGGAAATACTAGTGAAGACATCTTATTTGCTGATCCGAACAAGTTTATTTTAGTAACTTTGGACTCCTGAAGTAATCAACAGAAAGGAACATCCACCCTCTGGGACTGTCACAGAACATTTATCCCAAACCTTACAGAACGCGTTCTCCATGCTGTCAAAAGTCAGTTCTGGAGGAAAACACGTTCTGAATCAACAATCTGCGAGACCCAACCATGTAAAGACGCACACAGACCCGCGACCTGAACACTGCAGCTTTGTTTGAAAGTGAAACCAAGCAGGCTACAAATAATGCTCTATCCCCAGCGCCCAGGGAGGTGCCAAACCCAAACAAGAAGTATAAACGGAGGAGAAGGACGGCTGAGTTTTGAAGTTTTACATTTTATTATCGGTAGCATTATTTATAGCGTGACACTTCTATATATAAATCTGCGATCTGCGTTTCTTTTTACACCTAGAAAGCATATCAAGTTTAGGCAGCGAACCCTTGGGTTTCCATTTATTTGCAAAAGTTTGCTAAACACCGGATATTTACACGAGCGGAGCAGCTGGGTACACACACACATACACAAATAAATGCATGCGGACACGGGCAACACGCGAAACGCGCACTTTCCAGCCCATCACCCGCTGCCTGCCCAGACCTTTTTCCAGCTCCCAAGCCAGCGGCGGGGCCGGGGAAATGGCCGGAGCAGGCGGGCGCTGGCCCAGGGCTGGGGCCGGGCTCCGCTCCGCGCCCCGCTCCGCAC